>LR778284.1:6556937-6625990 GCA_902810595.1 Coregonus sp. 'balchen'
GCCCTGCAGTGTCCCTGTCCTGTCCTGTCCTGCAGTGTTCCTGTTCTGTCCTGCAGTGTCCCTGTCCTGTCCTGCAGTTTCCCTGTCCTGCCCTATAGTTTCCCTGTCCTGTCCTGCATTGTCCCTGTCTTGTCCTGTCCTGCAGTGTCCCTGTCCTGTCCTGCAGTGTCCCTGTCCTGTCCTGCAGTGTCCCTGTCCTTGTACTGTACTACACTGGGACACTACACAACGTGGAGAGTGGTTGAGGGTTTGGTGTATGGGGCCTTAGAATGACATAGTAGGGTGGGTGGGTTGGAGAGGAGGGGGCAGCTGTTAGGGTTATGGAGCAGGAGAGACTGTTATCTCATTATCTCCCCTAGGAGGGGGCAGCTGTTAGGGTTATGGAGCAATAGAGACTGTTATCTCATTATCTCCCCTAGGAGGGGGCAGCTGTTAGGGTTATGGAGCAGGAGACTGTTATCTCATTATCTCCCCTAGGAGGGGGCAGCTGTTAGGGTTATGGAGCAGGAGACTGTTATCTCATTATCTCCCCTAGGAGGGGGGCAGCTGTTAGGGTTATGGAGCAGGAGACTGTTATCTCATGTATCTCCCCTAGGAGGGGGCAGCTGTTAGGGTTATGGAGCAGGAGACTGTTATCTCATTATCTCCCCTAGGAGGGGGCAGCTGTTAGGGTTATGGAGCAGGAGAGACTGTTATCTCATTATCTCCCCTAGGAGGGGGCAGCTGTTAGGGTTATGGAGCAGGAGACTGTTATCTCATTATCTCCCCTAGGAGGAGGCAGCTGTTAGGGTTATGGAGCAGGAGACTGTTATCTCATTATCTCCCCTAGGAGGGGGCAGCTGTTAGGGTTATGGAGCAGGAGACTGTTATCTCATTATCTCCCCTAGGAGGGGGCAGCTGTTAGGGTTATGGAGCAGGAGACTGTTATCTCATTATCTCCCCTAGGAGGGGGCAGCTGTTAGGGTTATGGAGCAGGAGAGACTGTTATCTCATTGTCTCCCCTAGGAGGGGGCAGCTTTTAGGGTTATGGAGCAGGAGACTGTTATCTCATTATCTCCCCTAGGAGGGGGCAGCTGTTAGGGTTATGGAGCAATAGAGACTGTTATCTCATTATCTCCCCTAGGAGGGGGCAGCTGTTAGGGTTATGGAGCAGGAGACTGTTATCTCATTATCTCCCCTAGTAGGGGGCAGCTGTTAGGGTTATGGAGCAGGAGACTGTTATCTCATTATCTCCCCTAGGAGGGGGCAGCTGTTAGGGTTATGGAGCAATAGAGACTGTTATCTCATTATCTCCCCTAGGAGGGGGCAGCTGTTAGGGTTATGGAGCAGGAGACTGTTATCTCATTATCTCCCCTAGGAGGGGGCAGCTGTTAGGGTTATGGAGCAATATAGACTGTTATCTCATTATCTCCCCTAGGAGGGGGCAGCTGTTAGGGTTATGGAGCAATAGAGACTGTTATCTCATTATCTCCCCTAGGAGGGGGCAGCTGTTAGGGTTATGGAGCAGGAGACTGTTATCTCATTATCTCCCCTAGGAGGGGGGCAGCTGTTAGGGTTATGGAGCAGGAGACTGTTATCTCATTATCTCCCCTAGGAGGGGGCAACTGTTAGGGTTATGGAGCAATAGAGACTGTTATCTCATTATCTCCCCTAGGAGGGGGCAGCTGTTAGGGTTATGGAGCAGGAGACTGTTATCTCATTATCTCCCCTAGGAGGGGGCAGCTGTTAGGGTTATGGAGCAATAGAGACTGTTATCTCATTATCTCCCCTAGGAGGGGGCAGCTGTTAGGGTTATGGAGCAGGAGACTGTTATCTCATTATCTCCCCTAGGAGGAGGCAGCTGTTAGGGTTATGGAGCAGGAGAATGTTATCTCATTATCTCCCCTAGGAGGGGGCAGCTGTTAGGGTTATGGAGTAATAGAGACTGTTATCTCATTGTCTCCCCTAGGAGGGGGCAGCTGTTAGGGTTATGGAGCAGGATACTGTTATCTCATTATCTCCCCTAGGAGGGGGCAGCTGTTAGGGTTATGGAGCAATAGAGACTGTTATCTCATTATCTCCCCTAGGAGGGGGCAGCTGTTAGGGTTATGGAGCAGGAGACTGTTATCTCATTATCTCCCCTAGGAGGGGGCAGCTGTTAGGGTTATGGAGCAATAGAGACTGTTATCTCATTATCTCCCCTAGGAGGGGGCAGCTGTTAGGGTTATGGAGCAGGAGACTGTTATCTCATTATCTCCCCTAGGAGGGGACAGCTGTTAGGGTTATGGAGCAATAGAGACTGTTATCTCATTATCTCCCCTAGGAGGGGGGCAGCTGTTAGGGTTATGGAGCAGGAGACTGTTATCTCATTATCTCCCCTAGGAGGGGGCAGCTGTTAGGGTTATGGAGCAATAGAGACTGTTATCTCATTATCTCCCCTAGGAGGGGGCAGCTGTTAGGGTTATGGAGCAGGAGACTGTTATCTCATTATCTCCCCTAGGAGGGGGCAGCTGTTAGGGTTATGGAGCAGGAGACTGTTATCTCATTATCTCCCCTAGGAGATAGAAGAAAGGACATGTTCAAGATAACACTGTCAGATACAGGTCTCTACAAATAGAAATATCAACTTTCTTATCATAAATGACCTACAGTAAGCTCATAGCGTAGGTCTACTGTAGGTCCTATGTTTGACAGCTGACAGTATGTCATATCCTACCTACCTATTCATTAATGGCATGTCACTTCAAGCGTCATACCGTCATGACAGTGACCTCATAACAGTGTGTTTACTCATCACCAAAGAGCCTGTATTCTGAGGGTGTTACCAATGCCGACCGGGTGCCATGTTGCCACGACAACATTCCCAGTCCCTCTTTTATGACATCAGCAGGTACGGGGCACCACCCTATGGCCCACTTCTTCTCTTGATGTATGAGTTGATGACTATTCCTGTTCCCCCCTGAGTCACTGTGTGCCCTGCCACATTCAGATCAAATCCACTCTCAGATCACTATGTGCTCTCTCTCTCTCTCTCTCTCTCTCTCTCTCTCTCTCTCTCTCTCTCTCTCTCTCTCTCTCTCTCTCTCTCTCTCTCTCTCTCCTCTCTGTCTCTCTCTCTCTCTGTCTCTGTCTCTCTCTGTCTCTGTCTCTGTCTCTGTCTCTGTCTCTGTCTCTGTCTCTGTCTCTGTCTCTGTCTCTGTCTCTCTCTCTCTCTCTCTCTTTTTTCTGCTTTGTCGTCTTACACTGACAAGGTGTCAGAAAACATGTATCTGTCTGATGAACGTGTTGATCAAGATCAAGGGTGCTGAAGATCATTCAGAGAGGACATCTTATAAGACAGGGATCATCAACTAGATTCAGCCGCGGGACCATTCTTTCTTGAGTGGCTGTTCAGGGGGCTGGAACATAATTAATTACAAATCATTTGTAATTTGCAAATTCGCCGCAAGAAGCCCAAACAGATATGATATTTGACTAAAACAATCATATCAAACCTTGCTTACTGAATGTGATCACATTTATCTCTCTATAATGCGCGGGAATACTTTGGAACAGATTTTCGTGTGGCCCCGTGTAGCTCAGTTGGTAGAGCAAGGCGCTTGCAACGACAGGGTTGTGGGTTCGCTTCCCACGGGGGGCCAGTATGAAAAAATGTATGCACTCACTAACTGTAAGTCGCTCTGGATAAGAGCATCTGCTAAATGACTAAAACGTAATTTTCGAAATTAAAATCACTTGGAGCTGATTTGCTGGTGTTTTTACAGTATCTTCTGTCAAAGAATTGCTCTGAAAACGTGGGGGGGCCAAATAAAATAACTTGCGGGCAAAATTCGGGCCGCCAGTTGGGGAACCCTGTTATAAGAAGTCACCCAATCAAACTGTCACTACCACAACCACAGACAGAGAAGGTTTTAGAAAGACGTCCCACTGCAGAAAGTGGTGAAGCACTACAGCAGGGGTGCCCCATTTGATGAAGAAAGTGCTTTGCTTGCGATGACGCTCGGCTTTAGCAGCAACAAACCTGATTCAAACCTGATTGCACTAAATCAACTAATCATGGTCTTTAATCAAGTCTTAATTAGTTTAATCAGGTGTGTTACTGCTTTGGCAGGAGCAAAAGCCTGCACTCACTACTGTCAGACCAGCCCTACTATAATATAATAATAATATGCTATTTAGAAGACGCTTTTTTTAGCAGATACTTACAATCATGTGCGCATACATTTTTACGTATGGGTGGTCCCGGGGATCGAACCCACTACCCTGGCGTTACAAGCGCCATGCTCCACCAATTGAGCTACTGAGGACCAGCTAGCTCACCAGCTATGATTGCCCACCCCTGTCCTGTAGCGTAAAGGGGTATAGATGTCCTCTAACTGTGACCAGCAGAGGGCCCTCCGCTGTAACTAAACTGTACTGCTGAACCACAGCCAAAACCACAGCCAAAACCACAGCCAATACCACAGCCAAAACCACAGCCAATACCACAGCCACTACCACAGCCAAAACCACAGCCAAAACCACAGCCAAAACCACAGCCAAAACCACAGCCAAAACCACAGCCAATACCACAGCCAAAACCACAGCCAAAACCACAGCCAATACCACAGCCACTACCACAGCCAAAACCACAGCCAAAACCACAGCCAAAACCACAGCCAAAACCACAGCCAAACCACAACCAAACCAGCCAATACCACAGCCAAAACCACAGCCAATACCACAGCCAAAACCACAGCCAAACAAGCCAAACCACAGCCAAAACCACAGCCAAAACCACAGCCAAAACCACAGCCAAAACCACAGCCAATACCACAGCCAAAACCACAGCCAATACCAGAGCCAAAACCACAGCCAAAACCACAGCCAAAACCACAGCCACTACCACAGCCAATACCACAGCCAAAACCACAGCCAAAACCACAGCCAAAACCACAGCCACTACCACAGCCAATACCACAGCCAAAACCACAGCCAATACCACAGCCAAAACCACAGCCAAAACCACAGCCAAAACCACAGCCAAAACCACAGCCAAAACCACAGCCAATACCACAGCCAAAACCACAGCCAAAACCACAGCCAAAACCACAGCCAAAACCTCAGCCAGACATTGTTTTTACACTCCTATGAATAGTATTAAAATCAAATTATAATCTGAACGTAATGACATCTACATAGATCAATTCATTAGGTTTACTTGTCTATAATATCACAGCTCACATGCTTTTAGATACTCCTATGAATAGAATAAACTAGAATATGAACCCAGTGTCAGCTTAGTTCATTTAGTTTATTCATCTGGAGATGCGGAGGGGTAAATATACCCCTAATAATCCCACGCACACTCCAACACTGGAACATGATATGTAATCTACACCTCAATTATTTTATTTAATGACTTTCAATTTGAGCATCATTATTTCTATATAGACTACACTTTCTCGTTCTGAACTTCTAACGCGAAGGGGGACGGGTGTGGCTTCGTGACAACGATCCAAAAGCAGCTGTTCACCGATTTGACAGCTCCGACGCGGTTCCATCTCCGCCACCGCCACAACATCAGCTACAGTATGCAGGTGTCAGCTATCGGTTAACGCTTGATCTGATTGAATCTAGGCCTAGACTAGACTCATGGGGAAATTAATGTGATGCCCTCATTCAATGAGGTGTGTGTGTGTGTGTGTGTGTGTGTGTGTGTGTGTGTGTGTGTGTGTGTGTGTGTGTGTGTGTGTGTAGACGTGTTTTACTATTCTTGTGGGGACCAGAAGTTCCCACAAGAATAGTAAACAAAACAAACATTTGATGCTGTTTCTAGGGGGTTTAGGGTTATGGTTAGAATTAGTGCTAGGGTTAGAATTAGGGTTAGGGTTAGGAGCTAGGGTTAGGAGTTAGGAGCTAAGATTTAGGGTTAAGGTTAGGTTTTGGGGTTAGGGTTAGATTTAGGGTTAGGGTTAATGTTAGGTTTTGGGGTTAAGGTTAGGTTTAGGGTTAGGTTTTGGGGTTAAGTTTAGGTTTAGGGTTAAGGTTAAGGTTAGGTTTTTGGGTTAAGGTTAGGTTTAGGGAAAATAGGATTTTGAATGGGACTGAATTGTGTGTCCCCACAAGGTTAGTTACAGAATACTGTGTTTGAGTCACTGCAGGTCCTGAAGCAGGGGTTGTACACGACTCTAACTCTAACCCTAACCCTAACCCTAATCCTAACCCTAACCCTAATCCTAATCCTAACCCTAACTCTAACCCTAATCCTAATCCTAATCCTAACCCTAACTCTAACCCTAACCCTAATCCTAACCCTAACCCTAACCCTAATCCCAACCCTAACCCTAACCCTAACCCTAATCCTAACCCTAACCCTAATCCCAACCCTAACCCTAACTCTAACCCTAACCCTAACCCTAATCCTAACCCTAACCCTAATCCTAATCCTAACCCTAATCCTAACCCTAATCCTAACCCGTAGGGGTGTCTGGACCAGGGACTGAGGGACAACACACTCTACATAAGGTGCTGCACAATTGTATGGATGTGTGTGTGTGTGTGTGTGTGTGTGTGTGTGTGTGTGTGTGTGTGTGTGTCTGTGTGCGTGTGTGTGTGCTCATGTGTGCAATAAGTATGCGTGCTCGCTCTCTTGCACACGCGTGTGTAGCCTGATCATAACAGAATGTGGGGAAAGTTCATTAGCGTGAACAGCTGTGTCAGAAAGGACTGTCCCAGGCCCAATGTTAATCCCAGGCATAGCTGAATATACTGGGACTAAATACCCCCCGGGCTAAATATACAGCTTCATGAGCTGATGTCGGATACTGCTGGAGGAAGACTAAGCCATAAATGAATGATAATGCCTGATATACATTAATTGGTTAAAGGTTTTAAATAAAGTCGACAGAATAAGTATCTGAAGTGTCCAGTAGGCACAGCTCATTATATGTAAATATTAGCTAGATAGCGTTGTAGTAACACAATGTTCCTATGAACGTTTTGTCGTGACACAGATACAGCACATGATTAAAGGCTTGCCGGTCTTGAAAGATGACTAGAACAAAAAAAAAACGTTTTTTATTTGCGAGTGCCTTTAGGTTGAACGTATCAATATCGTATATAAATATCCTTTATTAGCGTCCCAGATTGTTCATGTTTGAACGACAGATATGGACCAGCCAGATAAATTGGGCTAGCCTATGTCTGACACTGACACAACCATCTGCAGAACTACCACACGCCAAGGCAAGGCACACAGCACTATTACAACCACATATACATCAGGATAGTGTTGGGAGTTTCATTGACATCATATGAAGCCAAATGTATGATGGCATGATGTCCATAATAGTGGTTTGATTGTAACCACTAACCAGTGGGAATTCTTCAAGAACAAGGGCAAGAAGCGATAGAGAGAAGATAGAGATGCAGGAGAGAGTCTAGAGAGAGAGGCGAGAGAGAGAGTAGGAGAGCGAGAGAGAGAGAGGAGAGAGAGAGGAGAGAGTACCGAGAGAGCAGGCAGAGAGAGAGAGCAGAGAGAGAGAGAGCGCGAGCAGAGAGAGAGTGAGAGAGAGAAGAGAAGAGAGAGAGAGGAGGAGAGAGTAGAGAGAGACAGCGCCGCGAACAAGGGAGCGCGAAAAAGAGAGAGAGAGCAGAGATCTCTCTCCCTCTCTCTCTCTATCTCCCCCCTCTCTCCCAACCCCCTCCCCCTTCCCTCCCCTCCCTCACTCCCATCGAGACACTATTCTACCACTTGGCAGTAATCCGTCACCACCAGCGTGTCTGAGTGGGCCAACCAGCCACCACCCTGGCAGCATCCCAAATAGCACCCTATTCCCTATGTAGTACACTACTTTAGACCAGGGCCCATAGGGGACATGACCAGGGCCCATAGGGGACATGACCCGGCTGTTCAACCAGGACAATCTGTCTCAACATGGACTACAGGACAATCTGTCTCAACGTGGACTACAGGACAATCTGTCTCAACATGGACTACAGGACAATCTGTCTCAACATGGACTACAGGACAATCTGTCTCAACATGGACTACAGGACAATCTGTCTCAACATGGACTAAAGGACAATCTGTTTCAACATGGACTACAGGACAATCTGTCTCAACATGGACTACAGGACAATATGTCTCAACATAGACTACAGGACAATCTGTCTCAACATGGACTACAGGACAATCTGTCTCAACGTGGACTATAGGACAATCTGTCTCAACGTGGACTACAGGACAATCTGTCTCAACGTGGACTACAGGACAATCTGTCTCAACGTGGACTACAGGACAATCTGTCTCAACATGGACTACAGGACAATCTGTCTCAACATGTACTACATAACAATCTGTCTCAACATGGACTACAGGACAATCTGTCTCAACATGGACTACAAGACAATCTGTCTCAACATGGACTACAGGACAATCTGTCTCAACATGGACTACAGGACAATCTGTCTCAACATGGACTACAGGACAATCTGTCTCAACATGGACTACAGGACAATATGTCTCAACATAGACTACAGGACAATCTGTCTCAACATGGACTACAGGACAATCTGTCTCAACGTGGACTATAGGACAATCTGTCTCAACGTGGACTACAGGACAATCTGTCTCAACGTGGACTACAGGACAATCTGTCTCAACGTGAACCACAGGACAATCTGTCTCAACATGTACTACAGGACAATCTGTCTCAACGTGGACTACAGGACAATCTGTCTCAACGTGAACCACAGGACAATCTGTCTCAACATGTACTACAGGACAATCTGTCTCAACGTGGACTACAGGACAATCTGTCTCGACATGGACTACAGGACAATCTGTCTCAACGTGGACTACAGGACAATCTGTCTCAACGTGGACTACAGGACAATCTGTCTCAACGTGGACTACAGGACAATCTGTCTCAACGTGGACTACAGGACAATCTGTCTCAACGTGAACCACAGGACAATCTGTCTCGACATGGACTACAGGACAATCTGTCTCAACATGGACTACAAGACAATCTGTCTCAACGTGGACTACAGGACAATCTGTCTCGACATGGACTACAGGACAATCTGTCTCAACGTGGACTACAGGACAATCTGTCTCAACGTGGACTACAGGACAATCTGTCTCAACGTGGACTACAGGACAATCTGTCTCAACGTGGACTACAGGACAATCTGTCTCAACGTGAACCACAGGACAATCTGTCTCGACATGGACTACAGGACAATCTCCCAATGTTCCAAAACAGGACAGCTGCCTGAGATGAGGGGGGAAATTACACTGGTGGAGAAGGAGGAGGGGAGGGAAGGGGGGGGGGGTGTTCTCCCCAGGTGTCATCTCTGAGGGTTGGGGTTAAAGCGCAAGGTTAACCCTGCTCCATGCAGTATTACTCTAAGAGAGACAGTATTACGGAGGAGTTCATTGTTTCAGATGGACAGGTGGTTGGTGGAGGTACTCTGCTTTGACACACATCAGTTGTAGGCTCTGTGTCTGTTCTAAAGCTCCAGAGTGTCCCCTGTAGGAAAATCAACCAGTCTATTGTAATCTGCTGATTCACTAAACGTCACCAGAGTGTCCCCTGTAGGAAGATCAACCTGTCTATTGGAATCTGCTGATTCACTAAACGTCACCAGAGTGTCCCCTGTAGGAAGATCAACCTGTCTATTGTAATCTGCTGATTCACTAAACGTCACCAGAGTGTCCCCTGTAGGAAGATCAACCTGTCTATTGTAATCTGCTGATTCACTAAACGTCACCAGAGTGTCCCCTGTAGGAAGATCAACCTGTCTATTGTAATCTGCTGATTCACTAAACGTCACCAGAGTGTCCCCTGTAGGAAGATCAACCTGTCTATTGTAATCTGCTGATTCACTAAACGTCACCAGAGTGTCCCCTGTAGGAAGATCAACCTGTCTATTGAAATCTGCTGATTCACTAAACGTCACCAAAGTAACCAACATGTAGCCAATATTGACCATAACATGATGCGTCTTGAAACTCATAATATACACACAAAAACATGTGTATACTGAATAACATTACAAACATCTATACAGAAATCAGTCAGGATAAGTCACAGTTTTCTAAGGAAATATTTATTGAAAATGCAAATGTACATTTAGTATGGTACATGTTCAGATTCACTGCACTAACCTGTGGGCGTTGTTTGATATCCCCAATAATAACAAAATTCAACAATTATCTTTACAATGAACTTAACTTATTGAAAATGCTTGAAACATAGGCAAACCAATCACAACCCTTATTATTGACACCAAACATTTCACTTAATGTGTATTATGCTGTGTAAATGTATTTATAAAAAACAGAAATAAAAGTGACAAAAAGAAATTTTGAAGACGGAAAAAAACGGGAGACCTTATTTTCGACCAAGTTACTGTATTATCAACAAAATGATTTCAAAAACAAGATTCTTTCAACCTCTCAGTAAAAAAGCAATTACACCCCCCCCCCCCCACATTTAGGGCCAAATATCATGGCCAAATGCATGACAAAACTTTATTGACAAAAATCACCAATAACACAAATAATGAACGCTGTGCTAAGTTGCATAGAAATAAATAAAGTGCTCGACATACATCTTTTGATTTGTAATTATTCAGCAACACCTCTCTAGCATGGTTACATTAAGCATATTTAATACCACTTGATATACAGCATATTGAAGTGTTATATCTCTAAAAGTAAAACATCTAAATACATTTTTTTTTTAAAGTAAAAATACTTATTTCCACAAAAGGCACAAAGACAGGGAATTTACTTATGTACAACTGAGGCACAACTTGATGTCTGAATTCAGTGTTAATGTTGGACTCTATACTCTCACATTTTACCTACAAATAAATACAGGCTTAGAGGAAAATCTCACTTATACCCTACAAGACCGCAGTTAGCTAAAACAAAATGGAGATACCGCATACTTGCACCGAGTTTCAAATTGCAGCGGCTGCACACATTTGCTACACAAGTACACAGGTTCACCATTTTGCAGAGCTAGCTGTAGTTTTTTTGCGTTGTGTATCAGTTAGTTGTAGTTCTTGCGTTGTGTATTTGCGTAGAGTATAAATTACGCGCAGCACTACAGATTGTAATGTACTGTACTGTGCTGTACTCTATATGAAGAGGTGTGCATCCCAACTCCAAAGGAGCTGAGGTGAATTAGTATTTTCTCATATTATTATGTGTATAATATACAGTACCAGTCAAAAGTTTGGACAATAAACTAGAAAATGAATGTGCTTTAGTTTTGATTAACTAGGTAGCTAGCTAGCTAACGTAATGTTATACCAGTCAGATGAGAGCTAACGTTGGCTAGGTAGCTAATCCAACAAACAGGGAATGCTAGCTAGCTACACTACCGGTCAAAAGTTTTAGAACACCTACTCATTCTAGGGTTTTTCTTTATTTGTACTATTTTCTACATTGTAGAATAATAGTGAAGACATCAAAACTATGAAATAACACATATGGAATCATGTAGTAACCAAAACAGTGTTAATCATAAACATAAACATAAATATATTTTTTCTATTTGAGATTCTTCAAAGTAGCCACCCTTTGCCTTGATGACAGCTTTGCACACTCTTGGCATTCTCTCAACCAGCTTCACCTGGAATGCTTTTCCAACAGTCTTGAAGGAGTTCCCACATATGCTGAGCACTTATTGGCTGCTTTTCCTTCACTCTGCGGTCCAACTCATCCCAAACCATCTCAATTTGGTTGAGGTCGGGGGATTATGGAGGCCAGGTCATCTGATGCAGCACTCCATCACTCTCCTTCTTGGTCAAATAGCCCTTACACACCCTGGAGGTGTGTTGGGTCATTGTCCTGTTGAAAAACAAATTATAGTCCCACTAATCGCAAACCAGATGGGATGGCGTATCGCTGCAGAATGCTGTGGTAGCCATGCTGGTTAAGTGTGCCTTGAATTCCAAACTAATCACAGACAGTGTCACCAGCAAAGCACCCCCACACCATCACACCTCCTCCTCCATGCTTCACGGTGGGAACCACACATGCAGAGATCATCCGTTGACCTACTCTGCGTCTCACAAAGACACAGCGGTTGGAACCAAAAATCTAACATTTGGACTCATCAGACCAAATGACAGATTTCCACCGGTCTAATGTCCAATGCTCGTGTTCTTTGGCCCAAGCAAGTCTCTTCTTCTTATTAGTGTCCTTTAGTAGTGATTTCTTTGCATCAATTTGACCATGAAGGCCTTATTCACGCAATCTCCTCTGAACAGTTGATGTTGAGATGTATCTGTTACTTGAACTCTGTGCAATTTCCGAGGCTGGTAACTCTAATGAACTTATCCTCTGCAGCAGATGTAACTCTGGGTCTTCCATTCCTGTGGCGGTCCTCATGAGAGCCAGTTTCATCATAGCGCTTGATGGTTTTTGTGACTGCACTTGAAGAAACGTTCAAAGTTCTTGACATTTTCCGGATTAACTGACCTTCATGTCTTGAAGTAATGATGGACTGTCGTTTCTCTTTGCTTATTTGAGCTGTTCTTGCCATAATATGGACTTGGTCTTTTACCAAATAGGGCTATCTTCTGTATACCACCACTACCTTGTCACAACACAACTGATTGGCTCAAATGCATTAAGAAGGAAAGAAATTCCACAAATTAACTTTTAACAAGGCACACCTGTTAACTGAAATGCATTCAAGGTGACTACCTCATGAAGCTAGTTGAGAGAATGCCAAGAGTGTGCAAAGCTGTCATCAAGGCAAAGGGTGGCTACTTTGAAGAATCTCAAATATAAAATATATTTTGATTTGTTTAACGCTTTTTTGGTTACTACATGATTCCATATGTGTTATTTCATAGTTTTGATGTCTTCACTATTATTCTACAATGTAGAAAATAGTTTAAAAAATAAAGAAAAACCCTAGAATGAGTAGGTGTTGTCCAAACCTTTTACTGGTACTGTATATGTAGTATTTTACTGGTACTGTATATGTAGTATATTACGGGTACTGTATATGTAGTATATTACGGGTACTGTATATATAGTACAATACACTTTGAATTCAGCTACAGTACTAAAGCTGTGTATTCTTAGTGCCAAAGAATACACACTCAAATAATGTTTCAAATTGTTGTGGATTGTTTTGGGGACACCTCTGAAAGAGCTACCAATGAGGTATAAGGAAGAGTAACAAACTGTGAAAATACACACAGACAAGCCACTTTGAATTGACATTTCCCAACCTACACTGGCGCTACAGCTCTGGATCCACAAAGTCACCTGACATCTAGACTGACTTTCAGAGATAGAAATGCAGAATTTAAACAAAGGGTGACTGAGTGAGAAACGTGAACAAGAACATTATCAACATGAAGTGTAACGGTGCCTTTTAATTAGCCAGTTTTGACAGCCGTTCATAGCTTCCGCCTCCTCTCAGCCTGTAAAGATGCCGTCATGGGCCGTGTTCATACACATCCCTACCCACCTTCAACTGCCCAAAGCCCCAAACCCACGCTCTGCTACACCCAAGCCTTCTCTTGTCCCTCTTGACGTACAATAGTAGTGTCTCTGCAGTGTGTGTGTGCATGTGCGTGCACACCACACGTGTGCCTGTGTGTATACGTAACGTGTGTGTGTGTGTGTGCACCTGCGTGAATACGTTCATTGTGTGCATACGATCACGTGCGTGTACCTGTGCATGTATGTGTGTGTCTCTGTGTGTGGCCCACTAAGACCACTGGCAGGAGCAGTCGGTGGGTTCCT
Source organism: Coregonus sp. 'balchen' (assembly GCA_902810595.1). Lineage (NCBI taxonomy): Eukaryota > Metazoa > Chordata > Actinopteri > Salmoniformes > Salmonidae > Coregonus > Coregonus sp. 'balchen'. The sequence goes on from LR778284.1 coordinate 6,570,685, forward strand.
GTATAGAGTAGCTGACCCAGGTGGAGTTCCCACTGCAGTAGAGCTGAACAGAGCGCCTCTGCAGCCCCATCTCACGGCAGCACTTACAGAACCTGGCGTACGTGTTGATGTTGTAGTTGTAAATACTGGCCGAGGGACACTTCCCGTCACATGACACTATGTTGACCTGGAGGAAGAAAAAAAAAAACAACAACAACAAAATGTAACATGGGACGTAATGCTAAATGTGAATATCCTAATCCTTGCAGACTACGCCAAATGTAGCACTAAGGACAGTTTGTAGATTATCTACACCATATAAAAGGACCTTACCTCTTTAATCCAGGCGGCGTAGATGGGCTATGAACTGTCCTTAATGCTACAAAGAGATTCGCTTTTGTGGTTTTTCTAAAGACATATCATGATAAAAGCCATTATCGTGATAAAGATATTGCTAAATTATCGTGGCACAATAATTAATGATGGACTTGACCCTCCTACTCATCCCAGACAGTTCTATTCCTACATTTTGATGTAACATTTATTTAACCAGGTCAGAATCAATTAAGACCAAAAACGTACCGGTCTGTTACTGCGACAGTCATTCTTCCGTATCGTCATCCTTACAGTAACCTTCTGACAGGACTTCCCATCTTCTTTACCTGCAGGGTTCACAAACACAACGACCACACATCCCATCCGTCTTAATCTGGTTCTGACCACACATCCCATCTGTCTTAATCTGGTTCTGACCACACATCCCATCCGTCTTAATCTGGTTCTGACCACACATCGTATCAGTCTGGATCTGGTTCTGACCACACATCATATCAGTCTGGATCTGGTTCTGACCACACATCACATCAGTCTGGATCTGGTTCTGACCACACATCATATAACCTGCCTTAATGACTACCGCCCGTAGCACTCACATTGGTAGCCAAGAATGCTTTGAAAGGCTGGTCATGGCTCACATCAACACCATCATCCCGGAAACCCTAGACCCACTCCAATTTGCATACCGCCCCAACAGATCCACAGATGACGCAATCTCAATTGCACTCCACACTGCCCTTTCCCACCTGGACAAAAGGAACACCTATGTGAGAATGCTGTTCATTGACTACAGCTCAGCGTTCAACACCATAGTGCCTACAAAGCTCATCACTAAGCTAAGGACCCTGGGACTAAACACCTCCCTCTGCAACTGGATCCTGGACTTCCTGACGGGCCACCCCCAGATGGTAAGGGTAGGCAACAACACATCTGCAACGCTGATCCTCAACACGGGGGCCCCTCAGGGGTGCGTGCTTAGTCCCCTCCTGTACTCCCTTTTCACCCACGACTGTGTGGCCAAGAACGACTCCAACACCATCATTAAGTTTGCTAATGACACAACAGTGGTAGGCCTGATCACCGACAACGATGAGACAGCCTACAGGGAGGAGGTCAGAGACCTGGCAGTGTGGTGCCAGGACAACAACCTCTCCCTCAACGTGAGCAAGACAAAGGAGATGATCGTGGACTACAGGAAAAGGAGGGCCGAACACGCCACCATTCACATCGACGGGGCTGTAGTGGAGCGGGTCGAGAGTTTCAAGTTCCATGGTGTCCACATCACCAACAAACTATCATGGTCCAAACACACCAAGAAAGACATGAAGAGGGCACGACAACACCTTTTCCCCCTCAGGAGACTGAAAAGATTTGGCATGGGACCCCAGATGCTCAAAAAGTTATACAGCTGCACCATCGAGAGCATCCTGACTGGTTGCATCACCGCCTGGTATGGCAACTGCTCGGCATCCAACCGCAAGGCGCTACAGAGGGTAGTGCGTACAACCCAGTACATCACTGGGGCCAAGCTTCCTGCCATCCAGGACCTATATACTAGGCGGTGTCAGAGGAAGGCCCAAAAAATTGTCAAAGATTCCAGTCACCCTAGTCATAGACTGTTCTCTCTTCTAACCCCACGGCAAGCGGTACCGGAGCGCCAAGTCTAGGTCCAAAAGTCTCCTTAACAGCTTCGTCCCCGCTGCCATAAGACCCCCCCTGCAACTCGCTGTTTATTATCTATGCATAGTCACTTTACCCCTACCTACATGTACAAATTACCTCGACTAACCTGTACCCCCGCACATTGACTCGGTACCGGTACCCCCTGTATATAGCCTCATTATTGTTATTTTATTGTGTTATTATTATTGTATATATTTTTTACAGTAGTTTATTTAGTAAATATTTTCTTAACTCTATTTTCTTAAAACTGCATTGTTGGTTAAGGGCTTGTAAGTAAGCATTTTACGGTAAGGTCTACTACACCTGTTGTTTTCGGCGCATGTGAATTGTATGAAAGGTCTGCAATGCTTAAGCATATTGGTTAATCCTCTGTGTAGAGGAGGTGTCACAGTGTCAAGAAACCAATTAACCAATTAACCAATTAGTAATTCCATCACAGAAATGTTTCCCCACGTAGCTGCCCCGCCAATCAACCAAAATTAATTTGTTACTAAGAATTCTACAGTATGTGATGATAACACATATTACCCTATGTACTTGTGTTTTCAAAGTACCTATTGACAAGGGTCTACTTTCTACTACTCGAAGCAGAAGACATAATGTTGACAATCTAATGGTTATAAGACTGACATTATGTGTATGTCATAATATTTTTGCAATAGTTTATAACAAAAAAATGCATGACAAATGACACATCCCTGTTACAATGCATTGAGCTAATATAATATCTTACATTTAACGCCTAGTAACACGGTTATGTCAGTTGTCGTAAGAGTGAAAAGCCCACTATAACCTCTAATAAAAGTGAGAGTAAAAAAGTTTCAGAAACAAAACAGAAACCCTTTCACCAAATCCATCTAGTACTTGTTAGCAGGTGATGTTATTATTTGGGTAATATGGCATAACATATTTCAGTGCTACTGCACATCATCTTTCGGGAAGACTAGGATGGGAAACTATGCAGTAATACAAATACATAAAAGAGGATCACACAATTATTTTATAATGGATACAAATTATACCATATTACCCAAAACGACAGTACAGACCACCACACCAGCGTCTCCAGCAGTACTAAAAGATGACTTATTACGGTTGAAGACACACCACCATGCAGACATCTGGACGACTGCTAACTACTTAGACACTACCAACAGTACATTGTTGGCGATCAACAATGCACTGCCCCCCGACAGCGCAAAATGAGGAAAGATTTAGCTGTGTCATGTACTTGATCCGCAGAGGACAATTGGAGGAAAACGGCGAACAAAATAGTGGACGACCCAAAGAAATGCAATTTTTTGCACAAAACCTTTTATTTTATTTTTAAGAGTCCGTTTTTTGGCTTGTCCTGTACTGTAATTGTTTCTGTAAAAAAAAAAAAAAAGGGAGTACATTGTTGGATATCAACAATGGCGCTGGCAAGCCTTGTTTGTCTCATAGAGATCGGTACCTCGTTCACAGTTTGTGTTAACTGTAGGAGTCAGGGGACTAACGGGGAAAGGGAAGAGGGAATATCCGGTACCTGGTGGGATTGGTACATGATGGTCAGCTTGCAGACTAACACAAACACGAAGAAAAGTAACCCAACTCTTATCCATTTAGTTATATATGCTTTTTCAATGAAGTTACCGTAAATACTGTAGTAGCATTTCTATTTACAATACTTGTGGGGGGGGGGGGTTGTTGAATTGTTGGTTTACATTTGTCATTGGTGTGTGAACCAATTTCTGTATGGATGTTGAATCCCTCTGAATATGCCAAGTGTGGCCTTTGGCAGTAATGGTAGCATGGGTGTCAGATTAGATTGTTTTGCATGTAAAGTGTATGTTGGTTATTTTCACTGAAAAGCATATAAACTGTTTCTATTACTTTTAATAGACACTTTGGGGGAGACATAGTAGGAGCGACAACATCATATTGCTGTAGAAAAACAGTAGGTATTTTCCGCAAATGAAGAAATATATATATATATTTTAAGCATAAGCGGAGTGAAAAAATGTCTGATTTAAGTGGTGTTTAAGGTCATAAACTGAAGGGCAAACATGTACTGGGAAACACATGTTAACAGACAAACAGGTAACAAAGATGAACTTCAGTAGAAACAGGTGGTGAGAGACTAATCATGGGCATGGGACTAACGGGATAATAAGAGGGATAGAGCTGGTTGACATGAGGTAAACATTGCACTGGAAACCAAAACAGGATACAGTAACACTTACATTGGCTTTTCAGAGAGACTAAAACTGTAGAGATTAAAATGACATTGGAAGGGAAGGCATGGGATTGACTGAAATGGTACATACAGGATGGTAACAATGTACATACATGGAGAGACTACTGGACATACCAGATGGCTTGAAAATGGTACAGGAGGATCTAATAAGGATTATACATGAAGTGTAATGGATTCAGGAAAAGAATAAATGTACATAGGATGACTTTAAAAATGGAATAGAGGAGACAAACATGATAAGCAAGTAAGAAAAACATGGTATCTCAGGAGAGAAAAAATAATACAAGCATAACGGGAACAAAGGAAGATGGTTTAACTGAATACAGGAAGGAACAAACTGGAAACAGGAACAGAACAGGTAAGAAAGAGAATACAGAGAACAGGTGTGACAACATGGACATACAGGAAGAGACTAAACATGGACATACAGGAAGAGACTAAACATGGACATACAGGAAGAGACTAAACATGGACATACAGGAAGAGACTAAACATGGACATACAGGAAGAGACAAACCTGGGTATCAAAGGAAGAGACTAAACATGGGCATACAGGAAGAGACTAAACATGGGCATACAGGAAGAGACTAAACATGGGCATACAGGAAGCTACCTAGAAACTATAGATGGACAGGTTGTCTTTGTCTTTACTCACATGTCTTGCAGCATCCATCCATGTAACTTATAATGGTCCCACCAATCTAGGGTAGAGACAACATTCACATCTCAGGGGTTAAAGGTCAACTAAAATAACATCATAGAGAGGTAGTAGTGTTACACAACATGTGTATATGTGTGTGTATGCATGTGTGTGTCTGTGTCTGTCTGTGTGTGTGTGTGTTGTCTGTCTGTCTGTCTGTGTGTGGTGTGTGTGTGTGTGTGTGTGTGTGTTGGTGTGTGGTGTGTGGGTGTGTGTGTGTGTGTGTGTGTGTGTGTGTGTGTGTGTGTGTGTGTGTGTGTGTGTGTGTGTGTGTGTTAACCATACCTTCATACACTCTGTCTGGTTGAAGGGTGGGCAGCTGAAGGAGTAGGACACCAGGGTGGGGCCTGACAGTGTCTCGGTACAGTCATACTTCATACAGTCTGACACCCACGACTTCCCAGGCTGAAACATCAATACAATCACCCAGATCAATCCAATATTACACTACTTTATACACTACTGATTAGATAACCTGAGGGTACCTGGTCTATCCAGAGGGTTGTACCAGGACTGATTAGATAACCTGAGGTTACCTGGTCTATCCAGAGGGTTGTACCGGGACTGATTAGATAACCTGAGGTTACCTGGTCTATCCAGAGGGTTTACAGGGACTGATTAGATAACCTGAGGTTACCTGGTCTATCCAGAGGGTTTACTGGGACTGATTAGATAACCTGAGGGTACCTGGTCTATCCAGAGGGTTGTACCAGGACTGATTAGATAACCTGAGGGTACCTGGTCTATCCAGAGGGTTGTACCAGGACTGATTAGATAACCTGAGGGTACCTGGTCTATCCAGAGGGTTGTACCAGGACTGATTAGATAACCTGAGGGTACCTGGTCTATCCAGAGGGTTGTACCAGGACTGATTAGAAACCTGAGGGTACCTGGTCTATCCAAGGGTTTACCAGGACTGATTAGATAACTGAGGGTACCTGGTCTATCCAGAGGGTTGTGGAGGACTGATGATAACCTGAGGGTACCTGGTTATCCAGAGGGTTTACCAGGACGATTAGATAACCTGAGGTACTGGTCTATCAGAGGTTTACCGGATGATTAGATACCTGAGGTATCTGGTCTATCCAGAGGGTTTACAGTACTGATTAGATAACCTGAGGTATCTGGTCTATCAGAGGGTTGTACCAGGATGATTAGATAACCTGAGGTTACCTGGTATATCCAGAGGTGTGTATACATATTGATTATGTAACTGTGAGGTACCTGGATCTAATATGAGGTTACTGTGTGATTAGTAACTAGTACATGTGAATATAGAGGGTTACAGACTGAATTAGACGAGTACTGCTTTCAGGGTTAGGGATGATTAGAAGGTACCTGGTCTAATCAAGGTACATGAGCTAAAGATTAACTGAGGTGCCGAGGTGAAACCATGAGGTATAAGCTGCTGTACTGGTGTGTAGATCATCCATTCATTGTGAAGAGGGATTTTCAGATACACCCCTGTACTACGCCTGAATGTTAAGGTAAAGATGACACTACGTAATATATATCAGACTTATGAAAATTATAGTACCATTATTAATATTAAATTTTGTAAATGGTAATAGTTAGGTACCTGTATTAATATATATTCAATATAATGTTATAGGTAACTGTTAGTGATTGTTAGGAAGTATGTCATGATATTACTGAGTAATGTTATAAGTAACCATGTATATAATATTCAGATATACTGTATAATAGTTATAGTACCTTATATGATATATATTCGTATACTGTAGTAATAGTTATAGTACCTGTATTATATATATATTCAGATATACTGTAGTAATAGTTATAGTACCTGTATTATATATATATTCAGATATACTGTCGTAATAGTTATAGTACCTTTATTATGATATATATTCAGATATACTGTAGTAATAGTTATAGTACCTGTATTATATATATATTCAGATATACTGTAGTAATAGTTATAGTACCTGTATTATATATATAATCAGATATACTGTAGTAATAGTTATAGTACCTGTATTATATATATATTCAGATATACTGTAGTAATAGTTATAGTACCTGTATTAGAATACTAGCAGTAGGTTAGTAGTAAAGAATTGGGACAGCAGTAGTAGCATTTCTAGCAGTTGAGGTATCAGATCCTAGCAGTCGTATCCTGCTGCTAACTGACTAACCGGCTGACACTGAGCAGAGCAGTTGGTGGTGGTGGCGCGGAGGTGATGGAAGCCTGAGGTGGGATCCAGGCTGTGGGTACACTGGGTGGTGAGACACACCCCTCCTCACTGTGATCCACGAGGGTCTGTCCCGGACGCATAACACCCCGCTCGCCGTACACACACACCGCCTCACGCACTGTAAGAGGTGTGCGACATGACACAGACACATAGATGCATGAATGAACACACATTCATTGAAAAATGTACTGTAGGTGAACACACTTATTGGAAATATATGACATTATTGTAGAATGGGAAAAGGTGGGTTACTGTCTAAGGATAGCCGAGCACTTACCACAGTTAAATCTCTTACAGGAACACTGGTTAGTTGGATCTGATAGGAAGGCCTTGTCCACCTGCATGGCCTCTCCCTAGTAAGACAACATGTCAGCCAGTATACAAGGAGAAACAAACACAGCGATAACGTCAACACATCCCATTCCATCATGTGGAATCATCTTAGAAACCTACCAGAGCACATTTCGGCCGTGACAGTTTCTCACACGCACACTCTGAAAAAAAACAGGGAAACAGAAACCATTTTAAATGTGTGCTTTTTTTTGGGGGGGAATAAATGAATAAAACTACATGAGAGTTACAGCGATTCAACCTAGAGGGCAAACAGGCTGTCGCGTGGTGGAGCAGGACACACATTTCCTGTCATGTGATGGTGGTAAGAAACAGAAAGTCGTGCTACTTTACCGCAGGTCTGTAGGGGACAGCAGCGGTCTGGAGTGGACACTGTGACAGTGGACATCCCCAAGGGACATGAGAACTCAGCACACCGGTACGGCTCACACACTGCACACACACAGAGGAATCAGAGACACAATAAGTGAATGTGAGTGTGTGTGTGTGTGTGTATGTGTGTGTGTGTGTGTGTGTGTGTATGTATGCGTGTATGTGTGTGTGTGTGTGTGTGTGTGTATGTATGCGTGTGTGTGTGTGTGTGTGTGTGTTGAACTCACCACAGTGGTAGACAGGACAGCAGCGGTCTGTACTGTTGGCGTCCACCGTCAACACCTCTCCATCCTGGCAATTTGGAACCACCTCCCAACAGGCACCACACACTGGAGAAAGAACACACATTAACACACTGGAGAAAGAACACATTAACACACTGGAGAAAGAACACATCAACACACTGGAGAAAGAACACATTAACACACTGGAGAAAGAACACATCAACACACTGGAGAAAGAACACACATTAACACACTGGAGAAAGAACACATTAACACACTGGAGAAAGAACACACATTAACACACTGGAGAAAGAACACATCAACACACTGGAGAAAGAACACATTAACACACTGGAGAAAGAACACACATTAACACACTGGAGAAAGAACACATCAACACACTGGAGAAAGAACACACATTAACACACTGGAGAAAGAACACATTAACACACTGGAGAAAGAACACACATCAACACACTGGAGAAAGAACACATTAACACACTGGAGAAAGAACACATTAACACACTGGAGAAAGAACACATTAACACACTGGAGAAAGAACACATTAACACACTGGAGAAAGAACACATCAACACACTGGAGAAAGAACACATCAACACACTGGAGAAAGAACACATTAACACACTGGAGAAAGAACACATTAACACACTGGAGAAAGAACACATCAACACACTGGAGAAAGAACACACATCAACACACTGGAGAAAGAACACATTAACACACTGGAGAAAGAACACATTAACACACTGGAGAAAGAACACATTAACACACTGGAGAAAGAACACATCAACACACTGGAGAAAGGAACACATTAACACACTGGAGAAAGAACACATCAACACACTGGAGAAAGAACACATCAACACACTGGAGAAAGAACACATTAACACACTGGAGAAAGAACACATTAACACACTGGAGAAAGAACACATCAACACACTGGAGAAAGAACACATCAACACACTGGAGAAAGAACACATCAACACACTGGAGAAAGAACATATCAACACACTGGAGAAAGAACACATCAACACACTGGAGAAAGAACACATCAACACACTGGAGAAAGAACACATCAACACACTGGAGAAAGAACACACATTAACACACTGGAGAAAGAACACATCAACACACTGGAGAAAGAACACACATTAACACACTGGAGAAAGAACACATCAACACACTGGAGAAAGAACACACATTAACACACTGGAGAAAGAACACATTAACACACTGGAGAAAGAACACACATTAACACACTGGAGAAAGAACACATTAACACACTGGAGAAAGAACACATCAACACACTGGAGAAAGAACACACATCAACACACTGGAGAAAGAACACACATCAACACACTGGAGAAAGAACACATTAACACACTGGAGAAAGAACACATTAACACACTGGAGAAAGAACACACATTAACACACTGGAGAAAGAACACATTAACACACTGGAGAAAGAACACATCAACACACTGGAGAAAGAACACACATCAACACACTGGAGAAAGAACACATTAACACACTGGAGAAAGAACACATTAACACACTGGAGAAAGAACACATCAACACACTGGAGAAAGAACACATCAACACACTGGAGAAAGAACACACATCAACACACTGGAGAAAGAACACATCAACACACTGGAGAAAGAACACATCAACACACTGGAGAAAGAACACACATCAACACACTGGAGAAAGAACACATCAACACACTGGAGAAAGAACACATTAACACACTGGAGAAAGAACACATTAACACACTGGAGAAAGAACACACATCAACACACTGGAGAAAGAACACATTAACACACTGGAGAAAGAACACACATCAACACACTGGAGAAAGAACACATTAACACACTGGAGAAAGAACACATCAACACACTGGAGAAAGAACACACATCAACACACTGGAGAAAGAACACACATCAACACACTGGAGAAAGAACACACATTAACACACTGGAGAAAGAACACATCAACACACTGGAGAAAGAACACATCAACACACTGGAGAAAGAACACACATCAACACACTGGAGAAAGAACACATCAACACACTGGAGAAAGAACACATTAACACACTGGAGAAAGAACACATCAACACACTGGAGAAAGAACACATCAACACACTGGAGAAAGAACACACATCAACACACTGGAGAAAGAACACACATCAACACACTGGAGAAAGAACACATCAACACACTGGAGAAAGAACACATCAACACACTGGAGAAAGAACACATCAACACACTGGAGAAAGAACACATTAACACACTGGAGAAAGAACACATTAACACACTGGAGAAAGAACACATTAACACACTGGAGAAAGAACACATTAACACACTGGAGAAAGAACACATCAACACACTAGAGAAAGAACACATTAACACACTGGAGAAAGAACACACATCAACACACTGGAGAAAGAACACATCAACACACTGGAGAAAGAACACACATTAACACACTGGAGAAAGAACACATCAACACACTGGAGAAAGAACACATTAACACACTGGAGAAAGAACACACATTAACACACTGGAGAAAGAACACATTAACACACTGGAGAAAGAACACATCAACACACTGGAGAAAGAACACATTAACACACTGGAGAAAGAACACACATTAACACACTGGAGAAAGAACACATTAACACACTGGAGAAAGAACACATCAACACACTAGAGAAAGAACACATTAACACACTGGAGAAAGAACACACATCAACACACTGGAGAAAGAACACATTAACACACTGGAGAAAGAACACATTAACACACTGGAGAAAGAACACATCAACACACTGGAGAAAGAACACATCAACACACTGGAGAAAGAACACATTAACACACTGGAGAAAGAACACATTAACACACTGGAGAAAGAACACATTAACACACTGGAGAAAGAACACATTAACACACTGGAGAAAGAACACATCAACACACTGGAGAAAGAACACATCAACACACTGGAGAAAGAACACACATTAACACACTGGAGAAAGAACACATCAACACACTGGAGAAAGAACACACACCACAGTTTGACAGAAAAACACGTAACGTTAACAATGTGTGTGATGGCATGACAAATAATTGTATTGTGGTTATGTGTGGGATGGTGCAGGTCTGTCATGGTTGTGTTGTGGTTATGGTTGTGGTTATGTTGTGGTCATGATTGTGTTGTGGTTATGTTGTGGTTGTGTTGTGGTTGTGTTGTGGTTATGTTGTGGTTGTGTTGTGGTTGTGTTGTAGTTATGTTGTGGTTGTGTTGTGGTTATGTTGTGGTCATGGTCGTGGTTGTGTTGTGGTTGTGTTGTGGTCATGTTGTGGTCGTGGTTGTGTTGTGGTTGTGTTGTGGTTATGTTGTGGTTGTGTTGTGGTTGTGTTGTGGTTATGTTGTGGTTGTGTTGTGGTTATGTTGTGTCGTGGTTGTGTCGTGGTTGTGTTGTGGTTATGTTGTGGTCGTGGTTGTGTTGTGGTTGTGTTGTGTTGTTGTGGTTATGTTGTGTTGTGGTTATGTTGTTGTGTTGTGGTTATGTTGTGGTTGTGTTGTGGTTGTGTTGTGGTTATGTTGTGTTGTGGTTATGTTGTGGTCGTGGTTGTGTTGTGGTTGTGTTGTGGTTATGTTGTGGTCGTGGTTAACTCACTACAGATGTGTGCCAGGCAGCAGCTGCCATCAGCCCTGGTTGCGATGAGGGTCTGGTCCTCTCTGCAGGCAGGGATATCTGACTCACAGCGCTCTGGGTCACACTCTGTACACAACACACACACCACATATTTTAAACATATTCAATCCATATTTCCAATATATTCAATGCACTTCGTCTATACAGTATATTAGTGGAATTTACTTTACAGGGACAATGCACAATAAACATAATTAATTAAACATCTAATTATCATGTAAGTCACTATGGATAAGAGCGTCTGCTAAATGACTAAAATGTAAAATGTAAAAAAATGTATCTCCATGACCTAGTATCTTCATATAGCCTAGTATCATCATATAGCCTGGTATCATCATATAGCCTGGTATCATCATATAGTCTAGTATCATCATATAGCCTGGTATCATCAGATAGTCTAGTATCATCATATAGCCTGGTATCATCAGATAGCCTAGTATCATCATATAGTCTAGTATCATCATATAGCCTGGTATCATCATATAGTCTAGTATCATCATATAGTCTAGTATCATCATATAGCCTAGTATCATCATATAGTCTAGTATCATCATATAGCCTGGTATCATCATATAGTCTAGTATCATCATATAGCCTGGTATCATCATATAGCCTGGTATCATCATATAGCCTGGTATCATCATATAGTCTAGTATCATCATATAGCCTGGTATCATCATATAGTCTAGTATCATCATATAGCCTGGTATCATCATATAGCCTGGTATCATCATATAGTCTAGTATCATCATATAGTCTAGTATCATCATATAGTCTAGTATCATCATATAGCCTAGTATCATCATATAGTCTAGTATCATCATATAGTCTAGTATCATCATATAGTCTAGTATCATCATATAGCCTAGTATCATCATATAGTCTAGTATCATCATATAGTCTAGTATCATCATATAGTCTAGTATCATCATATAGCCTAGTATCATCATATAGTCTAGTATCATCATATAGTCTAGTATCATCATATAGTCTAGTATCATCATATAGCCTAGTATCATCATATAGCCTGGTATCATCATATAGTCTAGTATCATCATATAGCCTGGTATCATCATATAGTCTAGTATCATCATATAGTCTAGTATCATCATATAGCCTGGTATCATCATATAGTCTAGTATCATCATATAGCCTGGTATCATCATATAGTCTAGTATCATCATATAGCCTAGTATCATCATATAGTCTAGTATCATCATATAGTCTAGTATCATCATATAGCCTAGTATCATCATATAGCCTGGTATCATCATATAGCCTGGTATCATCATATAGCCTGGTATCATCATATATTCTAGTATCATCATATAGTCTAGTATCATCATATAGCCTGGTATCATCATATAGTCTAGTATCATCATATAGCCTAGTATCATCATATAGTCTAGTATCATCATATAGTCTAGTATCATCATATAGCCTGGTATCATCATATAGCCTGGTATCATCATATAGCCTGGTATCATCATATAGTCTAGTATCATCATATAGTCTAGTATCATCATATAGCCTGGTATCATCATATAGCCTGGTATCATCATATAGTCTAGTATCATCATATAGCCTAGTATCATCATATAGCCTGGTATCATCATATAGTCTAGTATCATCATATAGCCTGGTATCATCATATAGTCTAGTATCATCATATAGCCTGGTATCATCATATAGCCTGGTATCATCATATAGTCTAGTATCATCATATAGCCTGGTATCATCATATAGTCTAGTATCATCATATAGCCTGGTATCATCATATAGTCTAGTATCATCATATAGTCTAGTATCATCATATAGCCTGGTATCATCATAGTCTAGTATCATCATATAGCCTGGTATCATCATAGTCTAGTATCATCATATAGCCTGGTATCATCATATAGCCTAGTATCATCATATAGTCTAGTATCATCATATAGTCTAGTATCATCATATAGTCTAGTATCATCATATAGCCTGGTATCATCATATAGTCTAGTATCATCATATAGTCTAGTATCATCATATAGCCTGGTATCATCATATAGCCTAGTATCATCATATAGCCTGGTATCATCATAGTCTAGTATCATCATATAGCCTGGTATCATCATATAGCCTGGTATCATCATATAGTCTAGTATCATCATATAGTCTAGTATCATCATATAGCCTGGTATCATCATATAGTCTAGTATCATCATATAGCCTGGTATCATCATATAGTCTAGTATCATCATATAGTCTAGTATCATCATATAGTCTAGTATCATCATATAGCCTGGTATCATCATATAGCCTAGTATCATCATATAGTCTAGTATCATCATATAGTCTAGTATCATCATATAGTCTAGTATCATCATATAGTCTAGTATCATCATATAGTCTAGTATCATCATATAGCCTGGTATCATCATATAGTCTAGTATCATCATATAGCCTAGTATCATCATATAGCCTAGTATCATCATATAGCCTGGTATCATCATATAGCCTAGTATCATCATATAGTCTAGTATCATCATATAGTCTAGTATCATCATATAGCCTGGTATCATCATATAGTCTAGTATCATCATATAGTCTAGTATCATCATATAGCCTAGTATCATCATATAGCCTGGTATCATCATATAGTCTAGTATCATCATATAGTCTAGTATCATCATATAGTCTAGTATCATCATATAGCCTAGTATCATCATATAGTCTAGTATCATCATATAGCCTAGTATCATCATATAGTCTAGTATCATCATATAGTCTAGTATCATCATATAGCCTGGTATCATCATATAGCCTGGTATCATCATATAGCCTAGTATCATCATATAGTCTAGTATCATCATATAGTCTAGTATCATCATATAGTCTAGTATCATCATATAGCCTGGTATCATCATATAGCCTAGTATCATCATATAGTCTAGTATCATCATATAGTCTAGTATCATCATATAGCCTGGTATCATCATATAGTCTAGTATCATCATATAGCCTAGTATCATCATATAGCCTAGTATCATCATATAGTCTAGTATCATCATATAGCCTGGTATCATCATATAGTCTAGTATCATCATATAGCCTGGTATCATCATATAGCCTGGTATCATCATATAGCCTGGTATCATCATATAGTCTAGTATCATCATATAGTCTAGTATCATCATATAGCCTAGTATCATCATATAGCCTGGTATCATCATATAGTCTAGTATCATCATATAGCCTGGTATCATCATATAGCCTAGTATCATCATATAGCCTAGTATCATCATATAGTCTAGTATCATCATATAGCCTGGTATCATCATATTGCCTGGTATCATCATATAGCCTGGTATCATCATATAGCCTAGTATCATCATATAGCCTAGTATCATCATATAGTCTAGTATCATCATATAGTCTAGTATCATCATATAGTCTAGTATCATCATATAGTCTAGTATCATCATATAGTCTAGTATCATCATATAGCCTAGTATCATCATATAGTCTAGTATCATCATATAGCCTAGTATCATCATATAGTCTAGTATCATCATATAGCCTAGTATCATCATATAGTCTAGTATCATCATATAGTCTAGTATCATCATATAGCCTAGTATCATCATATAGCCTAGTATCATCATATAGTCTGGTATCATCATATAGCCTGGTATCATCATATAGTCTAGTATCATCATATAGCCTGGTATCATCAGATAGCCTAGTATCATCATATAGCCTGGTATCATCAGATAGCCTAGTGGTGGTGATTATACAGAAGAAAGGTCCACTCACCACAGACGTAGTCTGGACAGCAGGAGTCCTCTCTGAAGTAAGACACCAGCTTCTCTCCATATTGACACTCCGGGGGGATGATGTCACACAGGGTATGGTTACAAACTGGATGACAGACAGACAGACAGACAGACAGACAGACAGACAGACAGACAGACAGACAGAGGAACACCATCAGATCAATACAAACCAATCACAATACATCACGGCCATCTAATCACCCTTCCTAAATTGTGAAAGTGGAACTCAAGTTCCTGTTGACATTGAGTTGAGCTCTCAACTCTTCAAGTTCCTTCACAGTTGTTTTCAAGGCCATCAGTTTAATTATTTTTGAGTAGAGTCAACGTGTGACAGTCTTACTGCAGGCTTTCATAGGACAGCAGCCGACGTTTGCTAAGTTGCTTCACGTTACCTGGTTGAACCAACTATGTTTTAGGTTAACCTAACTTGAATTTGACAGTGTACTGTACAATGTGGCAGTTTCTTACTGCAGGCTTTCTGTGGGCAGCAGGAAGTGTCGTCTGCCAGACTGAGTACCACTTCCCCGGCCCTGCGGCAGAGCGGCTGAGGCACGGCAGAACAGTTATACTCCACGGGCACGATACTGTCGTTGTCACAGCGGTACATACAGCAGCCATCTTTAGACGCTTTCCACACCTCACCAGGAGCACGGGGTGCACCCCAACTGTCCGTACAGGCTGGGGGAGACACACACAGATAACAATGTATTGAAGTGGAAGATGTATTTTCACTTTCATCCACAACAGTCATTAATCAGATGCTCTTATTCAGCGTGATTTACAATAAGTGCATTCCACTAAAGACCAGACCAGACCAGACCAGACCAGACCGAACCGGGTGCTTTGTATCATATGAATTTTGACCAGTGTTGGTTTGATTGTCTGTGCGATGCGGAGGTTGATCAGTGAAGGCTTACCACACTTCTCAGGGGGGATGCAGAGGGCAGAGTAGGGTCGATGGAGCAGAGTGCCCTCAGGACAGACACATCCCTCCGTCAGGCCTGAACACTGCTCAGGGTCGTAGTCAAAGTCATGGTTGGAGCAGGACTGGGCTGTACAAGCAGGCAGACAGGCCTGGTAACGCAGCTGGTCTGGACATATGAAGGCTGGGACAGGAGAGGAGAGACAACACTGCTTTAAACTGGTCATAAACATTATCATAACCACGACAGGCGGCAGAGCTTGATTCAGTATTATTTGTATGTGATGCAAAGAACTTAATTGTCCATAATTCAGAACTTTGCCTTTTGCTTTACACAATAACATTGACTGACATTAAAACATCATACTGTAAGTGTATTGACTGACATTAAAACATTATACTGTAAGTGTATTGACTGACATTAAAACATTATACTGTAAGTGTATTGACTGACATTAAAACATGATACTGTAAGTGTATTGACTGACATTAAAACGTTATACTGTAAGTGTATTGACTGACATTAAAACATTATACTGTAAGTGTATTGACTGACATTAAAACATGATACTGTAAGTGTATTGACTGACATTAAAACGTTATACTGTAAGTATATTGACTGACATTAAAACATGATACTGTAAGTGTATTGACTGACATTAAAACATGGTACTGTAAGTGTATTGACTGTCATTAAAACATTATACTCTAAGTGTATTGACTGACATTAAAACATGATACTGTAAGTATATTGACTGACATTAAAACATGATACTGTAAGTGTATTGACTGACATTAAAACATTATACTGTAAGTGTATTGACTGACATTAAAACATTATACTGTAAGTGTATTGACTGACATTAAAACATGATACTGTAAGTGTATTGACTGACATTAAAACGTTATACTGTAAGTGTATTGACTGACATTAAAACATTATACTGTAAGTGTATTGACTGACATTAAAACATGATACTGTAAGTGTATTGACTGACATTAAAACATGATACTGTAAGTATATTGACTGACATTAAAACATGATACTGTAAGTGTATTGACTGACATTAAAACATGGTACTGTAAGTGTATTGACTGTCATTAAAACATTATACTCTAAGTGTATTGACTGACATTAAAACATGATACTGTAAGTATATTGACTGACATTAAAACATGATACTGTAAGTGTATTGACTGACATTAAAACATTATACTGTAAGTGTATTGACTGTCATTAAAACATTATACTGTAAGTGTATTGACTGGCATTAAAACATGATACTGAAAGTATATTGACTGACATTAAAACATGATACTGTAAGTGTATTGACTGACATTAAAACATGATACTGTAAGTATATTGACTGACATTAAAACATGATACTGTAAGTGTATTGACTGACATTAAAACATTATACTGTAAGTGTATTGACTGACATTAAAACATGATACTGTAAGTATATTGACTGACATTAAAACATGATACTGTAAGTGTATTGACTGACATTAAAACATTATACTGTAAGTGTATTGACTGACATTAAAACATGATACTGTAAGTGTATTGACTGACATTAAAACATTATACTGTAAGTATATTGACTGACATTAAAACATGATACTGTAAGTGTATTGACTGACATTAAAACATGGTACTGTAAGTGTATTGACTGACATTAAAACATGATACTGTAAGTGTATTGACTGACATTAAAACATGGTACTGTAAGTGTATTGACTGACATTAAAACATGATACTGTAAGTGTATTGACTGACATTAAAACATGATACTGTAAGTGTAAGTGCCTTTATGTGTCTGACTGTGCTTGTAAGCCATGCTGGCAGTTAGTGCAGTACAATAAACCCAGTCCTTACGGCAGTAGTCTGGGCTCCTCCACTCGATGCAGACATTGAACTTGTGACAAGATGCCACGTAGGCAGCCAGCGCTACACACGGGTTGTTCACGTACTCCACATCACGGACCCACACCTCACAGAACGTACTGGGTAGAACCTGCAGTACATTATAAGAAACACAACATAACGTTTTCAATCATCTTGTTCCATGTTTAAACATCTACAGTACTGTATTGGGGTGGGGGGGGGGGGGGGTACTGTACGATGAGGGAGAGAGAGGCAGTGAACCTACAAAAGCATGGCAGGGGCTGAAGGAGGTGTTTCGGAGCATGGCCATGCACTGGGAACAGTCGCTGGTGGAACAGTTGACTTCTCTGCGCCGGCTGTGGCTGATGTAACTAGTGGTGTTGGGGACCTGCCAGCTGTCGATGAACACCGCTGGGTCCTCGCTCTCCCCGACTGTCGTCCCATTGGACAGCATCAGGTCATTGGCTGGGTTACCATCACAGCGGCCTGGTGGGGGGGGGGGCAGAAGATGAAACAGCGTTATTATTTCAGGAATGGCACGTTCACCTCTGAAACACGCACAACATCTCAGTGACCCTAATCAATCCATGGCCCCTACTTTATCTATGGCCCCTTCTCAATCTAAGGCCCCTACTCAACCTTCCTGAATGGTTATAGCAGGTGAGGTCTTATGTTTCATCCCAAATGGCTCCCTGTCCCTAGTGCACTACCTTTGACCAAGGCCCGGGCAAAATGAGTGGTATAAATATGGAATAGGGTACCATTTGGGAAGCAGCCTATAACCAGCCTCCATATCACACTCCACTTCAAATGGATGCCAGTGTCCTGGTAAGCCATATACCAGTGTCCTGGTAAGCCACATACCAGTGTCCTGGTAAGCCACATGCCAGTGTCCTGGTAAGCCACATGCCAGTGTCCTGGTAAGCCACATGCCAGTGTCCTGGTAAGCCACATGCCAGTGTCCTGGTAAGCCACATGCCAGTGTCCTGGTAAGCCACATGCCAGTGTCCTGGTAAGCCACATGCCAGTATCCTGGTAAGCCACATGCCAGTGTCCTGGTAAGCCACATGCCAGTGTCCTGGTAAGCCACATGCCAGTGTCCTGGTAAGCCACATGCCAGTGTCCTGGTAAGCCACATACCAGTGTCCTGGTAAGCCACATGCCAGTGTCCTGGTAAGCCACATGCCAGTGTCCTGGTAAGCCACATGCCAGTGTCCTGGTAAGCCACATGCCAGTGTCCTGGTAAGGTCTAACTACACCACATACCACAGAGGCCCATGGTGGGCAGTTTATTGCTGTAGCTCTCCGTCTCGATGACCATCATGCCCGTGCTGTGGAACCACTGCAGTTTCAGGCCCGCTGGCGTACGGATCAGATACATGTTGCCCGTGTCCAGGATCTCAAAGCCAAACTTCTTGAACCTCGGCTTGGCGTACCTCGAGTTCACATACAGCTGAGAGAGAGAGAAAATAAATGTCAAAATTCTATATGTTGAGGGGTACTGTAGTTCTAAATACATTTCCTAAAATAGATAGGCCTAGAAATGCTACTGTGTGTATGGCAAGTTAATTAACATCTCATCCCTTGTTAGGTCTTTGGTGAACTCTTTACGTCATTTAGCAGACGCTCTTATCTAGAGCGACTTACAGGAGCAATTAGGGTTAAGTGCCTTGCTCAAGGGCACGTCGACAGATTTTTCACCTAGTCGGCTCGGGGATTAGAACCAGCGACCTTTCTGGTTACTGGCACGACGCTCTTAACCGCCAAGTTACCTACCGCCCCAGGTTTACATTGACTTAGTATGTGTCTTTCTGTCCATAGTTAAATTGGTGAATGAAGGGCTATTTAGACTGAGAGAGACAGGAAGAGATGAAGAAGAAGAGATAAAGGAACAGACTGACCCTCCGCTGCAGTCTGTTGATGACCAGGTGGTTGGACTTGTGGGTAATGTTCAAAACCACCAGACACAGGTTGGTGAAATTCCACAGCAGCTTCGGATGGAAACAGAAAAATAAACATTCTTATTACTTTTTGTGTTTTTCGATTTACAAAGTTTAAGACTCTCTAATAAAATGGATTAAAGTCATATACAACTACTCGACATGTGAAAGAATAATGAATAATGATCATTTCCTGAGAATATTACATGATATATGGGTGTAAGACAAGGATGTCCTTCACCACCATATTGATGTATTATGGCCACTGAAATACTTGCTGTAAAGGTACTGTAGATACAGTATATGGCCTCACTGTGTCTGAGGCGGCCATTTTGGGGACACCGGTATTACAGTTACCTACTGTAAAGTCTATAGCTTCATGGCCTCACTTTCTCTGAGGCGGCCATTTTGGGGACACCGGGGTTACAGTCACCTACTGTAAAGTCTATAGCTTCATGGCCTCACTTACTCTGAGGCGGCCATTTTGGGGGCACCGGGGTTACAGTTACCTACTGTAAAGTCTATAGCTTCATGGTCTCACTTACTCTGAGGCGGCCATTTTGGGGGCACCGGGATTACAGTTACCTAACGTAGCCTTGGTCCTCACCGTGTCTGAGTCAGCGGGGCATTCCTGGACCACGATGCTGATGGTCTCGTTGGGCAGCTGGGTCACGATGTAGGCGGTGGCCTTGTAGAGGGCCACGCTGTTACCATCAAACGTGATCACGTTCAGGTCGGGGAACACTGAGCAGCGACCTGGAGGAGACAGGACAACACCAGTGAGAAACAGGACACTACGAGTGAGAAACGCTTGACGGGGAGGGTGTGTGTGTGTGTGTGTGCGTGTGTGTGCATCAGTGGAGGCTGGTGGGAGGAGCTATAGGAGGACGGGCTTGTTGTAGCGGCTGGAATGGAATTCATGGAACGGTATCAAACACATGGAAACCACATTTGCCTCCCTTCCCTTAATTCCATTCCAGCCGTTACAACGAGTCCTCCTATAGCTCCTCCCACCAGCCTCCACTGGTGGGCGTGTGTGTGTGTGTCTGCTCCTGTAAATGTGTGCAGGCTAGCAGTTGTCCTCACATGGGCAGTCCCACTGCGGGCAGCACTTGTCCCCGTTGACCAGGACGGCGAAACCGAGCAGGCCGCAGTTAGGAGGGGTGGAGTTATACAGACAGTTCTGGGACATGTTGAATAGGACCAGCTGGCCGCTCACACAGAGGTACTTGGTACACTCATCTACGATCTCCGAATAGGGAGGCTGAGAGGGGAAAGAACAACAGTTACTACAGGAACAGACTGAACAACGTGCTATACAGTTTACTGAACGAAAACAAAGATCAAGACGTTCACGAGAGTTAAACCATGTACGAACAAGCAGTTAGAAGACTGTAGAGAGTTAGTAAACAGGGTAGTAGGCTGAGACGACTAGGGTAGTATAATAATAATAATAATATGCCATTTAGCAGACGCTTTTATCCAAAGCGACTTACAGTCGTGCGTGCATACATTTTTGTGTATGGGTGGTCCCGGGGATCGAACCCACTACCCTGGCGTTACAAGCGCCGTGCTCTACCAGCTGAGCTACAGAGGGACCACTAGTAGTCTGAGACGACAGAGCCTACAGAGAGGCCTGGACTTTTCAGATAGTTACAAGGATGAGCCTACATAGAGAAGAGCTCTCGTCTAGACGGACAGAGGAGAAGAGAGGAACGGAGAGAGGACTTGGTATACTCACAGTACACATCCTGGTTGAGGACACTGCCATGGATGTAGTAACCTCTGCCGTAGGTCCGACACGCTCTGTCGTGGTATATGGGGACACTACCGATGGTGACGGGGTTGTCTCTGATGTGGTATACGGGGACACTGGTGATAGCGATGGAGTCTTTGGTGTAGTGGTGTCTACGCTGTCCACTCTCTCTGGCTCTGTAGTGGAGGGCGGGGTGGCAGTCGGGGTCAAGGCGGGGACTGAGGAAGCTGCTGTCACCTCTGGCGTGACCTTCGGTGTGACCCCTGGAGTGGCTGCGACCTCTGTAGAGGTCAGCAGGTCAGGCGAAGGAGTCCTTGTTGTTGTTGTTGTTGTGCCCCCAGTGGCTGCTGGAGTTACCCCTGTCTCTCTGGTGCTGGATGGTACTATTCCTTCTGGTGTAGTAGTGGTGGATGTGGATGGTTCTGCGGTCACTCCTGTGGGTCCTGTGGGGACCGCGGTCATGCTGGGAACGGGAACAGAAGCGGTTGTGGTTGTGCCAGTGCCGGTTGGACCGGCAGCGCTGCTAACGTCTGCTGCATATTCTGTGGTTCTGGCAGTGGTGACCGGTTTGGTCGTGGTACGAGCGGTCGTGGTCGGAACAACCGCTGAGACGGTAGCTGTGCCCAGGCTAGGAGTAGCGACTGTAGGAGGACCGGGTGTGGTCGTCGCTGTCGGAACCCCCGGAACTCCCGGAGTCCTTGCGTCTACAGTTACCCTATCAGTGCTCGGTCTGGCGGTGGACCTCACCGTTGTGGCGGTTCTGGATGTCGTCACGGGAACCCTGCCTGTTGTTGTCCTGTGTGTTGTTGTCATTGGTCTGTGGGTGGTCTTGGTCGTTGAGGGGGCTGCGGTAGTGGAGACCACTTTAGAAGTAGAAACAACTCTGGTAGTGACTCTCTCTGGGTGGCTAGTGGGTCTGGGGGCTGACGTGGAGGAGGCGGAGGAGGGGGTTGTGGTCACTGGACCAGACCAGGAAGAAGTTGGTTCTTGTGTAGTTGTTGTGGCAGTAGTAGAGGATACCTCCACCCTTCCTGTATCCGGAGGGACGCTAGTGGTCTCTGTTAGCGGTCGGATGGTCACCGGTCTGATGGCAGTGGTCACTGGGACACCAGGCACAGGTGTGACGATGGTCGTATGGACACCAGGTAAAGGTGGGACAGTTGTTGTGGGGACCGTGGTGGTGAGAGGTAACGCTGGTTCCCCAGGTACACCAGGTACGGTTGGGGGTTCGGGTGTCGCAGGAGGTCTCTCCGTCCTGGAGGTTGAAACTGCGGAGGTTGAAGTCTCGGCCGGAGCTGCGGTGGTTTTGGCAGTGGTCGTCATGGTAACTGAGGTTGTTGTGGTGATGCCTGGCTCCGTAGATGTAGCAACAGGGTGAAGTGCATCAGTGGTGGTAGTGGAGATGACATGGTGTGGAGAGACCACTAGTTCTGTACTGACGTCAGGTTTCACTGGGACCTCAGGTGTGGTTACCCTCTCTGTGCTAGAGATAGGGGTGGAAGGGGTGGAGGAGGTTTCGCTGTGGGGGGGCCTCCAAGGCGCCGTGGTCTTCAGTGTGGTGGGGGGCTGGGTCGTTCCGGTCCCTACAGCCACTGGTGTTCCTGGCACGGTCGTGGTGGTCTCTGTTGGTGAAACCGGTGATACAGGTGATGTGGTTGAGGTTGTGGTTGGGACCACTGCTCCTGTTGTGGTCGAGACGGAAGGAGAGGTGAAGGTGGTCTGGGTGGACTCTGCTGTGGTCGAGATGGAAGGAGAGATAGAGAGGGTGGTCTGGGTGGACTCTGTGGTCGAGATGGAAGGAGAGATGGAGAGGGTGGTCTGGGTGGACTCTGTGGTCGTTACCACAGCCTCTGGAGGTTTGGTGGTTGTACCAGAGATTTCTGGTGGGATGGGTTGAGTTGTTGTGGTTCGTACGGTCGGGGGACCGGCAGTAGTTGTAGTGGTCAGTCTCCAGTCCACATCTTTGGTTGGGTATGCGGTTGTGGTTGTGTGTTCTGTGGTTCTCTCTGTGGTTGGAACACCGCCGGACCAGGAGGTCCTTTCAGTGTAGGCCGTAGCTGTTGTTCTCGGTTGAGATGTTGCTGTCACCGTGTCTGTGACCATCACAGGTGCGACTACAGCCGTCGTCATGGTTATACGGGTCGTTGCCAAGGGTTCCGCTGTTGCCGTGGAGACCGGTGCTCTCGTTGTTTTCTTGGTTGCTGCCGGCTGTTCTGAGGTGGGGCCGGTTGATATTGTTGTTGTCGTTAGCAGCATGGGAACAGCGGTGGTAGTCGGTAGCTCGGGAACATGAGTTGTGGATGTCCTCAGCTCTTTAGGGGAGGTGTGAACGGTCTTCTCTGTGGTTACCGTGGAGACGAGTGGTGGTGTTGTCTCTGGGCGTATGGACGGTGTAGTTCCGAGGGTAGTGAAAGGGGTGACTGGTGAGGTTGATAATGTGGTGTGTTTTGAAGTGGGTTCTGGTGGTGGTGGTGTTGTTGTTACGGTGTGAACGGTGGAGGTCGGTGAGAGAGAGGGTACTATGGTAACGGCTGTAGTCGATGCACCAGGAGGGAGGGCTTCGGTTGTTGTTGTCTCCGTTGTCTCCAC
Organism: Coregonus sp. 'balchen'; assembly: GCA_902810595.1. Lineage (NCBI taxonomy): Eukaryota > Metazoa > Chordata > Actinopteri > Salmoniformes > Salmonidae > Coregonus > Coregonus sp. 'balchen'. The sequence goes on from LR778284.1 coordinate 6,595,437, forward strand.
AGTTACAGGTTTTGTGCTTGTCTCTGTGGGTGCACCAGGGGTGGTTATAGAGGCTGTAGTCCTGGCTGTAGTCCTAGCTGTGTCCCTGGGTGTCTCTGAGACTGTGGTTGGCCGTGGACTAGAGGTGGTTGAGACTGGAGCCACCGTGTCTCCTGGACGTGTGGTGGCCTTGGTGGTCACCCTGGTGGGGGGGACTGGTATTGCAGGCAGGGTGCTGGTCTGAGTAGGCCCCACGGTGGAGCTTATCCAGGGGCCCATGACAGTGGATGGAGGGGGGCTGGTGAATGTGGTGTCTGTAGGCCCTGGGCGTAGAGAGGGCCTGGTGGTGGAGGACGTGAGCCAGAACAAAGCTGTGATAGAGAAGGGGACCTGGCTGGTCCTCTCTGTGCTGGGACCTACGGGGCTGAGAGTGGAGCTGGGGGCCCCGCTCGTCCTCTCTGTACTGCCTGCTGTAGTGGAGGGTAAGGCTGGAGTCTTCACTGTAGATACAACCTCCGCCCCCTCCACCACCTCAGGTCTGACTGTAGTGGCCAGGGATGGAGTTGGGGGTGATGCTGCTGCGCTGGTCCCCTCTGGAGTCGGTACGGCTGATGAAGAGGTGCTGGGTGGAACCACCTTATCAGTCACTGTGGTCGGTACCTTAGCAGAGGTGGTCAGAGCATCCAAAGCAGAAGTTGAAACAGTACGAGTGGTGGTGGTGGCTGCAGTGGTGGGGCCTGTGCCTGAAGGGGTGGTGGTGTAGGGAGGCTGAATGGAGGTGGTGGTGAGGGGGCCAGGGGGACCCGGGGTGCTGGGCGAGGGGGTGGAGCGTGCCGTGGAGAGGCCAGGGCTAGCCGGGCTGCTGGTAGTGGTGGTGGTAGTGGTGGTGGTGGTGGTGGCTGAAGGAGTGACAGCTGCAGGTGTTGACTCAACGCTACTGACCGTAGTGATGGGCTGCACAGCAACTGGTGGCTTAATGCCTAGAGCACAAACAAAGAAACAACTGTTAGATAACCACTGCTGCTGGCCTAGGGGAGATAGAGAGGGGGAAGAGAGGGGAGAGAGAACAGGAGAGAGAAAGAGAGAGAGAGAGAGAGAGAGAGAGAGAGAGAGAGAGAGAGAGAGAGAGAGAGAGAGAGAGAGAGAGAGAGAGAGAGAGAGAGAGAGAGAGAGAGAGAGAAAGAAAGAGAGAGAGAGAGAGAGAGAGAGAGAGAGAGAGAGAGAGAGAGAGAGAGACAGAGAGAGAGAGAGAGAGAGAGAGAGAGAGAGAGAGAGAGAGTAGCAGAAGGAGAGTGATCCATTCCTCCCCTGTGGCCAAACTTCAACCACACAGCACATGGCTCATGTTGATGTTAGATTAGAGTTGTTCAACCACACAGCTCATGGCTCAAGGCTCATGTTGATGGTAGACTAGATTGTTGATCTTGATTAAACAGATGTTAGTTGTGAATATATCAGCGTCTCAGAAATGTGATACAATACTGTAATTATCTTGTTATGTATTCAGAGATCTTGAGGTAAGCCCAATAACACGTGCACGGGGTATGTTTCATGTGACCTTTACATGTATGAGTGGGTTGTTGAGGAGAGGAGAGGAGAGGAGAGGAGAGGAGAGGAGAGGAGAGGAGAGGAGAGGAGAGGAGAGGAGAGGAGAGGAGAGGAGAGGAGAGGAGAGGAGAGGAGAGGAGAGGAGAGGAGAGGAGAGAAAAGCAGAGCGAGACGAGGTGAAACAAGAAAATAATCAGAAGAGAATCAGAAAAGATACTGATACTCACAGTCTTCAACATGGACACATCTCTGAGTGACCTCATCCAGCACCATGTGACCAGGACACAGAGGCAAACATCCCTCCACTCTATAGAGAAACACACAGCTCTGAAAACTACTGCCAGCAACTCTCTATACAGTAGCATCACATTTCATTTACAGTGTATAGAAACAAGGGATTCCAAAAGGGTTCTTTGACCCCATAGGAGAAACCCATAAGAGAACCCAATAGGACAGCTCCATAGGACAGCTCCATAACCCTTTTAGGTTCTAGATAGCACCTTTGTTTTCTAAAAGTATAGAAACACAATTGTTGTGACAGATGGACAGATATAGAGTAGTTGTGATAAATATGATATGTACTGATATTGTCTTTGTTGATGTTGTTAGAACAAATGTATTCTATGTGAACATGTAAACCTGTCTTTTCAGTATGTCCTACAATAAAAATGTTACAAAAGAGTAATACTATTCTGAGTGATGTATTAAAATCTGTGGAAGATATCAGATTACTGCAAAACAAATATCTCAGAGTATTGTTTGTACTGTAGCCGACTGACTGACTGACTGACTGACTGACTGGCTGGTTGGCTGACTGGCTGGCTGACTGACTGGTTGACTGACTGGCTGGCTGACTGACTGGCTGGTTGGCTGACTGGCTGGTTGGCTGACTGGCTGACTGGCTGACTGGCTGACTGGCTGGTTGGCTGACTGGCTGGTTGGCTGACTGGCTGACTGGCTGGTTGGCTGACTGGCTGGTTGGCTGACTGGCTGACTGGCTGACTGGCTGGTTGGCTGACTGGCTGGTTGGCTGACTGGCTGACTGGCTGACTGGCTGGCTGACTGACTGACTGGCTGACTGGCTGGTTGGCTGACTGGCTGGTTGGCTGACTGGCTGACTGGCTGACTGGCTGACTGGCTGACTGGCTGACTGGCTGGTTGGCTGACTGGCTGGTTGGCTGACTGGCTGACTGGCTGACTGGCTGGTTGGCTGACTGGCTGGTTGGCTGACTGGCTGACTGGCTGACTGGCTGACTGGCTGACTGGCTGACTGGCTGACTGGCTGGTTGGCTGACTGGCTGACTGGCTGACTGGCTGACTGGCTGGTTGGCTGACTGGCTGACTGGCTGGTTGGCTGACTGGCTGACTGGCTGACTGGCTGATTACACAATAGAGCTGGAGGCTTCACATTCACATGGTGTTAGGGAAGGTTTAGCCTCTGTCTATGATGGTGTAGTCCGCATCCCAAACGGCACCCTATCCCCTATATAGTGCACTACTTTTGACCAGAGGGCCCTGGCCTAAAGTAGTGCACTACATACAGAATAGGGTGTCATTTAGGAGGCACTCGTAGCGTCACTTTGTGCTGCCTTACTTTGGAATGGTGACACATGCCCCTCCAGAGGGGTCACTGCAGGTCCTGAAGCAGGGGCTGACACACGACTCATACCTCCACTGGCACTTAGGACCCGTAGGGGTGTCTGGACCAGGGCCTGAGGGAAAATACACACTTTACATAAAGTGTTGCACAATTGTATGGATGTGTGTGTGTGTGTGTGTGTATGTGTGTGTGCATATTGGTAAATGTTACAACCATCAATACTTTTCTGTTACTCTGATCCTCTGCTTCAAACCAGTAGCACACCAACAGAGTATGAAATATGGAAATAAGTATACTTGTGTTTGTGAATTTCATAGTAAAGACAGTAGAAATGAAGTGAGTTGAGTTCTAGGCAGTCTGACAGTAGATACTGCATCTTCTATAATACTATAACCATGTTTCACTGAATACAGGGGCTTGTAGTTCGACCTCCTGATCCTCCCTTCAGGTCTCCACTAGTGACAGGGGAAGAAGGGGCTATCGATCCCCCGAGGCGATCGTCTGGACTCTGCCTAACCCCCATGGACTTCTCCTGGTCGACTATCGTCTGGACTCTGCCTAACCCCTCTGGACTTCTCCTGGTCAACTATCGTCTGGACTCTGCCTAACCCCTCTGGATTTCTCCTGGTCGACTATCGTCTGGATTCTGCCTAACCCCTCTGGACCTCTCCTGGTCGACTATCGTCTGGATTCTGCCTAACCCCTCTGGACTTCTCCTGGTCGACTATCGTCTGGACTCTGCCTAACCCCTCTGGATTTCTACTGGTCGACTATTGTCTGGTCTCTGCATAACACCTCTGGATTTCTACTGGTCGACTATTGTCTGGACTCTGCCTAACCCTTCTGGACCTCTCCTGGTCAACTATTGTCTAGACTCTGCCTAATCCCTCTGGGCCTCTCCTGGTCAACTATTGTCTGGACTCTGCCTAATCCCTCTGGACCTCTCCTGGTCGACTATTGTCTGGACTCTGCCTAATCCCTCTGGACCTCTCCTGGTCGACTATTGTCTAGACTACCTAACCCCTCTGAACCTCTCCTGGTCGACTATCGTCTGGACTCTGCCTAACCTCTCTGGACCTCTCCTGTTCGACTATCGTCTGGACTCTGCCTAACCCCTCTGGACCTCTCCTGGTCAACTATCGTCTGGACTCTGCCTAACCCCTCTGGACCTCTCCTGGTCAAACAATCACCTGGACTCTGCCTAACCCCTCTGGACCTCTCCTGGTCGACTATCGTCTAGACTGCCTAATCCCTCTGAACCTCTCCTGGTTGAATATCGTCTGGACTCTGCCTAACCTCTCTGGAACTCTCCTGGTTGACTATCGCCTGGACTCTACCTAACCCCTCTGGACCTCTCCTGGTCGATTATCGTCTAGACTCTGCCTAACCCCTCTGGACCTCTCCTGGTCAACTATTGTCTAGACTCTGCCTAATCCCTCTGGACCTCTCCTGGTCGACTATCGTCTGGACTCTGCCTAACCCCTCTGGACATCTCCTGGTCGACTATCACCTGGACTCTGCCTAACCCCTCTGGACCTCTCCTGGTTGAATATCGTCTGGACTCTGCCTAAGCTCTCTGGACCTCTCCTGGTTGACTATCGCCTGGACTCTGCCTAACCCCTCTGGACCTCTCCTGGTCGACTATCGCCTGGACTCTACCTAAGCTCTCTGGACCTCTCCTGGTCGACTATCACCTGGACTCTGCCTAATCCCTCTGGACCTCTCCTTGTCGACTATCGTCTGGACTCTGCCTAACCCCTCTGGACCTCTCCTGGTCGACTATCGCCTGGACTCTGCCTAACCCCTCTGGACCTCTCCTGGTCGACTATCGCCTGGACTCTACCTAACCCCTCTGGACCTCTCCTGGTCAATTATCGTCTGGACTCTGCCTAACCCCTCTGGACCACTCCTGGTCAACTATTGTCTAGACTCTGCCTAATCCCTCTGGACCTCTCCTGGTCAACTATTGTCTGGACTCTGCCTAATCCCTCTGGACCTCTCCTGGTCGACTATTGTCTAGACTCTGCCTAATCCCTCTGGACCTCTCCTGGTCGACTATTGTCTAGACTCTGCCTAATCCCTCTGGACCTCTCCTGGTCAACTATTGTCTAGACTCTGCCTAATCCCTCTGGACCTCTCCTTGTCGACTATCACCTGGACTCTGCCTAACCCCTCTGGACCTCTCCTGGTCGACTATCGCCTGGACTCTGCCTAACCCCTCTGGACCTCTCCTGGTCGACTATCGTCTGAACTCTGCCTAACCCCTCTGGACCTCTCCTGGTCAACTATTGTCTAGACTCTGCCTAATCCCTCTGGACCTCTCCTGGTCAACTATTGTCTAGACTCTGCCTAATCCCTCTGGACCTCTCCTGGTCAACTATTGTCTAGACTCTGCCTAATCCCTCTGTACCTCTCCTGGTCGACTATTGTCTAGACTCTGCCTAACCCCTCTGAACCTCTCCTGGTAGACTATCGTCTGGACTCTGCCTAACCCCTCTGGACCTCTCCTGGTCGACTATCACCTGGACTCTGCCTAACCTCTCTGGACCTCTCCTGGTCGACTATCGTCTGGACTCTGCCTAACCCCTCTGAACCTCTCCTGGTCGACTATTGTCTGAACTCTGCCTAACCCCTCTGAACCTCTCCTGGTCGACTATTGTCTGGACTCTGCCTAACCCTTCTGGACCTCTCCTGGTCGACTATTGTCTGGACTCTGCCTAACCCCTCTGGACCTCTCCTGGTCGACTATCACCTGGACTCTGCCTAACCCTTCTGGACCTCTCCTGGTCGACTATTGTCTGGACTCTGCCTAACCCTTCTGGACCTCTCCTGGTCAACTATTGTCTGGACTCTGCCTAACCCTTCTGGACCTCTCCTGGTCGACTATTGTCTGGACTCTGCCTAACCCTTCTGGACCTCTCCTGGTCGACTATCGTCTGGACTCTGCCTAACCCTTCTGGACCTCTCCTGGTCGACTATCGTCTGGACTCTGCCTAACCCCTCTGAACCTCTCCTGGTCGACTATTGTCTGAACTCTGCCTAACCCCTCTGAACCTCTCCTGGTCGACTATCGTCTGGACTCTGCCTAACCCTTCTGGACCTCTCCTGGGCAACTATGTCCGGCATCCACTGTTGTCAGAGAGAAACCCTATCTGCCAGCCTGTGTGGACTCTGCTATGCTCCTAAAACAAATGGCTGACATATTTTTAGCCCCAGTATTTACCCAGCCTGCATCAGGAGCAGCAGCCCAGCTGTGGAGACAGAAAGAGAGCAGGCCTCTCTAGACCTCACCAATTCTAACCATACATTTGGACCTGAACTATGATTCACAAATCACTCTACCAGATTATGAACAGAAATACTCCCCAAATGGTGAAGTTGTTATTTAGTTAAAATAAAAACCACCCCTGCCTAGTATCTAACCACCCCCTCTCTGTTCTCCCTTCCCCCCAGTTGATGACTCCAACCCTGGGCATTAGCCAGGGCAAAGCCCCTTCTCTGGAAGCAGTATACTGGAATGGCTGGCCGGTCTTTGTTTTGGAACAGCCGTGGGCCTGGGGGGCCCTGGTCTGGGGGGCCCTGGTCTGGGTGGGCCCTGGCCTGGGGGGCCCTGGTCTGGGGGGCCCTGGTCTGGGGGGCCCTGGCCTGGGGGGCCCTGGTCTGGGGGGCCCTGGACTAGGGGGCCCTGGTCTGGGGAGCCCTAACACGCCGCCCTTCCACCCCTCCATCTCTCCACATCTCAACATGTCTGTGATTAAAGGCACACATCAGCCACTCACCACTCGCCACTGACAAAATCTGTCATTCTGTTCCGAGGTGGGAGTGTGCCGGGCGACAGCTGCAGGGGCTTGCCATTACAGTGCAATGCAAAACATGGCTGCCCGCACAAAGAGCCCATTAACGGGCTAAATGGGTGTTTTTACAAACCGAGGCGTACGCACGCTGGTGGAGCCATGGTTAGAGGGGGTTGTGGGGGTTGGAAGGGTGGAGGGGCTGCAGCAGGGGGTTAGACCAGGGGGTTAGTAGCCTAAACTCCAAAGTGAAAGTCTTTGTCTCTGGACCTCAGCTGTCAGCCATCTCTGATACATACAGTAAGTATTGGGTTGCATTGGGGGACACGAGCATAACATGGCAAACACTCCAAGAGCTGGACCAAAAGATAGAAGACCATAAGAAGACCATTAGATGGTCACAAGTGTCTGTTTTAAGTACTCATATCAAAATACACGGTATGTATCGGTCTGAGTAAATGTAATCACCTTTGAGAAGAAAACCTTTAACTTTACCTTTACATAGCTCTTCCTTTCCCTTCCCATGTAACCTTCCCAGACCTCCCATCCATCCCACATACCTGTCAGTTTGAAGAGCGTGGCTTTGCGGAATCCGTCGGTGTGTTTGTACTTCATGAGGTGAACCCAGGACAGCATGAAGTGGAGGAAGAATCCCGGCCTGGCGAAAGCCTCCAGAGAATCATAACCCTGGATCCAGGTGTCACGGTGAAGCGTGAAGGTAGCCGCGTCCCAGAATTCTTCACTCTCCTTCCACTTGGTCAGCGTAAGATGGCCGCTGCTGTCCACTGCCAGGAAGTAGTTCGGTCGGTCGGACGCCTCGAACGACACCAGGGACGTGTCTAGTGGATAAGTTGATCACCAATTTAGGAACCTCAACATCAAGGGTATTTTCTGGTTAAATAAAGGTTAAATAAACAATTTGAGCTCTTTACACCTGGGTGACATGTACAGTATGTGACCCAGGTCAGGCTAGCACGTTAGTGGTCAGATAACTGTAGAACACTAGGCTAGCTAAAACAGTCTAGGCTAGCTAACACTGCTGGCAGGCTGAATAGCCATCACTACAGCCTGACTAGCCATCACTGCAGCCTGACTACCCATCACTACAGTCTGACTAGCCATCACTACAGTCTGACTAGCCATCACTACAGCCTGACTAGCCATCAGTACAGTCTGACTAGCCATCACTACAGCCTGACTAGCCATCACTACAGTCTGACTAGCCATCACTACAGCCTGACTAGCCATCAGTACAGCCTGACTAGCCATCACTGCAGCCTGACTACCCATCACTACAGTCTGACTAGCCATCACTACAGTCTGACTAGCCATCACTACAGCCTGACTAGCCATCACTACAGTCTGACTAGCCATCACTACAGCCTGACTAGCCATCAGTACAGCCTGACTAGCCATCAGTACAGCCTGACTAGCCATCACTACAGACTGACTAGCCATCAGTCCAGCTTGACTAGCCATCACTACAGCCTGACTAGCCATCACTACAGCCTGACTAGCCATCACTACAGACTGACTAGCCATCAGTACAGCCTGACTAGCCATCACTACAGCCTGACTAGCCATCAGTACAGCCTGACTAGCCATCAGTCCAGCTTGACTAGCCATCACTACAGCCTGACTAGCCATCAGTACAGCCTGACTAGCCATCACTACAGCCTGACTAGCCATCACTACAGCCTGACTAGCCATCAGTACAGCTTGACTAGCCATCACTACAGCCTGACTAGCCATCACTACAGCCTGACTAGCCATCAGTACAGCCTGACTAGCCATCACTACAGCCTGACTAGCCATCAGTACAGCCTGACTAGCCATCACTACAGCCTGACTAGCCATCACTACAGCCTGACTAGCCATCAGTACAGCCTGACTAGCCATCACTACAGACTGACTAGCCATCACTACAGCCTGACTAGCCATCAGTACAGCCTGACTAGCCATCACTACAGCCTGACTAGCCATCACTACAGACTGACTAGCCATCACTACAGCCTGACTAGCCATCACTACAGCCTGATTAGCCATCACTACAGACTGACTAGCCATCACTACAGCATGATCAGTGACTGAGACTCAGGTTGCTGTATTTGCATTTGGGAAGCTGATCCTCGGTCTGTCTTCCTTCCAGAGTCAACGTGAGGGCATCTCTACAATCACTGTTTTCACTGGGAAAAGAGCCTCGCTCCAAACACAGTCCAAACAGTGAAGGACGACTTGTCTTATTGACATTAGTAGGGCCTATCAACAAAGGGAACTAAGGGGATTCAGAATAGCAGGACAGGAAGACTTCATTAGACCAGTGGATAGGGACTGGAAGACTTCATTATACCAGTGGATAGGGACTGGATGACTTCATTATACCAGTGGATAGGGACTGGATGACTTCATTATACCAGTGGATAGGGACTGGGAGGCTTCATTATACCAGTGGATAGGGACTGGATGACTTCATTAGACCAGTGGATAGGGACTGGGAGACTTCATTATACCAGTGGATAGGGACTGGAAGACTTCATTATACCAGTGGATAGGGACTGGATGACTTCATTAGACCAGAGGATAGGGACTGGATGACTTCATTAGACCAGAGGATAGGGACTGGATGACTTTATTAGACCAGAGGATAGGGACTGGATGACTTCATTAGACCAGAGGATAGGGACTGGATGACTTTATTAGACCAGAGGATAGGGACTGGATGACTTTATTAGACCAGAGGATAGGGACTGGATGACTTCATTATACCAGAGGATAGGGACTGGATGACTTCATTAGACCAGTGGATAGGGACTGGATGACTTTATTAGACCAGAGGATAGGGACTGGATGACTTCATTATACCAGAGGATAGGGACTGGATGACTTCATTAGACCAGTGGATAGGGACTGGATGACTTCATTAGACCAGAGGATAGGGACTGGGAGGCTTCATTAGACCAGTGGATAGGGACTGGATGACTTCATTATACCAGTGGATAGGGACTGGAAGACTTCATTAGACCAGTGGATAGGGACTGGAAGACTTCATTAGACCAGTGGATAGGGACTGGGAGGCTTCGTTAGACCAGTGGATAGGGACTGGAAGACTTCATTAGACCAGTGGATAGGGACTGGATGACTTCATTAGACCAGTGGATAGGGACTGGAAGACTTTATTAGACCAGTGGATAGGGACTGGGAGACTTCATTAGACCAGTGGATAGGGACTGGATGACTTCATTAGACCAGTGGATAGGGACTGGGAGGCTTCATTATACCAGTGGATAGGGACTGGATGACTTCATTAGACCAGTGGATAGGGACTGGGAGACTTCATTATACCAGTGGATAGGGACTGGAAGACTTCATTATACCAGTGGATAGGGACTGGATGACTTCATTAGACCAGAGGATAGGGACTGGATGACTTCATTAGACCAGAGGATAGGGACTGGATGACTTTATTAGACCAGAGGATAGGGACTGGATGACTTCATTAGACCAGAGGATAGGGACTGGATGACTTTATTAGACCAGAGGATAGGGACTGGATGACTTTATTAGACCAGAGGATAGGGACTGGATGACTTCATTATACCAGAGGATAGGGACTGGATGACTTCATTAGACCAGTGGATAGGGACTGGATGACTTCATTAGACCAGAGGATAGGGACTGGGAGGCTTCATTAGACCAGTGGATAGGGACTGGATGACTTCATTATACCAGTGGATAGGGACTGGAAGACTTCATTAGACCAGTGGATAGGGACTGGAAGACTTCATTAGACCAGTGGATAGGGACTGGGAGGCTTCGTTAGACCAGTGGATAGGGACTGGAAGACTTCATTAGACCAGTGGATAGGGACTGGATGACTTCATTAGACCAGTGGATAGGGACTGGAAGACTTTATTAGACCAGTGGATAGGGACTGGGAGACTTCATTAGACCAGTGGATAGGGACTGGATGACTTCATTAGACCAGTGGATAGGGACTGGATGACTTCATTCGACCAGTGGATAGGGACTGGGAGACTTCATTAGACCAGTGGATAGGGACTGGAAGACTTCATTAGACCAGTGGATAGGGACTGGATGACTTCATTAGACCAGTGGATAGGGACTGGAAGACTTCATTAGACCAGTGGATAGGGACTGGATGACTTCATTAGACCAGTGGATAGGGACTGGATGACTTCATTAGACCAGTGGATAGGGACTGGGAGGCTTCATTAGACCAGTGGATAGGGACTGGATGACTTCATTAGACCAGTGGATAGGGACTGGATGACTTCATTAGACCAGTGGATAGGGACTGGATGACTTCATTAGACCAGAGGATAGGGACTGGATGACTTCATTAGACCAGTGGATAGGGACTGGAAGACTTAATTAGACCAGTGGATAGGGACTGGAAGGTTTTTAATGAATGGACCTTGGAGTAGGAGGAAGGCTAGGAATGCAGAGTGTTAGAAAGTGTTATGAATGTAGTGAAAATGATGATGGACATGGACATTAGACTGATGTGACGTTGCTCTGCTTCCTCTGTGTTGCTCACCGTGTGGACGTGCTCTGCTGAGCCCAGGGGTCATCATGAAGAGGGACAGGAGACCAGCCGCAGTAGGGTCTCCTTTCTTAGGGAACACTGTCCCACCGGACCTGTTGGCTGCCAGCACCGTGTCGCTCTCCCTGTAGGTCACCAGCCTGTAGGGGCCTTTACCCAGAACTACAAGACAGAGGAGAAGGAACACTGTTATGAGGAATCCCTTCGCTGTTTTGGCTGACGTCTACGATGGGCTCCAGATCTGTGCAGACACTGCGCCCCCCATGTGGTTTAGCAATGAAATGCCTTACAAAATGTATCACGACGAAATGTTTGCAGCGAATTCTAAGGACAATGCACAACGAACTTCCAAGGTTCAGTCATTGATATGATTCTATGGAAATCAAACACCGTCTTGGAGAAATTTGATTTGATGACAAATAGGAGGACTTTGAGATAAGATTATGTATGTACCTTTGTTGTAGTATTCACAATCGTAGGCTGCAAATACAAACAGAAAGAGTCATTAGTGGAATTAAATAATAAACTGTCCAAAAGTAGTTAATTACATATGAAAACAGAGTGCCATTTCAGATGGTCCCACAAACTCCCATACCACCCATTCAACGGGTAGTGTGCCCAGTGCCTGCCCGTTGGACACTCATTGCCCGCTCGTAGCCCCAGACTTACGGCAGATCGACGGGGATCTCCAGTCCACGGTGACACCCTGGTGACAGCATCGGTGGGCGTAGGCTGCTACGCTGGTACAGAAACACTCACAGTCCCCACCACGACTACAGCCACACGTATCAGACAGACAGTTCATATAGAACCATGTCACATCCACCTGGACAGGAGGAGACAGGAAGGAAACTGTGATCTACTAGGTGTAGCGATACGGTTGTAACTGCCTAACACAACCAACTGCCTAATACAACACACTGCCTAATACAACACACTGCCTAACACAACACACTGCCTAACACAACACACTGCCTAATACAACAAACTGCCTAACACAACAAACTGCCTAACACAACACACTGCCTAATACAACACACTGCCTAACACAACACACTGCCTAACACAACAAACTGCCTAATACAACACACTGCCTAACACAACACACTGCCTAACACAACAACTGCCTAATACAACACTGCCTAACACAACACACTGCCTAACACAACACACTGCCTAACACAACACTGCCTAATACAACAACTGCCTAATACAACAAACTGCCTAACACAACACACTGCCTAACACAACAACTGCCTAATACAACAACTGCCTAATACAACAAACTGCCTAATACAACAAACGCCTAACACAACAAGCCTAACAACACACTGCCTAACACAACATCTATACAACCTAGAGCCAGCTGAGAGAGGTAGGGTTATGTAATTGGAGATAGGACAGGAGACCAGCTGAGAGAGGGTAGGGGTTATGTAATGTGGAGATAGGACAGGAGACCAGCTGAGAGAGGGTAGGGTTATGTATGTGGAGATAGGACAGGACAGGAGACCAGCTGAGAGAGGTAGGGGTTATGTAATGTGGAGATAGGACAGGACAGGAGACCAGCTGAGAGAGGGTAGGGGTTATGTAATGTGGAGACGGACAGGGACCAGCTGAGAGAGGGTAGGGGTTATGTAATGTGGAGATAGACAGGACAGGAGACCAGCTGAGAGAGGGTAGGGGTATGTATGTGGAGATAGGACAGGACAGGAGACCAGCTGAGAGAGGTGGGGTTATGTAATGTGGAGAAGAGACAGGACAGGAGACCAGCTGAGAGAGGGTAGGGTTATGTAATGTGGAGATAGGACAGAAACCCGCTGAGAGAGGGTAGGGGTTAGTATGTGGAAGAAGAGACAGGAACCAGCTGAGAGAGGGTAGGGGTATGTATGTGGAGATAGACAGGAGACCAGCTGGAGAGAGAGTAGGGGTTATGTAAGTGGAGACAGGACAGGACGGAGACCAGCTGAGAGAGGGTAGGGGTTATGTAATGTGGAGATAGGACAGGACAGAGCCAGCTGAGAGAGGGTAGGGGTTATGTAATGTGGAGAAGAGATAGGACAGGAGACCAGCTGAGAGAGGGTAGGGGTTATGTAATGTGGAGAAGGACAGGACAGGAACCATGAGAGAGGGTAGGGGTTATGTAATGTGGAGATAGGACAGGAGACCAGCTGAGAGAGGGTAGGGGTTATGTAATGTGGAGATAGGAACAGGACAGAGACCAGCTGAAAGAGGGTAGGGGTTATGTAATGTGGAGATGGACAGGACAGGAGACCAGCTGAGAGAGGGTAGGGGTTATTAATGTGGAGATGACAGGAAGACAGCTGAGAAGGGTAGGGTTATGTAATGTGGAGAAGGACAGGACAGGAGACCAGCTGAAGAGGGTAGGGGTTATGTAAGTGGAGATAGGACAGGACAGGAGACCAGCTGAGAGAGGGTAGGGTAGATAATGTGGAGATAGGACAGGAACACGAGACCAGCTGAGAGAAGGGTAGGGTTATGTAATGTGGAGATAGGACAGGACAGGAGACCAGCTGAGAGAGGGTAGGGGTTATGTAATGTGGAGACAAGGACAGGAGACCAGTGAGAGAGGGTAGGGGTTATGTAATGTGGAGATAGGACAGGACAGGAGACCAGCTGAGAGAGGGTAGGGTTATGTAATGTGGAGATAGGACAGGAGACCAGCTGAGGAAGGTAGGGGTTATGTAATGTGGAGATAGGACAGGACAGAGACCGCTGAGAGAGGGTAGTGGGTTATGTAATGTGGAGATAGGACAGGAGACCAGCTGTAGAGGTAGGTGGGTTAGTAATGTGAGATAGGACAGGACAGGAGACGCTGAGAGAGAGTAGGGGTTATGTAATGTGGAGAAGAGACAGGACAGGAGACCAGCTGAGAGAGGGTAGGGGTTATGTAATGTGGAGATAGGACAGGAGACCAGCTGAGAGAGAGTAGGGGTTATGTAATTTGGAGATAGGACAGGACAGGAGACCAGCTGAGAGGGGTAGGGGTTATGTAATGTGGAGATGGACAGGACGGAGACCAGCTGAGAGGGGTAGGGGTATGTAATGTGGAGATAGGACAGGAGACCGCTGAGAGAGGGTAGGGTTATGTAATGTGGAGAAGAGACAGGACAGGAGACCAGCTGAGAGAGGGTAGGGGTTATGTAATGTGGAGATAGGACACGGACAGGAGACCAGCTGAGAGAGGGTAGGGGTTATGTTAATGTGGAGATAGGACAGGACAGGACCAGCTGAGAGAGGTAGGGGTTATGTAATGTGGAGATAGGACAGGAGACCAGCTGAGAGAGGGAGGGGTTATGTAATGTGGAGATAGGACAGGAGACCAGCTGAGAAGGGTAGGAGTTATGTAATTTTTTTTGGAGAATAGACAGGACAGGAGACCCAGCTGAGAGGGGTAGGGGTTATGTAATGTGGAGATAGGACAGGAGACCAGCTGAGCGAGGGTAGGGTTATGTATTTGTGGAGATAGGACATGACAGAGACCAGCTGAAGAGGGTAGGAGTTAGAATGTGGAGAATAGACAGGACAGGAGACCAGCTGAGAGAGGGTAGGGGTTATGTAATGTGGAGATAGGACAGACAGGAGCCAGCTGAGAGGGTAGGGGTTATGTAATGTGGAGATAGGACGACAGGAGACCACTGAGAGAGGTAGGGTTATGTAATGTGGAGATAGGACAGGAAGGAGACCGCAGATGAGAGGGTAGGGGTTATGTAATGTGGAGACAGGACAGGAGACCAGCTGGAGAGGGGTAGGGGTTATGTATGTGGAGATAGGACAGCAGGAGACCAGCTGAGAGAGGGTAGGGGTTATGTAATGTGGAGATAGGACAGGACAGGAGACCAGCTGATAGAGGGTAGGGGTTATGTATGTGGAGAAGAGACAGGAGACCAGCTGACGAGAGGGTAGGGGTTATGTAATGTGGAGATAGGACAGGAGACCAGCTGAGAGGGGTAGGTGGTTATGTAATTGGAGACAGGACAGGACAGGAGACCACTGAGAGAGGGTAGGGGTTTATGTAATGTGGAGATAGACAGGACAGGAGACCAGCTGAGAGAGGGTAGGGTTATGTAATTGTGGAGATAGAGACGGACAGAGACCAGCTGAGAGAGGGTAGGGGTTATTAATGTGGAGATAGGACAGGACAGGAACCAGCTGAGAGAGGGTAGGGGTTATTGTAATGTGGAGTAGACAGGACAGGAGACACTGAGAGGGTAGGGTTATGTAATGTGGAGATAGGACAGGAGACCACTGAGAGAGGGTAGGGTTTTGTGATGGGATAGGACGGAGACCAGCTGAGAGGTAGGGGTTACGTATGTGGATTAGCAGGACAGGAACCTACTGAAGAGAGGTTATGTCAGCGAATGTTGACAGGACAAGGACACACACGAGAGCTTCAGGTTCGTCATGTATATGATCTAATGGAAATCAAACACCGTCTTGGAGAAATTTGATTGATGACAAATAGAGGACTTGAGAATAGATTATGTATGGTACCTTTGTTGTAGTATTCACAATGTAGGCATGCAAATACAAACAGTAAAGAGTCATTAGTGGAATTAAATAATAAATGTGCCAAAAGTAGTTATTACATATGGAATAACAGAGTGCCATTTCAGATGGTCCACAAACTGCCAATAACACACCATTCGAACGGGTAGTGTGCCAGTGCTGCCCGTGGGACCATCATGCCCGCCGTAGACCCAGACTTAGCAGAGCGACGGGATCGTCCAGTCCACGGTGACACCTGGTGACAGCATCGGGGGCGGTAGGTCTGTACGCTGGGTACAGGAACACCAACCAGTCCCCACCAACGGACTCAGCACACGTATCAGACAGACAGTTCTATAGACCAGTCACATCCACCTGGACAGGAGGAGACAGGAAGGAAACTGTGGATCTACTAGATTGTAGCGATACGTTGTACTGCCAACCAACCAACTGCCTTATACAACACCTGCCTAATGACACACACTGCCAACACACACCTGCCTACACAACAGCTAATAATAACTTGCATAACAACAACTGCTAACACACAACATCACTGCTAATACAAACACGACTGCCTAACACAAAGCACTGGCCTAACACAACAAAACTGCCTAATTACAAAACCAATGTCCTAAACACAACCACACTTGCCCTAAACACAACAGACAGCCTAACACAAACACACTGCCGATCCAACCAAACTGCCTAATACAACAAAATGCATAAACACAACACCAATGCATAAACACAACACACTGCCTAATACACACAAACCTGCCTAAATACAACAAATGCCCTTAATACAACAAAAAGACTAACACAACAAACTGCCTAATACAACACACTGCCTAACACAACACACTGCCTAATACAACACACTGCCTAACACAACACACTGCCTAACACAACAAACTGCCTAATACAACACACTGCCTAATACAACACACTGCCTAATACAACAAAGGATTATCTGATGAGCTCTTGATTTGGCTCAAGATCATCTCAAAATTCATTTTAATGACAGAATAACATAGAAACATAGAACAACAACAGTGATTATAAACACAACTGAAGTAAGATAGTAAGACAGGACAGGAGACCAGCTGAGAGAGGGTAGGGGTTATGTAATGTGGAGATAGGACAGGACAGGAGACCAGCTGAGAGAGGGTAGGGGTTATGTAATGTGGAGATAGGACAGGACAGGAGACCAGCTGAGAGAGAGTAGGGGTTATGTAATGTGGAGATAGGACAGGACAGGAGACCAGCTGAGAGAGGGTAGGGGTTATGTAATGTGGAGATAGGACAGGAGACCAGCTGAGAGAGGGTAGGGGTTATGTAATGTGGAGATAGGACAGGATACCAGCTGAGAGAGGGTAGGGGTTATGTAATGTGGAGATAGGACAGGACAGGAGACCAGCTGAGAGAGGGTAGGGGTTATGTAATGTGGAGATAGGACAGGAGACCAGCTGAGAGAGGGTAGGGGTTATGTAATGTGGAGATAGGACAGGACAGGAGACCAGCTGAGAGAGGGTAGGGGTTATGTAATGTGGAGATAGGACAGGACAGGAGACCAGCTGAGAGAGGGTAGGGGTTATGTAATGTGGAGATAGGACAGGACAGGAGACCAGCTGAGAGAGGGTAGGGGGTTATGTATGTGGAGATAGGACAGGACAGGAGACCAGCTGAGAGAGGGTAGGGGTTATGTAATGTGGAGATGAGGACAGGACAGGAGACCAGCTGGAGAGGGGTAGGGGTTATTGTAATGTGGAGATAGGACAGGGAGACCAGCTGAGAGAGGGTAGGGGTTATGTAATGTGGAGATAGGACAGGACAGGAGACCAGCTGAGAGAGGGTAGGGGTTATGTAATGTGGAGAAGAGACAGGACAGGAGACCAGCTGAGAGAGGGTAGGGGTTATGTAATGTGGAGATAGGACAGGAGACCAGCTGAGAGAGGGTAGGGGTTATGTAATGTGGAGATAGGACAGGACAGGAGACCAGCTGAGAGAGGGTAGGGGTTATGTAATGTGGAGACAGGGACAGGACAGGAGACCAGCTGAGAGAGGGTAGGGGTTATGTAATGTGGAGATAGGACAGGACAGGAGACCAGCTGAGAGAGGGTAGGGGTTATGTAATGTGGAGAAGAGACAGGACAGGAGACCAGCTGAGAGAGAGTACGGGTTATGTAATGTGGAGATAGGACAGGAGGACCAGCTGAGAGAGGGTAGGGGTTATGTAATGTGGAGATAGGACAGGAGGAGACCAGCTGAGAGAGGGTAGGGGTTATGTAATGTGGAGATAGGTACAGGACAGGAGACCAGCTGAGAGAGGGTAGGGGTTATGTAATGTGGAGATAGTCAGGACAGGAGACCAGCTGAGAGAGGGTAGGGGTTATGTAATGTGGAGATAGGACAGGAGACCAGCTGAGAGAGGGTAGGGGTTATGTAATGTGGAGATAGGACAGGAGACCAGCTGAGAGAGGGTAGGGGTTATGTAATGTGGAGATAGGACAGGACAGGAGACCAGCTGAGAGAGGGTAGGGGTTATGTAATGTGGAGATAGGACAGGAGACCAGCTGAGAGAGGTAGGGGTTATGTAATGTGGAGATAGGACAGGACAGGAGACCAGCTGAGAGAGAGTAGGGGTTATGTAATGTGGAGATAGGACAGGACAGGAGACCAGCTGAGAGAGGGTAGGGGTTATGTAATGTGGAGATAGGACAGGACAGGAGGACCAGCTGAGAGAGAGTAGGGGTTATGTAATGTGGAGATAGGACAGGAGACCAGCTGAGAGAGGGTAGGGGTTATGTAATGTGGGAGATAGGACAGGACAGGAGACCAGCTGAGAGAGGGTAGGGGTTATGTAATGTGGAGATAGGACAGGAGACCAGCTGAGAGAGGGTAGGGGTTATGTAATGTGGAGATAGGACAGGAGACAAGCTGAGAGAGGGTAGGGGTTATGTAATGTGGAGATAGGACAGGACAGGAGACCAGCTGAGAGAGGGTAGGGGTTATGTAATGTGGAGATAGGACAGGACAGGAGACCAGCTGAGAGAGGGTAGGGGTTATGTACTGTGGAGATAGGACAGGAGACCAGCTGAGAGAGGGTAGGGGTTATGTAATGTGGAGATAGGACAGGACAGGAGACCAGCTGAGAGAGAGTAGGGGTTATGTAATGTGGAGATAGGACAGGACAGGAGACCAGCTGAGAGAGGGTAGGGGTTATGTAATGTGGAGATAGGACAGGAGACCAGCTGAGAGAGGGTAGGGGTTATGTAATGTGGAGATAGGACAGGAGACCAGCTGAGAGAGGGTAGGGGTTATGTAATGTGGAGATAGGACAGGAGACCAGCTGAGAGAAGGTAGGGGTTATGTAATGTGGAGACAGGACAGGACAGGAGACCAGCTGAGAGAGGGTAGGGGTTATGTAATGTGGAGACAGGACAGGAGACCAGCTGAGAGAGGGTAGGGGTTATGTAATGTGGAGACAGGACAGGAGACCAGCTGAGAGAGGGTAGGGGTTATGTAATGTGGAGATAGGACAGGACAGGAGACCAGCTGAGAGAGGGTAGGGGTTATGTAATGTGGAGATAGGACAGGACAGGAGACCAGCTGAGAGAGAGGGGTTATGTGGAGAAGAGACAGGACAGGAGACCAGCTGAGAGAGAGTAGGGGTTATGTAATGTGGAGAAGAGACAGGACAGGAGACCAGCTGAGAGAGGGTAGGGGTTATGTAATGTGGAGATAGGACAGGACAGGAGACCAGCTGAGAGAGGGTAGGGGTTATGTAATGTGGAGATAGGACAGGACAGGAGACCAGCTGAGAGAGAGTAGGGGTTATGTAATGTGGAGATAGGACAGGACAGGAGACCAGCTGAGAGAGGGGTAGGGGTTATGTAATGTGGAGATAGGACAGGAGACCAGCTGAGAGAGGGTAGGGGTTATGTAATGTGGAGATAGGACAGGACAGGAGACCAGCTGAGAGAGGGTAGGGGTTATGTAATGTGGAGACAGGACAGGAGACCAGCTGAGAGAGAGTAGGGGTTATGTAATGTGGAGATAGGACAGGACAGGAGACCAGCTGAGAGAGGGTAGGGGTTATGTAATGTGGAGATAGGACAGGACAGGAGACCAGCTGAGAGAGGGTAGGGGTTATGTAATGTGGAGATAGGACAGGAGACCAGCTGAGAGAGGGTAGGGGTTATGTAATGTGGAGATAGGACAGGAGACCAGCTGAGAGAGGGTAGGGGTTATGTAATGTGGAGATAGATGTATGTAATGTGTATGTAATGTGTATGTAATGTGTATGTAATGTGTATGTAATGTGTATCTAATGCGTATGTAATGTGTATGTAATGTGTATGTAATATATGAGAAGGCTTGACAGAAGCACCAGTCATAGTAACAGCCACAGTGACATCAACCCACAGAGAGATCTGTGAGAGACAGCCTCCAGTAAGACAGTAAGATCATGATTAACGTCAGTGCTTTACAGGGAGTCAAAGGGCCTCTGGGAGCTGACTCAAATAACCAGAACCAGCCCCCCCCCCCCCCCCCCCCCCCCCCAGCACCCATCAACACAGACAGCTGAAACAGCAGAGGGAGAAACTGCTTGTCACAGTATAGACACACACATGCTATAGACACAAACACACACACACACACATATCCAGAAACAGATATCCACATGCCTATGCACACCCACTCCCATACACTCAGCAACACAATCTCAGCCTCCCTTCCATTGGCTGAGCTGCTGGCTGTCGTACTCCATACTCACCACCGGGTGGCAGACTTGGAAGACCTCACTGAGCAGGACTCCACACTGCCTCTTAGAGAACGGCTCCCTCAGGGGGCTCAGGCTGCAGGGGTGTCTGATGTCTGGGCTGTTAACACACTGAACACACACACATATCTGACCTTAGAAGACTGACAATACACACATGTATCATGGATGAACACGCACGCACACGCACGCACACCCACACACAGACACACACAGACACACACAGACACACACAGACACACTATCCAATGAGAATAGACAGTGGGGGTTTTGAAACTTGCCTCTGCTGCCGTCCAGCTGTTGCCAAACTCCTGAGGCGTGGCAGAGTCTATGTTTTCTGGTGTCCTCATCTCATTGACCGTCCTCAGGTCAAAGTTCCCGCACAGACCACTCAGCTTGCCCTGAACACAGTATTCACATTAATATTACACCAATCACAGACCGCTCAGCTTGCCCTGAACACAGTATTCACATTAATATTACACCAATCACAGACCACTCAGCTTGCCCTGAACACAGTATTCACATTAATATTACACCAATCACAGACCACTCAGCTTGCCCTGAACACAGTATTCACATTAATATTACACCAATCACAGACCGCTCAGCTTGCTCTGAACGCAGTATTCCCGTTAATATCACCCTAATCACAGCTCAGTTCAGTAAGAATGAAGCTAGTATATTGGATCTATTTCAGCACACCTGATGGCACTAATCAAGGGCTTGGTGATCTGATGGTACTAATCAAGGGCTTGGTGATGAATTGATTTGTTGAATAAGGTGTGATGGATTGGAGGATCCAGAGGACTGGGTTGAGAAAGACTGCTATAGGAGACAGCAGCTGCTCTGTAGTGACAGGGCCCGTGTTATTCTAGCGTTGGGGACACTAACAACCCTGGTGTCTGACCTGCCAGCGTGGTCCAGCCTGGATGTGGACCGTGGTCTTGCGATCCCAGAGCACGGTCAGGTCCTCCTCTGGAACATGGACCACGGTAAAGAGCCCAGCGCTCCATACGAACAGCTCCTGCCTCCAGTCGATCACACTGGACGGGTTCTACACACGACGGGGGACAGGAAACAAGACAATGGACAGATCAATATTGATGAACAGGTTGAGATGAGCCAGGGGGGGTCCGGGGGTAGTGCCCCCCACTGTGTTTTTTTAACCTAATTTCTTTATGGTTTATTGTTCATGGAGGACAGGGAAGAGGACAAGGCAGAGGACAGGGAAGAGTACAAGATGGAGGACAGGAAAGAGGACAGGGATCATGAATGATGTAGTCTTAAATAAGTGAAATTTGTGCCATAATTGGTAAGGTGTGACAACAGTAAGGTGATATTCAGTGGGTCTCAGGGGTCAGGGGTTAAGGGTAGTTCCTTTCTCTGTAATGTTTCATCAAACATTTCTTATAACACTGCAGGCTACATTAACCCTATCGAAACCAAGTAAGCAAACAAGTAACGGGCCGCTAGTGGAAACTGGGCGGCATCCCAGCGGTGGCCAGCCTTGGTCGGACCACCAGCGGCAAGTTACCCTGGTGAGGTTCAGGAGCAGGAGCGTGCACTTACTGGTTTGCCAGTGTCGTCGTCGAACGCAATGAAAGATCTACCGATGTTGATGAGTAGAGATTTCCTGCAGATGGCGCCGCCGTCGTAACAGTCGACGTTCTCAGCCGTCACACTCATCATCAGATCAGCACTGCTCTGTAGGTGGGATGGGAAAAATAACATGAAAATAGCAAGCTAACCCAGGACAGAACTGTGCTACTGAAAACCTACGAAATGTGTGAAAAAAGTACATTGAGTAAATTAAACCCTAAACCACTCTGTTCATCAATCCCTTCATCTATACGTGGATATCTTACCTTCACTGATTTTTTGCGTTGCATTTATTCCTCCCATTTTATTATCAAATAATGAGGGGGAAAAATGCATGAACTGGAGTGCTGGAAATGTAACTCTGGTACCTTAACTAGGTAGACTTTACACGCTCCAACGTAGTCAAACAGTAGACCATCAAAGGTCCTGTAGTGGCGATCACCATAGGCTGTGCACATGGACGGGCACGGGCGGAACACGCACTGGAATGTTCCATGCTGGCAGACACTGAAAGAGACGCACAGCGTCAACCATTACGATTCAGTACCAACCTACCAGCAAACTGCTACCACTTCATGTAAGCACATTCTATCATAACTAAATGGCCGCCTTTTTTTTTGTTTGGGAGGCCAGCGATTATCGCCTGCCGAAAAGTAGGGATCTCGTCAACTGCCAAATGTTGAATTATCACCGTTCATAGTGCTATTATACAGATCCCTATCTCTCCTTTTCCCTTCTCTTCCTCTTTCTTTCTTCCTTTGCTGGAAGAAGTAATGGATAGAGAGAAGAAAAGGAGGGTAAGAAAGACTGAGATCACTCTTTCACTCGCCAGGGAGAGAGAGAGACTGTTGAATTAACCACCGTCATACAAGGACTCTCTGTAAGCCAGAGCTGGGAGGTGATTTTTCTCTGACAGATAATAGAGGGTAATGGATATCAGGTGAACAGTCTCACTATAGGTCCAATCTGTACAGGACTCATCGCTTCAAGCCCGGGAAATGATCCTGGAAAAATTGGTAGCTGCTCGAGATTTGTCTTAATTCGGCCACACATTTTTTGCCAGGTGCTGAAGCAACAAATGTGTCTGTGACACAGACACTTGAAATGTTCATGGCAAACGAAAGCTGTATATGTGATAGATCTCATAAGGGGTTGAATATAGATGAGGGGTGTTTTGAAGAAACAATGCCGCTCTGTGTCATACTTCTGTACAGGAAATGATCTGAAAACCCTTCACTAATTTATGACACAACTCTCTCCTAAAATGTGTTGAGTTTGATACATATCCCTGTTTGGTTCGAGTAGAGTTTAATCTCTTAAAAAGTCAGTGTATAAATGGATTCTAAACGTACCATTGATGACAGGGGGAGGTGACCCTATCTCCAGGATAGTACTCTTTCCCCTTCCAGAGGCAGGGGCACGCATCAGGCTCAAAACACTCATCACCATGTTTCAGCAATCTAGGAAAACACAGAAACACACACACACACACAGCTGTCAGTTTCATTCACTTAGTAAGAATTAATCTGTGTTGCACTACTTGTAGAACAGACTTAACTTTGTTTTTAATCTGCTTGTACCTTTTTCACCCATAGAGATAAATAGAGATACTGTATCTCTACGCATGTACTCTACTAAGTTAATCTCTGAACCAGATCTCTGTGCCAAGAGAACTGAACGACAGAGGGAGCGCCAGAGTCAGTCTGGGTCCAGTAAACTGCCACTACAGTCAGGAAATGAGAGGGTTTCAGGGATGGGCAACTCTGGATGAAAAGGAGAAACACTCGTTACATGAGAAAACCAGACGATTAGGATTCTCAGAGATAGAGAGAAACAGCCTTTGTCCCGGGCCGTTCCATTGGGTTTCCACACTGTTAGAGCGACGGAGCTGATAAGAATCTTGTAATATCGTGGTGGCGGGTCAGAGTTATATCCCCTGGAGGGAGAGAGAGAGAGAGGAGAGGAGAGGCAGGGGCAAGTAGACAATGAAGCGACACATTGAATGGTCTGGCCACAAACCTGGAGGTTCATCTGTGTAAAGTTACACTGCAGATAAAGTGGTGCTAACAGCTTTCTTTATTCGCCCGCCAAGCCACTGGATCGATTACCATGATCAAAGCTTCCATAATAATTAATTATCCACTGCAGTCTGAGGTGGTGCAGCAGTTATGAATAAATCTCAGTCAACGTCTTTATCTTTCTCTATCTCTCGTTTAATTAAACCTTAACTGTATAATTGTTGCACCAATTCATGAATATTCCGCATGTAGGTGAACTGTTTCATCCTCGGTTGCAGCTCGCCCAGCCCACCTTATTTTATGTCTCAAAAGGGCCTGAACTGACGGGGCACTACAGCTCATCCAATGTCTTCACTCTTTCCATCTGTTTTTAGTAGGCTCTTATTTCCTCCAGGAATGCCCCAATACGAAGGTGAGGAAATCTTGGGCAGTGTTGGCATTTTCTGAATGAGAGGGCTGGAGCAAAGCAGTGCCAGAAGTGAATTCTACAGTGTTCATTATTGAGATGTGGATCTTTTTTCCCAGGATGTGTATAGAGAAAGGCATTTAGTATGGCTGGTACACAACTATGTGGTTTATGCTATTCACAATGTAAGATACAACAAAGCATGACCATTCCAGAGAGGACCACCGAGGATGTCTGGGAAAATTATTATGTTATAATATTGTCACTTAATGAAAAGGTGAGGAATCAATGTTTGCAGAAACACCATCGAGCTAAATTAAGACATTTGCACATTATATTTTATTTCTCTTGACTCCCAGCTACAGTGGCTTGTGATGGTATTCAACCCCCTTGGCATTTTTCCTATTTTGTTGCCTTACAACCTAGAATTTGTCACGATCGTCAGGGAGAGACCAATGCGCAGCGTGTTGAACGAACATGGTATTTATTATCTTCAGTGATAACATACACAACCAACAAAACAATAAACGACTCGTAACGTCCAACGGTAACAATGACCAACTGGAACAAGAACCCACAAACACAAAGGGAAAACAGACAGTTTAAATATGGCTCCCAATCAGAGACAACCAACGACAGCTGACACTCGTTGCCTCTGATTGGGAGTCACTCTGGCCAACCTAGAAATAAACACAACAGAACTACCAACATAGAAATAAACACATCAGAATGAACACACCCTGGCTCAACATAATGAGTCCCAGAGCCAGGGTGTGACAGTACCCCCCCCTAAAGGCGCGGACTGCGACCGCGCCTCAACTAGAGCAAAACAGGGGAGGGCTGGGCGGGCATACCTCCTTGGCGGCGGTTCTGGCTCCGGCCTTGCCCACCACCCTCCAATAAACCCCCCATAGCGCCCCTGGTCCAGTCTGGCCCCGCTGGCTGGAGCTGAACTGGACGTAGCAGGAGCGGTTAGCTTCAGCTCCGTAGTGGAGCAGTTGACCGGTACCTTCCCAGGCACCGGTGGCCCAGGCACAGGTTGTGCTGGACTGACGACGCGCACCCCGGGCTTAGTGCGTGGAGGAGGAACGGGCCTTACCAGGCTGACGACGCGCATCCCTGGCCTGGTGCGTGGAGGAGGAACGGGCCTTACCAGGCTGACGACTCGCACCCCTGGCTTGGTGCGTGGAGGAGGAACGGGCCTTACCAGGCTGACGACGCGCACCCCTGGCCTGGTGCGTGGAGGAGGAACGGGCCTTGCCAGGCTGACGACTCGCACCCCTGGCTTGGTGCGTGGAGGAGGAACGGGCCTTACCAGGCTGACGACTCGCACCCCTGGCTTGGTGCGTGGAGGAGGGACGGGCCTTACCAGGCAGACGACTCGCACCCCTGGCTTGGTGCGTGGAGGAGGAGCGGGCCTTACCAGGCTGACGTCTCGCACCCCTGGCTTAGTGCGAGTGGCAGGAACAGGCCGGGCCGGCGACGCGCACCGTAGACTTGGTGTGTGGAGCAGGGACAGGCCGGGCCGGGCTGGCGACGCGCACTGTAGACTTGGTGCGAGTGGCAGGAACAGGCCGGGCCGGGCTGGCGACGCACACCGTATACTTGGTGCGAGTGAAAGGAACAGGCCGGGCCGGGCGCGCACTGTAGACTTGGTGCGAGTGGCAGGAACAGGCCGGGCCGGGCTGGCAACGCGCACCGTAGACTTGGTGCGTGGAGCAGGGACAGGCCGGGCCGGGCTGGCGACGCGCACCGTAGACTTGGTGCGTGAAGCAGGGACAGGCCGGACTGGGCTGGCGACGCACCCCGTAGGCTTGGTGCGTGGAGCAGGGACAGGCCGGACCGGGCTGGCGACGCATACCGTAGGCTTGGTGCGAGGAGCAGGGACAGGCCGGACCGTACTGGGGACACACACCACTGGCTCTACCTCGGGATCTGGAATGGGCCGGACCGGACTGGTAACACACCCCAGTACCTCTCGCCGTGCCTCTACACCTTCCTTCCCTGCTTTGACCAGTGGCCCCCGTAACCTGGTGGCCTTCTGAATCCGCCCCTTTTCTGCCTCCGTCAGCCCCGTCGTCCATGCCGTGTGCCCCCCCCTAAAAAATTTCTGGGGTTGCCTCTCGCCTGTCCGACGTTGACACTGCTGACGCCGCTGCTCCTCTTTCGCCAGGGCCTCTCCCGGCGCTTCCTCCCATGTCCAGTCCAAGTTCTGCCCCGGGACACGCTGCTTGGTCCTTACTTGGTGGGTTCTTCTGTCACGATCGTCGTTAATAGAGGCCAATGCGCAGCGTGTTGAACGAACATGGTATTTATTATCTTCAGTGATAACATACACAACCAACAAAACAATAAACGACACGTAACGTCCAACGGTAACAATGACCAACTGGAACAAGAACCCACAAACACAAAGGGAAAACAGACAGTTTAAATATGGCTCCCAATCAGAGACAACCAACGACAGCTGACACTCGTTGCCTCTGATTGGGAGTCACTCTGGCCAACCTAGAAATAAACACAACAGAACTACCAACATAGAAATAAACACATCAGAATGAACACACCCTGGCTCAACATATAGAGTCCCAGAGCCAGGGTGTGACAGAATTAAAATTGAATTTTTTTTTTTTTTGGGGGGGGGGGTTGTATCATTTGATTTACACAACATGCCTACACTTTACACTTTGAAGATGCAAAATATTCCCAGTCCCTGCCGATGAAAAACATCCCCACAGCATGATGCTGCCACCACCATGCTTCACTGAGGGGATCGTGTTCTCGAGGTGATGAGAGGTGTTGTCACGCCCTGACTCTGGGGACTCTTATTTGTTGAGTCAGGGTGTGTATTTTCTATGTGGTGATTGTCTATGTTGTTTAGTTTCTAGATCGTGTAGATCTATGTTGGCCAGGTTGGTCCCCAATCAGAGGCAGCTGTAGCTCGTTGTCTCTGATTGGGGACCATACTTAGGCAGCCTATTGGCACTAGTGGGTTGTGGGATCTTGTTCCGTGTTAAGGTATGTTGTGTTGTGCTGCCTTGGACTTCACGTTTCGTTTTGTTTGTTATTTTGTCGTTGTGTTTGATATTTAATAAACATGTACGCATATCACGCTGCGCCTTGTTCCGTCCCGTGTGTAAACGAACGTGACAGAAGATCCCACCAAATGAGGACCAAGCAGCGTGCCCAGTAGCGATGTCACAGGTGGGCAAATTGTGGTCATGGGAAGAGATATTCGCGGAGAAAGGGCCATGGGCGAAGGTAAATGCCCAGGCAGGAGAGGAGCAGCGGCAACGCAGAAGGCGCCGGCAGAGGAAGAAGCCCGAGAGACAGCCCCAGTAATTGTTTTGGGGGGGGCTAAAGGGGTGGTCGGGGAGCGTGAGAGAAGAGCCCCGACCACTGCACCTGGTTGGTTTTCAGTTTGGGTCCCTACAACCTTGGGAAGAGGAGTGGGAACAGTATTATACTGAGGAGTCGGAGGATGACGACGACGACAAGGTTCTGTTCCCTAACTCGTGGGGGCTCCCGGAGGAGTCCTCACAGGAAGAGGAGTGCCGACGACGGAGACCCGAGAAGCAACACCAAGAAAAAAAAATTGGGGGGGCACACGGTGTGGACGACGAGGCAGCAGGTGGCCGTTAAAGGGCGGGTCTGCAGGTTAGGAGAGGAGGCCACCATGTTACGGGGGCTATTGGTTCAGAGGGAGCAGGAGTTATTCAGTCAGAAGGAGGCGCTACAGGAGGCTATAAGGGAGAAGGAAAGTGTAGAGGCACGGCGAGAGGAGCTGGTTAGGCAGCAGAAGGAGCGGGGTTTAATAAAGGAACCCAGTCCCGCTCCTCACACCAAGAAAGTGGTGCGTGTCGCCAGTCCGGTCCAGCCCGTTCCTGCTTCCCGCACTAAGCCAGTGGTGCGTGTTCCCAGTACGGCCCGACCCGTTCCTGCCCCTCGCACCAAGCCAGTGGTGCGCGTCGCCAGTCCGGCCCGTCCTGTTCCTGCTTCCCGCACCAAGCCAGTGGTGCGTGTGTCCAGTTCGGCACGGCCCGTGCCTGTTCCACCGGTCAGCTGCTCCACTCCGGAGCCAGAGCAGTCCGCTCCACCGGTGCCTGATCCAGCTCCGGTCAGCTGCTCCACTCCAGAGCCTGAGCAGTCCGCTCCACCGGTGCCTGGTCCAGCTCCGGTCAGCGGCTCCAGTCCAGACCCAGACGTCAGCCCCTCTCCAGGTTCGGGGTCTCCCACACCAGGGTCCAGACAGGGCTTGGTACTTCGTGGGAGGAAGGAGAGGGGAAGCAGCGCGCCGAGGTCCAGACCAGACCAGGGGCGCAACAGGGAGGCGAAGAGTGAGAGGTCGTCACGCCCTGAGCCGGATCCGCCTCCGAGGCGGAATGCCCACCCGGCCCCTACCCTGTTATGTTTATGTTGTGCGGTCGGATTGTTGTGCGGTCGGGACTCTTATTTGTTGAATCAGGGTGTGTATTTTCTATGTGGTGATTGTCTATGTTGTGTAGATCTATGTTGGCCAGGTTGGTCCCCAATCAGAGGCAGCGGTAGCTTGTTGTCTCTGATTGGGGACCATACTTAGGCAGCCTATTGGCACTAGTGGGTTGTGGGATCTTGTTCCGTGTTAAGGTATGTTGTGTTGTGCTGCCTTGGACTTCACGTTTCGTTTTGTTTGTTATTTTGTCGTTGTGTTTGATATTTAATAAACATGTACGCATATCACGCTGCGCCTTGGTCCGTCCCGGCGATGAACGAACGTGACAGGTGTTGGGTTTGCACCAGACAGCTACAGCTGCCTCTGATCTCCATTTGAGTCTCATCTGACCAGAGTACCTTCTTCCATATGTTTGGGGAGTCTCCCACATGCCTTTTGGCGAACACCAAATGTGTTTGCTTATTTTTTTTCATTAAGCAATGGCTTATTATTTCTGGCCACTCTTCTGTAAAGCCCAGCTCTGTGGAGTGTACGGCTTAAAGTGGTCCTATGGGCAGATACGCCAATCTCCGCTGTGGAGCTTTGCAGCTCCTTCAGGGTTATCTCTTTGGTCTCTTTGTTGCCTCTCTGATTAATGCCCTCCTTGCCTGGTCCATGAGTTTTGGTGTGCGGCCCTCTCTTGGCAGGTTTGTTGTTGTGCCATATTTTTTCAATTTTTTTAATAATGGATTTAATGGTGCTCTGTGGGATGTTCAAAGTTTCTGATATTTTTTTATAACCCAACCCTGTACCCAATCTGTACTTCTCCACAACTTTGTCCCTGACCTGTTTGGAGAGCTCCTTGGTCTTCATGGTGCCGCTTGCTTGGTGGTGCCCCTTGCTTAGTGGTGTTGCAGACTCTGGGGCCTTTCAGAACAGGTGTATATATATATTGAGATCATGTGACAGATCATGTGACACTTAGATTGCACACAGGTGGACTTTATTTAACTAATTATGTGACTTCTGAAGGTAATTTGTTGCACCAGATCTTATTTAGGGGCTTTTTTTAAACATTCTTAGAACCTTCTCTGAACGTTACTACAGGTTTCTTGTGTATTTTATGGAAAGATTTCTTTACGTTCTCGGGAACAATTTGAGAGCGCGACTTTAAATGGAACCATGAGGAAACATGCAAAAAAAAAAATATGCTGAAGTACTGAAATTCCCACAAAAGATCTTCATGTTCTCTGAACTATTTGGAACATTCCCAATGTCAAACAGGTTGGAGAACGTTCCTAGAACATTGCCAAACATTTGATTAAATGTAACCACTTTTAGGA
>LR778284.1:6626090-6723590 GCA_902810595.1 Coregonus sp. 'balchen'
GGGCCTTGGACTAGGGTGTCATTTGGGATGCAGAACCATTTTTCTGGACTTTCTATCGCCCTGTGAGTTTCACTGTGTTTTCCACCAGAACTGGTTTACAAGGGGACCTGGCAACATGGACGGGTGACAGTGGGGTACCAAGCAAGGGAGCCTCCTGGGCGATTCCTTTGTCCAACCAGTTTGTGTGTCCAACCGTGTGTGTGTAAGTGAGTGAGTGTGTGTGTGTGTGTGTGTGTGTGTGTGATTCCTTTTGTCCAACAGCAGTCTTACATGTAATCATTAGAGAATTAGGCTGCATCTGTGGGCATGCTTGCTTTGTCATGTTGCCGTGGTAACCTTTTTTTTTGTGGAGTGTTTGTGAGTTTTTGTGGGCCCCGTGAGGGGGTGAGGAGAGAGGGGTGTTTCACTCATGATGGTGTGTGTGTGTGTTTGCGTGTGTGTGTGCGTGCGTGCGTGCGTGCGTGTGTGTGTGTGTTACATGTTCTCTAATGGTTCAGCTTTTCCCTTCTGTTCCTTTGTGGGGTGTGAGTTTACATTCCCTGTCCAACTCTCCCTGTCCAACTCTCCAAGTGCGTGATGCCAAGAAAAGTGAGCAGTGTGTCTGTGTGTGTGTGTGTGTGTGTGTCTGTGTGTGTCTGTGTGTGTGTGTGGTGTTGTCTGGTTGGGTTCTGGTCTGCTGCTCAGAATAAGCTGTTTGGCCGATTAGTTAGTAGGCCTCTACTCAACACCATTTGGTTCAGGGACAATAGTACCTTTGTTTGGTTCAACGTTTGGTAAAAAACATGTTATTGACAATCTTATAATCTTTTACAATATAACATTATAATTTTAGATGCAGAGGGACTGTGCTACCACTGAAACTTTACTTTGATTACACCCAAGACATGTTGATGGGTAACTGATATATCATTAATATCTACAGATATGAAAAACTCAATCATCTGTTCCAGCAACAATACGTTGAACATGGGGTTGAACATGGGGTTCACAAGTTAAAACCCCCTAGAGTCAATTGACACACCGGTGCATCAATCTAAGTTACATAACGAAAACATCCCCATCAAAATCTGTGAGTTTAAGCTAGATATATCTGTTTGTGTGCATGTGTATGTGTGTGTGTGTGTGTGTGTGTGTGTGTGTGTATGTGTGTGTGTGTGTGTGTGTGTATGTGTGTGTGTGTGTGTGTGTGGTGTGTGTGTGTGTGTGTGTGTGTGTGTGTGGTGGGTTTATCAGAGAAGCATTGTGTGGATATCATATTTCACATGAACCCAGAGGTCTCCCGCAGAATCATGGGAGGGAGGGAGGGAGGAGGGAGGGAGGGAGGAGGGGGTAGGGAGGGGAGGGAGGGAGTAGGGCAGGAAAGGAAGGGAGGGATGTTGGAGGAGGGCGGGCGGGAGGGATTGGGGTGGTCTTATGCTGGCGGGAGCCGGGTGGGCTTTTGGTGAGGGGGGGGGGGTTAAAGAGTGGTTTGTAGGTGAGGGAGGGGAGTAAGGGGGGACGGGGGTTGTAGAAGGGGGGTTGGGGAAAGGGGGGTGGCAGTAGGTGGGACTTTCTTGGGGGGGGAAGAAAAGTCTTCCCTATTTGGCCGGAGGTTTCCCCCCTTTTGGTGAAGTCGAGAGAGGGGGTAGAGATGGGAAAGAGGGAAAAGGAGATCTTAAAACCCCCCCTTGTCGGGCCCTCCTTTCTTTTTTTTTCCCCCCCCCCCCCCCCCTTTTTTTTTTTTTCTTTTTTTTCCCCCCCCCCCTTTTCCCCCTTTCCCCCGTGGTGGGGTTGGGGTGGGGGTTGGGTTGGTGTTTGAAAAGGGTGTGTGGGGGGAAATGGTGTTTTTTTTGGTTTTGTTTGTTTGTTTACCCATTCCCTTTGCCCGGTTCCCACCCAGGGTTGGTGGGGGGGGAAAGGGTGGGAGGAGTAAAAGTTCTTTTGCTTTCGGGCTTTTTGTTTCTTTGGCTTGTGTGTTCTTTCTTTCTCTAGTTGTTGAGTAGTTGGTGGTGAGGGGGATGTGGGGGGTTGGGGGGGTTTTTTTTTTTTTGTTGTGGAATATGGGTGGTTTGTTGGTGGGGTGGGTGTTAGTGTGGGGTGGGTGGATTGGTGGGGGGTTTGGTTTGGGTTGGGGTGGGGGTGGTGGTGAGTTGGGGGCTGGGGACCGGTGTTTTGGGGGGGGGTGGTGGGATTATGGGGAGGGGGGGGGGGGAAGGAGGAGGGTGGGTTGAGCCGGGGGGAGATGGGTGGTGGGATGGGGGGGGGGTGTGGGATGGTGGTCCGTGTGATGTCACCTTGAGCTGGGGGCTACCCGGCCTTTTGGGGGTTTGTTTGTTCCTGTTTTGTTTTTCCCCCTTTGGTGCCCTTTTCCCCGAGAAAAGGGGGTCTTTTGGGCATGCCAGGAGGGAGAGGAAAGGAAATCGGGTTTTGGGATGGATATTTGGAGAGAGATCTCTCTCTCGATGCCTCCTCGGAGAGAGAGAGAGGAAACACCACATAAAGAGACAGAAGATACCCTTTCCTGGAAAACTCCAGTCCTCTCTGACTGTCGCCGCTCACTGAGGAAGAAAGACAGCAGTGTTTTCAAGAAGAGGGACCAGTTTAACCTGGTTGTCGTTCCGCTGAGGGCTGAGACACACAGAGAAGAAGAAGACATGTCTGGTCATTTACTAAGGAGAAGCTCCAGCAAGGCAGGTCTGCAGAATCTCCTCAGGTAAGAGTAGTGGAGCACTGATACTCCTTCTGCCAGGCGTTGGTGTGTGTTAGTTCATCTCCTCAGGTAAGAGTAGTGGAGCACTGATACTCCTTCTGCCAGGCGTTGGTGTGTGTTAGTTGGTCTCCTCAGGTAAGAGTAGTGGAGCATTGATACTCCTTCTGCCAGGTGTTGGTGTGTGTTAGTTGGTCTTCGTGTCAGGTGTGTTTTCTGGTTGTTTATTGATGCTCATTAGATGTAGCTGACCATCAGGTGTGCTGGCTGGTTATTAACTCATTAGATGTAGCTGACCATCAGGTGTGCTGGCTGGTTATTAACTCATTAGATGTAGCTGGCCATCAGGTGTGCTGGCTGGTTTTAACTCATTAGATGTAGCTGACCATCAGGTGTGCTGGCTGGTTTTAACTCATTAGATGTAGCTGGCCATCAGGTGTGCTGGCTGGTTTTAACTCATTAGATGTAGCTGACCATCAGGTGTGCTGGCTGGTTTTAACTCATTAGATGTAGCTGGCCATCAGGTGTGCTGGCTGGTTATTAACTCATTAGATGTAGCTGGCCATCAGGTGTGCTGGCTGGTTTTAGCTCATTTCTCCTTTATGTTTGTGAAGTGAGAACAAGTGAGACGTCAGCTACATTTAAAATAAAGATTCAGTGTTTTAAATATGTACATCTACAACAACGTTCCTACCCTTTTCTGTGATGTAGCAGCTCAGAATGATTTATGTAGATGTTTCTGTGATGTCTGTTACCTGGAGGGATGTAATAACCTTCATATGGGGTTGGCAGGTAGCTTAGTGGTTAAGAGCGTTGTGCCAGTAACCGAAAGGTCGCTGGTTCTAATCCCTGAACCGACTAGGTGAAAAATCTGTCGATGTGCCCTTGAGCAAGGCACTTGAGCAAGGGCACTTAACCCTAATTGCTCCTGTAAGTAGCTCTGGATAATGACAATAAAATAATAATAATAATAATAATAATAATAATAATAATAATAAATATGTGATGTGTCTGTTGCTGGGAGGGATGTAGTAACCTTCATATGATGTATGTTACTGGGAGGGATGTAGTAACCTTCATATGTGTCTGTTACTGGGAGGGATGTAGTAACCTTCATGATGTGACAGTTTCATGTCACCACCCCCCTGTATCTCCAATCTGTGGTTCTGTGGAAA
This sequence comes from Coregonus sp. 'balchen', assembly GCA_902810595.1. Taxonomy (NCBI): domain Eukaryota; kingdom Metazoa; phylum Chordata; class Actinopteri; order Salmoniformes; family Salmonidae; genus Coregonus; species Coregonus sp. 'balchen'. The sequence continues at coordinate 6,629,952 of LR778284.1, forward strand.
GTGGTTAAAAGTTGATTTGATTGAAAAAAAAGTACCTAATTCGTACTGCTCACTAACGCCTAAAGGGATGGCTTTATCTATCCACGTTAACGGTGTTGCTATTGAACACCAGCTGCTAGTCTCACAGACATTTACTCTGGTGCATTCCCAAAGATACAGTCAGTACAGCAATTACTGACCAGCACTTCATTACCGCTAATGCACAGCAAATGGACGAACTATGTCCCACCCCACAGTATACTGTCACTTGAGGACAGTAACTACAATACAACTCCAACACCAATACAAGCTGGAGTTAAAACCAGTGCTGATAAACACACATCCCTCAACAAGACAATAGTGAGACCACTTCCTTCACAAAGAGGGAACTATCTCCTCCCTCCCCCATCAACTGGTGTTTATTGTTCTGGGTGGAGGTTACATTTGCCCCCCTCCCCTCATCCTCCAGGCCTTTGATTGGGGCTCAGGGGTTTGACCTGTTGACCCCTGAGTTGGTTTGTGGCGTGGGGCGGGGGGGGGGGGGGGTATGTAATAATAATAATAATTAGGTGGGTGTTTGTATTTGTCCTGTTTCACACATGTGCTAGTGTGTATTAATAGACGTGTGAATTAGAAATGTATTTTGTTTTTGTTTGTTGCATATCTCTCCTCCCTGAGACACCCTCGGAGTCAGATGGATCGGACAATCATCTTCAGAAGAGAGAAGAGAGGGGAGAGAGTTAATAGTATTCAGGAAATGGGATGTCAGTTGCACTTTGAAGTGATCTTCAAGTGATTGATGTTTCTCTCCTGTTTTGATACGAGACGGCAGGGTGGTGGGGTGGGAGGGATGAAGATCCCTTTTAGATACAGCAAAGTGAGCAGTGACGTACGTGACTATTGATAGGTGTCCAGATTAATAAAGAAATCAATCGTTACCTCACCTTGTTGATCATAAAGTGAATATAATTCCTTGTACAAATATTTGGCTAAATTATTTACTCGGACCATCAAGAATTACAATACTGTAGACTGTAGACTGTAGACTAAATGGGCTAAACTTTTCAGTGAGCTAATGCTTTTCACTGTTTCAAATGAAAGCAAGCAGAAACCTGTTAACATTTAATATCAGTCCAGTGAAAACTGAGAATGAAAGATGGGGTGACGTTACCCAAACAGCAACGATCCCCCATCACCACAATGAGAAGAGAGTGATGACAGGATCTCTGTTGTAGCAGTATGTCACTCAACCACTTTTACTACTTCTCAACTGATCAGAGAGTAGTTCATCTCTGATCCGTTTAACATCTTTGTTCTGGACGAGCCAATCGGTAAACAGATAAACAACCCTGGACAACCAATCAGTGGCAGATAGAACACAATCTCAGCCAACTAGGACTCTTCTCTGGTCGAAGGCCACTCTTCCAGCTTTGTGTCTGCAAAGGGACTTTTGATATGCCGTTATGTCGTTATTTCACAGGATTCATCTCAGTTTAATGTAAGGAAAAATAGCTTGTCCTCAAAACCAGCAGCTGGCTCTACTTGACTGTTTAGGGTTAGTGACTGGCTGGGCAGCGATGCTTGGGTTAGTGGCTGGCTGGGCAGCGATGCTTGGGTTAGTGGCTGGCTGGGAAGCGATGCTTGGGTTAGTGGCTGGCTGGGCAGCGATGCTTGGGTTAGTGGCTGGCTGGGAAGCGATGCTTGGGTTAGTGGCTGGCTGGGCAGCGATGCTTGACTGTGCATCCCAGGGCCTGTGTCATCCAAAGGGCTGTTTGAAGACCTCCAGCTCGTAACGTTGCAGTGTGGGCTGATGAGTTCATCCACAGATCTCTTGGGGAAGGGTTCATGTAGAGCAAACACTGAGTATGACTTCATTTATGGCCTTTTTCCATCACTCTTTTTCCATTACTCTTTTTCCATCACTCCTTTTCCATCACACACCAGTATGTCGCCAGCGTTTATTTTCATGTAGGCTCTAGTGTTATTTTCTGGGAACTGTGTTTCCATCAGGAGGGCGACACTAAAGACTTGGGGCGAGCAGAATCAACAACCTCTTTATCATCAAGACAGTTGCTTTGGGAGAAGGCGTTAACCCACGTTCACAGTTAGCCGTTGTTGTGTACATGCCAGATGAAAAGTACCAGTGGTCTGGCTTTGGCCCCGAGTCACAGCAGGTCCGCTGGAGACATGGCCCCAGTGAGACGCTGGTGCCGGAGGGCGGAAACAGAAAAGTCTGAGCCTTTTGGGTAAAACACCGGAGTAATTATCAGGTGGAAACTCGGCAGTGGAGTCCACAGTTTATTGTCGTCAGGCACTGAGGCACTCATGGTGGGGGCTAGGTGGAGTGTGAGGGAAGTTAGTCAAGTCCTTCTGGAGTGGATTTACAGTTACTGAGGTCAAAAAAATCCTCTGAGTCTGACATCCTCTTCCCCCAGACTATAGCTGACCCACTCAGCTAGGTGGGTTTAGGTTAAATGTGAGACATCCTCTCGCCTCTTCAGTGACGTCAAGGCATCCTCTCAGTCTGATGTCCGTTTCCCCTGTGCCCCCTTGGCCCAGCTACTCCCAAAGCCCTGACCCATTCAACCTGCTGGAAGTCACCACAGCCCTGACCCATTCACCCTGCTGGAAGTCCCTCTTACCTCTCCGTCTGTCACCATCTCTCTTTCCTCTCCATCCGTCACCATCTCTCTTTCCTCTCCGTCCGTCACCATCTCTCTTTCCTCTCCATCCGTCACCATCTCTCTTTCCTCTCCATCCGTCACCATCTCTCTTTCCTCTCCATCTGTCACCATCTCTCTTTCCTCTCCGTCCGCCACCATCTCTCTTTCCTCTCCATCCGTCACCATCTCTCTTTCCTCTTCGTCCGTCACCATCTCTCTTTCCTCTCAATCCGTCACCATCTCTCTTTCCTCTCCGTCCGTCACCATCTCTCTTTCCTCTCCATCTGTCACCATCCCTCTTGCCTCTCTATCCGTCACCATCTCTCTTTCCTCTCCATCCGTCACCATCTATCTTTCCTCTTCGTCCGTCACCATCTCTCTTTCCTCTCAATCCGTCACCATCTCCCTTTCCTCTCCGTCCGTCACCATCTCTCTTTCTTCTCCGTCCGTCACCATCTCTCTTTCCTCTCCATCCGTCACCATATATCTTTCCTCTTCCTCCGTCACCATCTCTCTTTCCTCTCTATCCGTCACCATCTCTCTTTCCTCTCCGTCCGTCACCATCTCTCTTTCCTCTCCATCTGTCACCATCCCTCTTTCCTTTCCATCAGTCACCATCTCTCTTTCCTCTCCGTCCGTCACCATCTCTCTTTCCTCTCCGTCCGTCACCATCTCTCTTTCCTCTCCATCCGTCACCATCTCTCTTTCCTCTCCGTCCGTCACCATCTCTCTTTCCTCTCCATCTGTCACCATCCCTCTTTCCTTTCCATCAGTCACCATCTCTCTTTCCTCTCCGTCCGTCACCATCTCTCTTTCCTCTCCGTCCGTCACCATCTCTCTTGCCTCTCTATCCGTCACCATCTCTCTTTCCTCTCCATCCGTCACCATCTCTCTTTCCTCTCCATCCGTCACCATCTCTCTTTCCTCACAATCTGTCACCATCTCTCTTTCCTCTCTGTCCGTCACCATCTCTCTTTCCTCTTCGTCCGTCACATCTCTCTTTCCTCTCCATCCGTCACCTTCTCTCCTTCCTCTCTGTCTGTCACCATCTCTCTTTCCTCTCCGTCCGTCACCATCCTTCTTTCCTCTCCATCCGTCACCTTCTCTCTTTCCTCTCTGTCTGTCACCTTCTCTCTTTCCTCTTCATCCGTCACCATCTATCTTTCCTCTCCGTCCGTCACATCTCTCTTTCCTCTCCATCTGTCACCATCTCTCTTTCCTCTCCGTCCGTCACCATCCCTCTTGCCTCTCTGTCCGTCACCATCTCTCTTGCCTCTCTATCCGTCACCTTCTCTCTTTCCTCTCTGTCTGTCACCATCTCTCTTTCCTCTCCGTCCGTCACCATCTCTCTTTCCTCTCCATCCGTCACCTTCTCTCTTTCCTCTCTGTCTGTCACCTTCTCTCTTTCCTCTTCATCCGTCACCATCTATCTTTCCTCTCCGTCCGTCACATCTCTCTTTCCTCTCCATCCGTCACCATCACTCTTTCCTCTCATCTGTCACCATCTCTCTTTCCTCTCCGTCCGTCACCATCTCTCTTTAATCTACGTCCGTCACCATCTCTCTTTCCACTCCATCCGTCACCATCTCTCTTTCCTCTCATCTGTCACCATCTGTCTTTCCTCTCCATCCGTCACCATCTCTCTTTCCACTCCGTCCGTCACCATCTCTCTTTAATCTACGTCCGTCACCATCTCTCTTTCCTCTCTATCCGTCACCTTCTCTCTTTCCACTCCATCCGTCACCATCTCTCTTTCCTCTCTGTCTGTCACCATCTCTCTTTCCTCTCCATCCATCACCATCTCTCTTTCCTCTCCGTCACCATCTCTCTTTTCTTCCCTGGGGTCTGTGTCTTAAAGATGATCTGCTTCAGAGAGAAGTAAACAACATTTGTATTTATATTTATTATGGACCCCCATTAGTTCCTGCCAAGGCAGCAGCTACTCTTCCTGGGGTTTATTATGGACCCCCATTAGTTCCTGCCAAGGCAGCAGCTACTCTTCCTGTGGTTTATTATGGATCCCCATTAGTTCCTGCCAAGGCAGCAGCTACTCTTCCTGGGGTTTATTATGGATCCCCATAAGTTCCTGCCAAGGCAGCAGCTACTCTTCCTGTGGTTTATTATGGATCCCCATTAGTTCCTGCCAAGGCAGCAGCTACTCTTCCTGGGGTTTATTATGGATCCCCATTAGTTCCTGCCAAGGCAGCAGCTACTCTTCCTGGGGTTTATTATGGATCCCCATGAGTTCCTGCCAAGAAAGCAGCTACTCTTCCTGGGGTTTATTATGGATCCCCATTAGTTCCTGCCAAGGCAGCAGCTACTCTTCCTGGGGTTTATTATGGATCCCCATTAGTTCCTGCCAAGGCAGCAGCTACTCTTCCTGGGGTTTATTATGGATCCCCATGAGTTCCTGCCAAGGCAGCAGCTACTCTTCCTGGGGTTTATTATGGATCCCCATTAGTTCCTGCCAAGGCAGCAGCTACTCTTCCTGAGGTTTATTATGGATCCCCATTAGTTCCTGCCAAGGCAGCAGCTACTCTTCCTGGGGTTTATTATGGATCCCCATTAGTTCCTGCCAAGGCAGCAGCTACTCTTCCTGGGGTTTATTATGGATCCCCCTTAGTTCCTGCCAAGGCAGCAGCTACTCTTCCTGGGGTTTATTATGGATCCCCATTAGTTCCTGCCAAGGCAGCAGCTACTCTTCCTGGGGTTTATTATGGATCCCCATTAGTTCCTGCCAAGGCAGCAGCTACTCTTCCTGGGGTTTATTATGGATCCCCATTAGTTGCTGCCAAGGCAGCAGCTACTCTTCCTCTGGTGGCATATTTTGTGGGGTATGCAAGGCTTCCATTAAAGAACACCCTCTGTGTTCTGTTAGACAGGTAACTCTTTGTCCACAATATAGCAGGGGGTGTAAAGCCATAACACATTCGTTTTTCCAGCAGCAGATTTTGATCGTTAATGTCAAAAGCCATGCTGAATACTAAGAAAACAGCCCCCACAATCGTTTTATCATCAATTTCTCTCAGCCAATCATCAGTCATTTGTGTAAGTGCTGTACTTGTTGAATGTCCTTCCCTATAAGCGTGCTGAAAGTCTGTTGTCAATTTGTTTACTGTTAAATAGCATCATCTCCTCCTCCTCCTCTCCTCCCCTCTCGCCCATCCCTCCATCCCCCTCCATCCATCCATCAGGCTTTTAAAGTCCCCATCCCCCTTCGTCCTTCCATCAGGCTTTTAAAGTCCCCATCCCCCTCCATCCTTCCATCAGCCTTTTAAAGTCCCCATCCCCCTTCATCCATCCATCAGGCTTTTAAAGTCCCCATCCCCCTCCATCCTTCCATCAGCCTTTTAAAGTCCCCATCCCCCTTCATCCATCCATCAGGCTTTTAAAGTCCCCATCCCCCTCCATCCATCCATCCATCCATCAGGCTTTTAAAGTCCCCATCCCCCTTCATCCATCCATCAGGCTTTTAAAGTCCCCATCCCACTCCATCCATCCATCCATCAGGCTTTTAAAGTCCCCATCCCCCTTCATCCATCCATCAGGCTTTTAAAGTCCCCATCCCCCTTCATCCATCCATCAGGCTTTTAAAGTCCCCATCCCCCTTCATCCATCCATCAGGCTTTTAAAGTCCCCATCCCCCTTCATCCATCCATCAGGCTTTTAAAGTCCCCATTCCCCTTCATCCATCCATCAGGCTTTTAAAGTCCCCATCCCCCTCCATCCATCCATCAGGCTTTTAAAGTCCCCATCCCCCTTCATCCATCCATCAGGCTTTTAAAGTCCACATCCCCCTCCATCCTTCCATCAGGCTTTTAAAGTCCCCATCCCCCTCCATCCCTACATCAGGCTTTTAAAGTCCACATCCCCCTCCATCCCTCCATCAGGCTTTTAAAGTCCACATCCCCCTCCATCCCTACATTAGGCTTTTAAAGTCCCCATCCCCCTCCTCCCTAGAAAGAGAGGTTTAAAAGCAGGGGATGTGATCGGAGGAGAAGAGGTGAATTCCACAAATTACCGCAGGAGACTTTGTCCAGATAATGGTTGTTTGGGTTAGGGCTATAGATTAATGTCACAGATATCAGACTATAGATTAAAGTCACAGATATCAGACTATAGATTAATGTCACAGATATCAGACTATAGATTAATGTCACAGATATCAGACTATAGATTAATGTCACAGATATCAGACTATAGATTAATGTCACAGATATCAGACTATAGATTAATATCACAGATATCAGACTATAGATTAATGTCACAGATATCAGACTATAGATTAATGTCACAGATATCAGACTATAGATTAATATCACAGATATCAGACTATAGATTAAAGTCACAGATATCAGACTATAGATTAATATCACAGATATCAGTGGCACCTCACTCTTCAGACCTGTTTCTGATTATGATACACCAACACACAGCATCTACCAGAATCCAAACAGAATGTACTTTTTTGCTCAGGGAATTGTTTGCATAGTGCATGTCAGATCAGGGCAAAATTGTGTTTGAGTAAAGCAAAGAGACCCGTCACAGTTCAGAATCATAACAATGCCGATGATGCAAACTCTTACACTTGAAGGGAACGGCTTGTATTTTAATTGCTTTGCTCATGATTGGTTGTTTCAAGCTTTTGTTTTGTCCCATATTGTGACAGAAACTACAGTGACTTAACAATGTCTGCTGAAGCTCAACGACTAAAACTAAGCGTCATCATTGCAGTTCATTGACTCTCTACTGTCTATGTCTGTCTGTGAGGTTCGAGGTTGTTGCTGTCACACAAACAGGAGAGTTATTGATGGTAATTGTGTAGCAGCCCCCGGGGCTGTATCACTGCCTGTTTGGTTCAGTTGCTTTAGCCATCTGCGTCACTTAGTGATGACATCATCAAAATGACATTGAGGGTCTGGGTTCACAACCTGGTGTCATAGACTAGAAGTAATATATTAACGTAAATCAAGGGTCCCCTCAAATTAGCATTAAACGTTACGTTTGGTATGGTTACACAACACAGATGGTTACTTAAGGCAAAAAACGAAAGTAGGGTTATTGGTTGGGGTGGATGGGTAGGCGTATAACGCGGATGTCTAGTAACCCAAAGGTTGTGAGTTTGAAACTCATCATGGACAACTTGGCATTTAGGCTAATTAGCAACTTTTCAACTGCTTACTACTTTTTAGCTACTACTTAGCATGTTAGCTAATATAAATTGTAATTCGTAACATATCATACGAATTGGGTGATGGACATTCACAAAGTAACACATACCATACGAAACATAACATGTCACACTAAATGGGGTGTCTCGGATTTACGTACATAATAATACAAAATGCTCTGAGACCAGGTTGCAGAGAGTTCAATGGAGTCTTTTATGGCTGGAACTTCCCTGACGGAGATGATCTCATCTGGGAGAGAAACACATGCGTGAACACACACACACGCACGCATGCACGCACGCACACACACACACACACACACACGCACGCACACACACACACGCACCCTCCTGCCCTCTCCACCACCCCTCTCAATCTGTCTCCCAGACCTCGACTGCCTCAATCTCCCGCGAGCGGAAAAAGTGACACGCATCAGATATATTTTACCTGTCAAAACCCAGGGACCCACAAGTCATTATGTAGCATGAGAGAAAATGCTGATAGAAGGGATGTGGAAAGGTCTGGAAAGGGTTTCACTGAGTTGGGAGGAAGTCCTACAGACTTGGTTGTGGAAACAATATTGGGAGAAGGAAAGGTTGGTCTTCACAGTTTCAGCTTTCCTGTTCACTTCTGTTCTCCCACAACCAGAATCTCTACTCCAGCTAGCATATGCTGCTACGCTGAGTGGACAAAACATTAGGAACACCTGCTCTTTCCATGACGTAGGCTGACAAGGTGAATCCAGGTGAAAGCTACGATCCCTTATTGATGTCACTTGTTAAACCACTTCAATCAGTGTAGATGAAGGGGAGGAGACGGGTTAAACAATTATTGTTAAGCCTTGAGACAATTGAGACATGGATTGTGTATGTGTGCCATTCAGAGGGTGAATCGGCAAGACAGAAGATTGAAGTGCCTTTGAACGGGGGTATAGTAGTAGGTGCCAGGTGCACCGGTGTGTCAAGAACTGCAACGCTGCTGGGCTTTTCACACGTGTATCAAGAATGGACCTCTACCCAAAGGACATCCAGCCAATTTGACAAAACTGTGGGAAGCATTGGAGTCAACATGGCCCAGCATCCCTGTGGAACGCTTTCGACACCTTGTACAGTCCTTGTCCCGACAAATTGAGGCTGTTCTGAGGGCAAAACGGGGGTGCAACTCAATGTTAGGAAGGTGTTGCTAATGTTTTGTACCCTCAAACTCTCTTTTGGCAGTGAATTACCTTCTCTGGCCATGGATTATAAACGGTTGGTGGTGGTTTGGTCAGTGTACACTGTATAGTACAATCCTGGGGGCATTATGAGAGAGGTTTACAGAGATTCAATGTGCAGTAAGCAATAATTACTGCTGTTCAATGGTCATTTTAATAAATGATACCCATTGATTTAGGATTAAGGACCTAAATTAAGGATTGTGGCTTTAAATGTTTAATGCCTCTTGTTTGTCGTATTGTTCAGAGACTGAGACTGAGACTGAGAGGTACCTCTGTTTGTTGTTGTGCTGGCCACTTCATACTTCCTGCTCAGACTGGCCAATCCCAGGCTAGATCCTCAAGTGACCTATTTCAGCTGGTGAGATCCTGAGGTAACCTAGGCTGGCTGATGTGTTTCAGTAGCATACAGCTCTCTAACACATTACATTACATTACATTTACGCTCTTATCCAGAGCGACTTACAAATTGGTGCATTCACCTTATAGCCAGTGGGATAACCACTTTACAATATGTTATTTTTTGTTTTTTTGGGGGGTGGGGTAAGGGGGGGGTAGAAGGATTACTTTATCCTATCCCAGGTATTCCTTAAATAGGTGGGGTTTCAAGTGTCTCTGGAAGGTGGTGAGTGACTCCGCTGTCCTGGCGTCGTGAGGGAGCTTGTTCCACCATTGGGGTGCCATAGCAGCGAACAGTTTTGACTGGGCTGAGCGGGAACTGTGCTTCCGCAGAGGTAGGGGGGCCAGCAGGCCAGAGGTGGATGAACGCAATGCCCTCGTTTGGGTGTAGGGACTGAGCAGAGCCTGAAGGTACGGAGGTGCCGTTCCCCTCACAGCTCCGTAGGCAAGCACCATGGTCTTGTAGCAGATGCGAGCTTCAACTGGAAGCCAGTGGAGTGTGCGGAGGAGCGGGGTGACGTGAGAGAACTTGGGAAGGTTGAACACCAGACGGGCTGCGGCATACTGGATGAGTTGTAGGGGTTTAATGGCACAGGCAGGGAGCCCAGCCAACAGCGAGTTGCAGTAATCCAGACGGGAGATGACAAGTGCCTGGATTAGGACATGTGCCGCTTCCTGTGTAAGGCAGGGTCGTACCCTCTGAATGTTGTAGAGCATGAACCTACAGGAGGAGGGGGGGGGGGGGGGGGGAGGAGGGGGGGGGGATTCAGCAGAGAGGAGAAGGTGGCAAAGAGCTTCCTATGGTTAGAGGCAGATGCTTGGAATTTAGAGTGGGTGAAAGTGGCTTTAGCAGCAGAAACAGAGGAAGAAAATGTAGAGAGGAGGGAGTGAAAATATGCCAGGTCCGCAGGGAGTCTAGTTTTCCTCCATTTCCGCTCGGCTGCCCGGAGCCCTGTTCTGTGAGCTCGCAATGAGTCGTCAAGCCACGGAGCAGGAGGGGAGAACCGAGCCGGCCAGGAGGATAGGGGACATAGAGAGTCAAAGGATGCAGAAAGGGAGGAGAGGAGGGTTGAGGAGGCAGAATCAGGAGATTGGAGGGAGAAGGATTGAGCAGAGGGAAGAGATGATAGGATGGAAGAGGAGAGTAGCGGGAGAGAGAGAGTGAAGGTTGCGACGGCGCATTAACATCTGAGTAGAGGCAGAGTGAGTAGTGTTGGAGGAGAGCGAGAGAGAAAAGGATACAAAGTAGTGGTCGGAGACATGGAGGGGAGTTGCAGTGAGATTAGTAGAAGAACAGCATCTAGTAAGGAATACCTGGGATAGGATCAAGGATAAAGTAATCCTTCTATCCCCCCTTACCCCACCCAAAGAAAGAAAGAAAAAAAAAAAACATATTGTAAAGTGGTTATCCCACTGGCTATAAGGTGAATGCACCAATTTGTAAGTCGCTCTGGATAAATGACGTAAATGTAAATGTAAAGATGAGGTCAAGCGTATTGCCTACCTTGTGAGTAGGGGGGGACGGTGAGAGGGTGAGGTCAAAAGAGGAGAGGAGTGGAAAGAAGGAGGCAGAGAGAAATGAGTCAAAGGTAGACGTAGGGAGGTTAAAGTCACCCAGAACTGTGAGGGGTGAGCCATCCTCAGGAAAGGAACTTATTAGGGCGTTAAGCTCATTGATGAACTCTCCAAGGGAACCTGGAGGGCGATAAATGATAAGGATGTTAAGCTTGAATGGGCTAGTGACTGTGACAGCATGGAATTCAAATGAGGAGATAGACAGATGGGTCAGGGGAAAAAGAGAGAATGTCAACTTGGGAGAGATGAGGATTCCTGTGCCACCACCCCGCTGAACAGATGCTCTCGGGGTATGCGAGAACACATGGTCAGACGAGGAGAGAGCAGTAGGAGTAGCAGTGTTTTCAGTGGTAATCCATGTTTCCGTCAGCGCCAAGAAGTCGGGGGACTGGAGGGTAGCATAGGCTGAGATGAACTCTGCCTTGTTGGCCGCAGAATGGCAGTTCCAGAGGCTGCCGGAGACCTGGAACTCCACGTGGGTCGTGCGTGCAGGGACCACCAGGTTAGAGAGGCAGCAGCCACGCGGTGTGAGGCGTTTGTATGGCCTGTGCATAGAGGAGAGAACAGGGATAGACAGACGCATAGTTGACAGGCTACAGAAAATGGCTACAATAATGCAAAAGAACACAGTAAAGACCTTAGGATTTATTCTCACTGAATGGAGTTATCAGGACACATTTTCAATTTACATAACATGTACATGCACTTTTCAATTTAAATTAGTGATGGGAACGTCACAAGCCGAGAGAGGGTTCAGTTGACATTCTTGCTTCGCAGCTCAAAAGTACCCCGTAGATGCCGCTAGCCAGGAGGCTAAGCAATGCAAACTATTCTACTAGCTAGCTACTAGGTAACGTTAAGCGAGCAACTCTTCATGCATCTACCATATTACACTTTTAAATAACGCAACAAATCGCAAGCATGTTCAGACAACTTAAGGGTTTATTTTCTTGTCTGTACACTCGTTACATTTGAGCTTCAAGACAAAAGCACAGAGTTCCTGCTAGTTAAAGCTAACAACATGTCTTCATCAAGTAACGTTAGCCTATCGAAAAATGAACACTTACCCCTCTAATACGAATATAAAGTACAGTAGGCCTACCTTCTCTCTTTAACTGCCATTTCCTGAAAGTCAGACTCCTCCCCAACGTCAACTAATTTTTCTCAGCCTCAGGAGCATCTGCATTCACCACATTTTGTGTGGTTATGCTTAGATGTATTCTCCAGACTTATGCATAGGGAATTGTTGATATGTTTTCCCAACAATTATATAGGTTACATTTTCTTCAAAGAAAAGTGCTAAAAATGCATTTTACTACCTTTCTTTAGTATTTTCACAGATAGAAAGATGAAAAAAGTATTTATCCGCAATCGACTATGTGTAAGACCGGCCCTGGGTTGTCTAAACAAAATAAAAATACAATGACAATATGACCTGATTAGAAAAACCTGGTCCCATCATAGCCTATATAAAACAGATTTATATCTATGTCATACCCAGAGTTTTACCTGGTTAGGTTAGCCTACCAATCATGAAAAACTCTGGGCCCCAGGAAAACAATTGGAATGGATTTACAACGGATTTGATCTGAAGTGCTTCTTGATTCTAGTCGAGCGTCCTAATTCGTTCTCCTGTGTGTTTAAAATGAGAAAAACATCCCAAAATGAACAGGCCCCCCTATAGTTTTACACTCTTTATTTACAGACCCAAAGAGACCCAAACAGAGAACGGCATGCACGCCTTCATTACATTAGAGGCAACTGAGCTCCAATATAAACCAGAGATTTGGCGTCTCCGTCCTCTCTGTGGCCTAGATACCAATTATATGGGAAATGAGAACGGTGGGCTTTGATGTGCTATAACAATAATCAATCTTAAAACAGTAGAAAGAAAGAGATTTTCTGCAGTATTTATTTGCACAACATTCTGAGTCTAGTCTATGGATGAAATCAATCCTCCATTTTGATTGATTCAGATTCAAAAACATAACAAATAATATTATATAAATATTTCCCCCTGGTCAAGATGGGTCAGTCCTTTTATTATTTTATGAAAGAATAAAATAGTTTAGAAAACAAAAGGCTGATTTGACATTGATGTTTCCATTGTGGTGAATTGTAGGCCATTGTTGAGGAGGACAATCTGTCGCTGTGTTGGCTCCTAGGAGTGTGTATGTTTGTGTCTGCACGTGCGTGTGTGTGTGCGTGCATGTGTGCGTGTGTGGCTCTCCTGTGTAGAGTTCATAGCAGGACAATAAACTCCTCCCGTGACCCCCTCCAACCTCTGGCATCCTCTTCTTCAGTCCTCCTGACCATGCACCTCTCCAGGGTCTCTTTTCTTCCTACTCACCCCCTCTCTCTCTCTGCCACTATTCCTCTCTTTCACCAGAGGAGCCAGGGCTATGAGCCAATGGCGTGGCTGGAGAATAGGAAAAGGGGGGAGGGGGAAGTTCAGTGTGTTAAAGACGGCTGCAACTCAGAAACGAATAGCTGCAACAGTCATGAGCTGGTTAGTTAGTAGGGTCACAGTAGAGTTATCTGTCAGGTGAGCTGGTTAGTTAGTAAGGTCACAGTAGAGTTATCTGTCAGGTGAGCTGGTTAGTTAGTAGGGTCACAGTAGAGTTATCTGTCAGGTGAGCTGGTTAGTTAGTAGGGTCACAGTAGAGTTATCTGTCAGGGAGCTGGTTAGTTAGTAAGGTCACAGTAGAGTTATCTGTCAGGTGAGCTGGTTAGTTAGTAAGGTCACAGTAGAGTTATCTGTCAGGTGAGCTGGTTAGTTAGTAAGGTCACAGTAGAGTTATCTGTCAGGTGAGCTGGTTAGTTAGTAAGGTCACAGTAGAGTTATCTGTCAGGTGAGCTGGTTAGTTAGTAAGGTCACAGTAGAGTTATCTGTCAGGTGAGCTGGTTAGTTAGTAAGGTCACAGTAGAGTTATCTGTCAGGTGAGCTGGTTAGTTAGTAGGGTCGCAGTATAGTTATTTGTCAGGTGAGCTGGTTAGTTAGTAAGGTCACAGTAGAGTTATCTGTCAGGTGAGCTGGTTAGTTAGTAGGGTCACAGTAGAGTTATCTGTCAGGTGAGCTGGTTAGTTAGTAGGGTCACAGTAGTTATCTGTCAGGTGAGCTGGTTAGTTAGTAAGGTCACAGTAGAGTTATCTGTCAGGTGAGCTGGTTAGTTAGTAGGGTCACAGTAGAGTTATCTGTCAGGTGAGCTGGTTAGTTAGTAAGGTCACAGTAGAGTTATCTGTCAGGTGAGCTGGTTAATTAGTCGGGTCACAGTAGAGTTATCTGTCAGGTGAGCTGGTTAGTTAGTAAGGTCACAGTAGAGTTATCTGTCAGGTGAGCTGGTTAGTTAGTAGGGTCACAGTAGAGTTATCTGTCAGGTGAGCTGGTTAGTTAGTAGGGTCACAGTAGAGTTATCTGTCAGGTGAGCTGGTTAGTTAGTAAGGTCACAGTAGAGTTATCTGTCAGGTGAGCTGGTTAGTTAGTAAGGTCACAGTAGAGTTATCTGTCAGGTGAGCTGGTTAGTTAGTAAGGTCACAGTAGAGTTATCTGTCAGGTGAGCTGGTTAGTTAGTAAGGTCACAGTAGAGTTATCTGTCAGGTAGGCTGTATAAAATGTAAGTATATTTTGTGAGATAACCAAAGAGAGAGAATTGAGTGATTGAACTCATTCGTTTTAATCCCATTTTGCCACGTGGCTCTGTTTTTAGAGGATTATGGGTAATTCAAAATGTTTAGACTTCATGATTATTTTACAGTGTTGTATGCATGTTTGAAGAAAGAAAAGTATACTTCTATGTTAGTATTCAGCAGCTTGTTGCTCCATGAGATGTAATGGATCATGATGAACAGATATTAAAACCGTCAGACAAAATGACGTTCAATGATGGGACGACTCGTTCCCACATTTCCATCTTCTGATGGTGGAGGCAAAAGAAAGGTGCAATGGTTTTTGCAAAACCTCTAGTTACTGTTGCCCAAAATGAGTTAAATGGCAAATGAATTTGCCAGATCCTGGCAACGTGGTGCACAACACTAGATTAAGTAGTATTGCAACACACCATGTAATGTTTCTGTCACAACTTCCTCCGAAGCTGCCTCCTCTCCTTGTTCGGTCAGGCTTCGGCGTTCGTCGTCACCAGCCTTCTAGCCACTGCCGCTCCTCTTCTCATCATTCCATTTGTTTTGTCTTGTTTCTTACACACACTTGGTTCATATCCCCTCATCAGTACCTGTATAAGTATTCCCTCTGCCCCCCATGTCTTTGTGTGTGATTGTTTCCATGTGGAGGTGTCGATAGTTCTGTGGAGCATCATGTACTTTATCGCCGGGATATTCACCCGTGTGTTTTGTTTTCCCCCTGTGCGCCGTTAAGTCGCACTGTAGTTGTTTTACGCATTGCTGCGAACCGCTGTATTGGCCGAATAAACCATTATTCTGGGATTTACGCCTCCTGCGCCTGACTCCGTCCAAATCACCCGCTACAGTTTCAGAACATCTCAGGACGATGTGTTCCAACACTCGAGCAAAGTTAAGGTTTCTTCTCCTTTGTGTTGGTGGCAGCTCAGTTGCCACTAGTTTTGGTGTTACAATGCACTTAATTGTAACAGTATGATTCTCTACTGCTTCTTCTTCATGTATGTGCTTCTTCTTCATGTATGTGAACTGTGGTGGATAGATATTGGTGTATCCTCATTATATCATTGAGACGTTTCTGGACACCTTCCTGCTCCCAATACACTCTTTAACAGAGTTATTCCAAGATGGCTGCCGCAGAGACCCATCTGTTTACTGGAGATGTAAACACAGAGACAGTTTAATGTTTCTGTTGTTGGACGGCCAGCACTAATCCCTGAACAGACACACTTCCCACATCTGGTTTTGTCATCGTTAAGAAAAGATCTTTGGCAGTAGATTTGTCCCTGTTTCCTGGTCTGACCGACTGCAACTTTGTGGACACTGCGTTTTTAAGTGTGATAAATTACATGAGCTATGTCATCCTATTTATCTCCTGTTTAGTGTTTCCTGCGTATTATTTCATTATATTAGATGAACATGTTTAACTGACCTCATTTGTGACTTTACATCGCTATAGAGCCGACTAACAGACCTGTAGGAGGAAGATGCAATTCCACCAGAGTTTCTTTCACCTGACTACACAATATGTGTACCAGACGCGCTCCAACGGTAAGAAACCTTGCCTGAGACCTGAAGACTTGTGTTAGTTGTCAGAGTGAATTATTAGCCTTTAGTTCAGTGGGCTAACACAGTTTTGTGGCATGCAGACAACCTGGCTTCGATAGCTGTCAACTTTCCGTTCAGTTGCGTGTTTCTCAAGTGCGTCGTTCTACCACAACAGTATCTGGGTAGTGAACGTGTTTGAAGGGCTTCGTGTGTGTTTCTCACTCTGTCCATAGGCCAAAAAAATAATAATAGGTCCGCACACAAAAAAATATGACTTCATTTTTTGTATTTTTTATTCTCTTTCACGGCCTCTCTGTTCCAGGGTGACGGCCCAGCGCAGTATGGAGGACGCTGAGGAGATAGAGCGAGAGCGGCGACGGAGAGCCAGGGAGAGACAGGGAGGCCACAGGCACCACACTGGCCCAGCCAGCCCCGCCAGCCCCACGCTGGACAACGGGCTCCTGGAGCCGTATCCAATGTAAGTCACAGAGCTGAACGGAAGGCAAACAGCCAAACACTTTCATGCTGTAAAATCCTGCAGTGGAACATGCTGCTCTGGTTGTCGTACACTGCGTTAGGGTGGGAGATGGCAGTGGAACATGCTGCTCTGGTTGTCGTACACTGCGTCAGGGTGGGAGATGGCAGTGGAACATGCTGCTCTGGTTATCGTACACTGCGTCATGGTGGGAGATGGCAGTGGAACATGCTGCTCTGGTTATCGTACACTGCGTTAGGGTGGGAGATGGCAGTGGAACATGCTGCTCTGGTTGTCGTACACTGCGTTAGGGTGGGAGATGAGCCATTACACACCAGTAGTCTTGTTGTCATCTGTTGCAGCGGAGTAGCTCAAGTCATGTTTGAAACGGATGATGTGAACCGCTTACTGTAGGTAGTCTGACTGATGTCTCACTGGTGCTGATTGGACTGTAGGGAAACAAGACAACGTTAGCTAGCGTTCTCTAATGAGGTGTTTTCATGTATCCTATCAGGGCTTATATGAACCTGGGCTGTGTCCCAAATGGCACCCTATTCCCTACGTAGTGCACTACTTTTGACCAGAGCCCTATGGGGAATAGGGTGCCATCTGGGATGCAGACTTCAGTCTGCTGTGCTGTTGCTTTTAGATGCCCTGTCAGCCACTGAGTCCTACCCAGGGGAAGGTATTGAGCTGATCACAAAATGAGTTAACATTGCTTATCTACTGTTAGGCCTTATAGGGTGTGTGTGTGTGTGTGTGTGTGTGTGTGTGTGTGTGTGTGTGTGTGTGTGTGTGTGTGTGTGTGTGTGTGTGTGTGTTCGTGTGTGTGTGTGTGTGTGTGTGTGTGTGTATGTGTGTATGTGTGTGTGTGTGTGTGTGTGTGTGTGTGTGTGTGTGTGTGTGTGTGTGTGTGTGTGTGTGTGTGTGTGTGTGTGTGTGTGTGTGAGTGTGCGTGCGTGCGTGTGTGTGAGCCTTGTTCCTCCACAACACAGGCCTATTGAATTGAACCAATGGTTGCATCTTTAAAGATCTGTGGTAGGTAAGGTTATTACTTCTTGTGTCCCTTGGTTACTCAAACCTTATGAGTAGTTGCTAGGAAATCTAAACGGTTCATTTTAGGCAAGTTGCTGAAACACGTGCAGGTGTTTGTGGTTTAGTCGATGACAAATGCTACAACAGGAAATAAACGGTCCTTCATCGAGTAGAAAAGCACTAGATGTATTTTTATTTTGACCAGAGATCTAACAACGCTACGCTCTTAGAAAGAAGGTTCCAGATGGGTTCGTCGGCTGTCCCCAGAGGAGAACCATGGGTTCGTCGGCTGTCCCCAGAGGAGAACCATTTTTCTTGTTCGAGGTAGAACCCTTTTTGGTTCCATATAGAAACGTCTGTGAAAAGGGTTTTACATGGAATCCAAAAGTGTTCTACCTGTAACCAAAAAGGTTCTACCTGGAACCAAAAGGGTTCTACCTGGAACTAAAAATGGTTCTTCCAAGGGTTCTCCTATGGGGACAGCCGAATAACCGTTTTAGGTTCTAGATAGCAACTTTTTTTCTAAAAGTGTAGCCTGCTTTGGCTTAGTATAGTGAGTGGTGATACATTTACATTTTAGTCATTTAGCAGACGCTCTTATCCAGAGCGACTTACAGTTAGTGAGTGCATACATTTTCATACTGGCCCCCCGTGGGAATCGAACCCACAACCCTGGCGTTGCAAGCGCCATGCTCTACCAACTGAGCTACACGGGGCCCGTATGTAGGTATCACAGCTATGTTATTACGCTACTTGTTAATGGGACTATGTTATTATTTTACTAGTTAATGTTATGTTATTATGCTACTTGTTAATGTTATTGTGTTATTACGCTACTAGTTAATGTTATGTTATTATGATAATTGTTAATGTCATTATCTTATTATGCTACTTGTTAATGTTATTATTTTATTATTTTATTATTTTACTTGTTAATGTTATTATGCTACTTGTTAATGTTATTATTCTACTTGTTAATGTTATTATGCTACTTGTTAATGTTATTATTTTATTATGCTACTTGTTAATGTTATTATGCTACTTTTTAATGTTATTATGCTACTTGTTAATGTTATTATGCTACTTGTTAATGTTATTATGCTACTTGTTAATGTTATTATGCTACTTGTTAATATTATTCTTCTATTTTTATGTGGCACATTAATAAATCAACCTAAACTGTTTTTTTGCCATGTTGCAACAATGAGAAATGGAGAACCGACAGAAGGCTACAGGAAGAGAGCATGGCTACGTCCCAATTGGAACCCTATTCCCTATGTAGTGCACTACTAGATAGGGCTCTGGTGAAAAGTAGTGCACTACATAGGGAATAGTGTGCCATTTGGGGCACAGCCAATATCTCGCTCAGAGGAAACAGGATGCAGCAGTAGCATTCGTTCCGTTGGCAGCGAGGTCGGTCAGTCAGTTTGTTTATGTTTCCATGGCCACCGTACGTGTGTGTCCCGTTCCCATGACGCCGAGCCAAAGGCCCTGAGATCTGGCTAACACCTGTCATCTGCTGGGCTAAATCCCTGGTATTGCCCCTGCCTGTCTGTTATACACACACACACACATACACACACACACACACACACATTGGGCAGCTGCAGATGTTTGGCTGTAAATACTCACTTTCTGAGACCCCTCTGTCTGTCTGTCTGTCCCCTGACCTACCTACAGTCCCTGAGACCCCTCTGTCTGTCTGTCTCAACCTCTCTACAGTACCTGAGACCCCTCTGTCTGTCTGTCTGTCTGTCTGTCTGTCTGTCTGTCTGTCTGTCTGTCTGTCTGTCTGTCTGTCTGTCTGTCTGTCTGTCTGTCTGTCTGTCTGTCTGTCTCAACCTCTCTACAGTACCTGAGACCCCTCTGTCTGTCTGTCTGTCTCAACCTCTCTACAGTACCTGAGACCCCTCTGTCTGTCTGTCTCAACCTCTCTACAGTACCTGAGACCCCTCTGTCTGTCTGTCTGTCTCCTGACCTCTCTACAGTACCTGAGACCCCTCTGTCTGTCTGTCTGTCTCCTGACCTCTCTACAGTACCTGAGACCCCTGTATTTTCCCCTGCCAGGCTGCTGTTAACACCCCATTGTTTCAACATTGTGCTGACTGCTAACAATATACAGAAGTAACTTCATTGTTTTCACAGTGGTTAGCAGCTAACACCTTTTAGCCACCTGGTGTTTTGGTGCCCTTGGGGTTGAGGCATACAGCTGGATATCCAATGGAACCCAGTATGAAGAAAATAGAATACTTCTAAAATCAGTTGTTTAAGAAGTTCATCTGCTCTGTAAAAGTAACTGCCTAACTCATTCATGAAACAGAGTAGTGGCTACTCAAACATCTCCAACGGTCAGTAGAACTCAAATCATAAAAGTGGTACTAACTCGGATGGCAATAACATTTCTTACCACTTAATGTTTTGGAGTACCTTTAACAAATATTAGGTTATAGACTAAATATAACTTTATTTCTGCTGATCTAAAGTTATTGAGTTTTTACAAGTTATGATTAATTAATATTTTAAAGTCAATCTAACATTTATTAAATAAGTTGTTCTTACTTGAGTCTGTTCTGTCTCTACTTAATAATAAAGCAGTAGTCAGACACATTGATATTTGAGTAAAAAACACTTGATCTATCTGTGTTGTGCTGATATAGAATTACAAGTTAGCAATACTTTTAGTTTTTAGAGGATTGTGGGCAGTGGTGGAAAAAGTACTCAATTGTCATACTTGAGTAAAAGTAAAGATACCTTTATAGAAAATAACTCAATTAAAAGTGAAAGTCACCCAGTAAAATACTACTTGAGTAAAAGTCTAAAAGTATTTGGTTTTAAATATACTTAAGTATCAGAAGTAAGTGTAATTGCTCAAATATACTTAAGTATCAAAAGTAAAAGTACAAGTATAAATCATTTCAAATTGCTTATATTAAGCAAACCAGACGGCACAATTGTCTTTTTTTATTCTTATTTACGTATAGCCAGGGGCCCACTCCAACACGTGTTTAGTGAGTCCTCCAGATCAGAGGCAATTCAATAATAAGACAATCCATTCCCACCATCAACAAGGTCATGTACACCACTCTTAATGACAGAGGCTAATGCAGCACCCTGTACTGCTTACAGCTCTACCTCTAGTTACTGTTAGAGGAATTACCACTGTGTTCAACAATGACTGGTTACAGCGCTCCCACCAGTTACTGTTAGAGGAATTACCACTGTGTTCAACAATGACTGGTTACAGCTCTACCTCTAGTTACTGTTAGAGGAATTACCACTGTGTTCAACAATGACTGGTTACAGCTCTACCTCTAGTTACTATTAGAGGAATTACCACTGTGTTCAACAATGACTGGTTACAGCTCTACCTCTAGTTACTGTTAGAGGAATTACCACTGTGTTCAACAATGACTGGTTACAGCGCTCCCACCAGTTACTGTTAGAGGAATTACCACTGTGTTCAACAATGACTGGTTACAGCTCTACCTCTAGTTACTGTTAGAGGAATTACCACTGTGTTCAACAATGACTGGTTACAGCTCTACCTCTAGTTACTGTTAGAGGAATTACCACTGTGTTCAACAATGACTGGTTACAGCGCTCCCACCAGTTACTGTTAGAGGAATTACCACTGTGTTCAACAATGACTGGTTACAGCTCTACCTCCAGTTACTATTAGAGGAATTACCACTGTGTTCAACAATGACTGGTTACAGCTCTACCTCCAGTTACTATTAGAGGAATTACCACTGTGTTCAACAATGACTGGTTACAGCTCCACCACCAGTTACTATTAGAGGAATTACCACTGTGTTCAACAATGACTGGTTACAGCTCCACCACCAGTTACTATTAGAGGAATTACCACTGTGTTCAACAATGACTGCTTACAGTGCTCCCACCAGTTACTGTTAGAGGAATTACCACTGTGTTCAACAATGACTGGTTACAGCGCTCCCACCAGTTACTGTTAGAGGAATTACCACTGTGTTCAACAATGACAGCTAAGGTGGGTTCAAATGACAAATCATCAAAAGCATAAAACAATATTAAACATTAAGACACGACCACTGAAAATTACTAATCAGAACTACTCACTACTTAAACTTGACAAAAATGAGTAATGAAGGTTAATCATTGAAGTAGAAGTGAACCTGCATTTTTATATTCACTACAACAAATATTCACGTTCAAGTAACTTCAATCATCATAGTTCAGAATACATAATGCAATTTAATGTGAAAGAGTGAATAAAACACAAAACAGTTAAGTATTTACAACTTCAAAAGATAACCATATGGGTGCTGATGTCACTTTATTACTTTAAGTATTGAACACTGATATACTTTGAGTTGGGTTACTCCGATGGATCTAGGCAACGGGTTTCCCCCCCCCCCCCCCCCCCCCCCCCCCCCAAAAAAAAAGAACAGTTGAATTAGAACATAATTTTGCTGAATTAGCTGGTTTTGCATTGTGCAGCCATTTGGTTTAATTATTTAAGGATGTATTGATTGTCTTTTTCAAGGGAGACCTGGCAATCTTTGGTCTGGCTAACCCTGACTCTTGAAGGAAATATTGAATACAGCACAATATTTCTATTGACAGTTGTGCAAGATCGATATCTGTTGAACAGCTGCGAACAGTTATGAATCACCGTGCCACCTTTTAGGTTTGACTTGTTATTAACAGTTCTACCTGTCTCAGGTGTGAGAGTGAGCTGAAGGCTAGTGGCTGCCAGTTGACTCTGGAGGAGGACGAGGGCTTCAGTGACTGGACCCAGAGGTTGGAAAAACGCAGACAGCGCCACCTGGAGGAACAGGAGTCCTGGGAGGACCATCAGCCTCAGCCCCAGCCCCAGCAGCAGTCCCAGCTGCTAAACGGAACCTCCACAACCAGGCCCTGCCTGAAGACACGTCCTGGGCCTGGGCCCGAGGAGGAGGAGGAGGAGGAGTGGGAACGAAGAGCCAGCAACAAGACACGAGATGCTTCAAGAAGAGCAACAGACAACAAGGTTGGGTTACGATTGTGTAAATGCAATGCTGTATCCAATCATCACTCAAGTCACAGTGTAGTCTTTATTCAGGGCAGGGCAAAGAGGGGAAGCTGTTGTTTGGGCTGTGACGATAAAACTTGACCGAACTTTAGATGAGTTGATGCCATTGACCTTTTTCTAACTTACCTGGGTTAAAAGCAAAAAACTAAAATTGAACCATAAAGTGTTGTTCTTTTAGCTACTATTTGTTGTTTTAGGTAGTGGAAAAGAAGAAATCTGAGTTGAAGATCTCCTACACCTCTAAAGTCATGAGACACGTCAACAGTAACGGGGAAGCAGCTGGAGCGGAAGTGACATCATACCTAGTTGCAGGAAAACTGTCCCCAAGGTAACAAACCTAAAATAGTCTACACGTGTGTCCAAAATGCTGCCACCTTAATCCCTATATAGAATCTCATCTGGGCAAAAGTAGTGCATTATGTAGGGATTAGGGTGCCATTTTGGATACACATTCAGACTGAGGCCAGATCTTACTACTGTAACCTACACATTCAATTTAAAGAGGAGGAGAACTCTACACAAATACTGAAGCTGTCTGAGTTTCATTTGTTATAGTTTCCTTAGTTTCAGTTTTAGCGTCCTGCTACAGATGGAGGATATTTTTAATCTGAGCCAGTTTGCTGCAGCAGGAAAATAATCCTGCAGCAACAGGACATTTGAATTATTATGTGGATTATTATTATTAATGGACATTTTTGTTTGGGGTTGTTCAATTTTTTCGTAAGGCAAAATCAAGTCTGAAATTTCAAAGTGGAAATTACAAACTTCAGAAGCCTTTTTAAACCTCTCAAATAGACTCCAAGTTTTAATTTGCCTGCATTGCAGGAAAGTTCTCCTGCAAAAGGGTGATCAAATGAAGATACTACATCTGTATGGGGATTACTTTTAGAGCGAGAACAATAACTTCTGTAAAGCATCTCTCAGTTCCTACTTCATTACTTCATACTGAGCTGAAAAAGAGGCATGACAAGATCAGTGACTCTCATCACTTCCTGTATTGGCTAGCTCAACATCCTTCCTTAAGTTAACCAAGCCTTTAGAGTGTTCTACCATAGGGTGTTGAGACACAGTTAGAGACACAGATAGAGATGGCTGAGACACAGATAGTCATGGCTGAGACACAGATAGTCATGGATGAGACACAGATAGTCATGGATGAGACACAGATAGTCATGGATGAGACACAGATAGTCATGGCTGAGACACAGAAAGAGATGGATGACACACCGAAAGACATGGCTGAGACACAGATAGTCATGGCTGAGACACAGATTGTCATGGCTGAGACACAGAAAGACATGGATGAGACACCGAAAGAGATGGATGACACACCGAAAGACATGGCTGAGACACAGATAGTCATGGCTGAGACACATATTGTCATGGCTGAGACACAGAAAGACATGGATGAGACACCGAAAGAGATGGATGACACACCGAAAGACATGGATGAGACACAGAAAGAGATGGATGACACACCGAAAGACATGGATGAGACACAGATAGTCATGGCTGAGACACAGATAGTCATGGCTGAGACACAGATAGTCATGGCTGAGACACAGAAAGACATGGATGAGACACAGAAAGAGATGGATGACACACCGAAAGACATGGATGAGACACATACTTCTTCCTTGTTTGTCACTGAAGAAGACAGGTAAACACAAACATTTCAATTGATAAGTTAAGAACTGTCCAAAGTGGTTTATCTTACTTTTATCTACAGCAGTGGAGTTATTAGAAGGTGTTACAATTGTAATGCAGTTTGATCATGGTGAGAGATGGAGTAGCTTCCTCTAACTGTTCCTCTAACCCTCTCCTCTCCTCTCCTCTCCTCTCCTCTCCTCTCCTCTCCTCTCCTCTCCTCTCCTCTCCTCTCCTCTCCTCTCCTCTCCTCTCCTCTCCTCTCCTCTCCTCTCCTCTCCTCTCCTCTCCTCTCCTCCCCTCCCTCTCCTCTCCTCTCCTCTCCTCTCCTCTCCTCTCCTCTCCTCTCCTCTCCTCCTCTCCTCTCCTCTCCTCCAGTTGCAGTGGCAGCTTGGGAGGGCAGAGACAGGAGGAGGTGGATGGAGAGGTTCCCGAGGGGCTGCTGGAGACAGAGAAGACGGCAGGCCAGGGAGAGGGCACCCTGGAACAGCAGGAGGACAAGGAGGAGATGGAGGAGTTGAACCGCAGGAGAGAGGAGAGACACAGGGCCAGGGAGGAAGAGGAGCAGCACCAGAGAGAGGAAGAGGAGGTGAGACCTGGGTCCATTATAACGAATTAACAGGGGCTACCAGTCAGATCCTTGATCAACACTCCTACTCTGAGACTGGTATGTACAGTATCTGTGTATGTATATGCATGTGTATGCATGTTGGTAACGCTTCCCTATGAATACCCTCTTCATAATGCATTGTAAGCACATTTATAACACCCTTGTGAGCTCTGCATAATGCATCATAATGCACAACATGCACAACAGAGGTCTGTTCAGCATCATGTATGTATGCGTGTGTTGTTGTAATGTGCAGGAGGAGAGGAAGAGGGTGAAAGAGGGGATGGAGAGGAGGAGGGTGTCGGCCACAGAGAGGAGGATGAAGAACCTCAGTATCTCCAGCATTGAGGGAGACGAGTCCTTCAGCCCCTTCAGTCCCATGAGCCCCACCTTCAAGGTACTGCCGATGTCCCCATATCATTTACCACCATACACATCACCTTCTCATTCCCCTATCACCTAATCACATGCCCACAATCACATGCTTTTTATTAGAACCAAAAAAGGGTTCAATGGATTTATCCTTATACAGTCCATTCGGAAAGTATTCAGACCCCTTTAATTTTTTCACATTTTGTTACATTACAGCCTTATTGTAAAATTGATTAAATAAAACATTTTCCTCATCAATCTACACACAATACTCCATAATAACACAGCGAAAACAGGTTTTTAGAGATGTTTGCAAATGCATAAAAAAAACAACAACTGAAAAATCACATTTACAGAAGTATTCAGACCCTTTACTCAGCACTTTGTTGCAGCACCTTTGGCAGAGATTACAGCATCGAGTCTTCTTGGGTATGACGCTACAAGCTTGGCACACCTGTATTTGGGGAGTTTCTCCCATTCTTCTCTGCAGATCCTCTCAAGCTCTGTCAGGTTGGATGGGGAGTGTCGCTGCACACCTATTTTCAGGTCTCTCCAGAGATGTTCGATTGGGTTCAAGTCTGGGCTCTGGCTGGGCCACTCAAGGACATTCAGAGACTTGTCCCGAAGCCACTCCTGCGTTGTCTTGGCTGTGTGTTTAAGGTCATTGTCCTGTTGGAAGGTGAAACCTTCACCTCATTTTGAGGTTCTGAGCGCTCTGGAGCAGGTTTTCACCAAGGATCTCTCTACTTTTCTCCGTTCATCTTTGCTTCGATCCTGACTAGTCTTCCAGTCCCTGCCACTGAAAAACATCCCCACAGCATGATGCTCCCACCATCATGCTTCACCATAGGGATGGTGCCAGGTTTCCTCCAGACGTGAAACTTGGTATTCATTCATTCAGGCCAAAGAGTTCAATCTTGGTTTCATCAGACCAGAGAGTCTTGTTAGGTGCCTTTTGGCAAACTCCAAGTGGGCTGTCATGTGCCTTTTACTGAGGAGTGGCTTCCGTCTGGCCACTCTACCATAAAGGCCTGATTGGTGGAGTGCTGCAGAGATGGTTGTCCTTCTGGAAGGTTCTCTTATCTCCACAGAGGAACTCTGGAGCTTTGTCAGAGTGACCATTGGGTTCTTGGTCACCTCCCTGACCAAGGCCCTTCTTCCCCAATTGCTCAGTTTGGCCAGGTGGCCAGCTCTAGGAAGAGTCTTGGTGGTTCCAAACTTCTTCCATTTAAGAATGATGGTACCTTTCCCCAGATCTGTGCCTCGACACAATCCTTTCTCAGTGCTCTACGGACAATTCCTTCGACCTCATGTCTTGGTTTTTGTTCTGCCATGCACTGTCAACTGTGGGACTTTATATAAACTTGTGTGCCTTTCCAAATCATGTCCAATCAATTGAATTTAACACAGGTGGACTCCAATCAAGTTGTAGAAACATCTCAAGGATGATCAATGGAAACAGGATGCACCTGAGCTAAATTTAGAGTCTCATAGCAAAGGGTCTGAATACTTACGTAAATAAGGTATTTCTGTTTTTGTTTTTTTTATAAATGTGCAAACATTTCTAGAAACCTGTTTTCACTTTGTCATTATTGGGTGTTGTGTGTAGATTGATGAGAAAAACGTTTTATTTCATACATTTTTAGAATAAGGCTGTAACGTAACAAAATGTGGAAAAAGTCAAGGGATCTGAAAACTTTCCGAATGCACTGTGTACATAGCCCCTAAAAAGAACATTCTAGGCTATATTCCACAGCATAACAGCCGCCTTTCTATTCACTCTGACATGCCGACTCATACAGGGTCACTGTTCTTGATGTAGAGTGTCTGTCGCTGTGTTCTGGTTCTATGCTTCGTGACGTTCAAGCAGAAACTCCTCCTTCTGTTTTACCCAGTAAGTTCTGTAAGTGCAGGGTGTTGGCGGTTTGTAACTGTGTTGGCTCCTGTGATGTGAAGTGAGAGTCCTGTATGGTCTGTGGTTCTACTCAGAGCCTGATATCAGTATGACTATTCACACTGGCTTCCTTTGGGTTCTATTTTGTCTTGGTTTAAGTTGTTTTTAGAACGTGTTGTTAACACTCCTCAGACAAAATGAACCATGACAGATTTGAAATAAACCTTGTAGTCTGAAGACACCTTTTGCTAACTGCTAAATATGAAATACTTTCAGAATCAACTCTTTTGATGAATGAAACAGTTTGTCTTCTCAACCCTCAATCTTATCGTAGAACACAAAAGACAATGTTGACTACAGGACCATTTCTCTATCTAGCTTTGCTCAATTGTTGTCATCATACCATCACACCAGCACATCATCACATCCTCAACACCATTACACCATTACACACTCACACCATCACGCACTCACCATCTTACCATCACACCCTCACACCATCACACACTCACACCATCACACACTCACACCATCACACCATCACACACTCACACCATCCTACCATCACACCATCACACCCTCACACCATCACACCATTACACCCCCTCTCCAACTCTTGCATGCCATGTTGACACATTCTATGTTTCCTCACCTCGCTGTTTTTTTAAGTGTGAAGAAATCACACTTTCTGTGTTGACAGCATCTAGACAGTTTTTAGGCTGTGTTCTAATGTCCACACCGGTATACCTCTTAGAATCCACACTCCCCAATACACTGCTTTATTCTAAGAAGTATGTTACCATGGATATTGGAACAGAGCCTTTGGGAGCGTCCCAAATGGCACCCTATTCCCTTTGTAGTGCACTACTTTAGACCAGGGTCCAATAGGGTGCCAGAATAGGGTGCCATTTGGTACATAGATTTTGTGTTGTGCTATGTGTGTAGCTGCATGTGGTTATCTAGCTTTCCTTAAACACTCCAACACTTCGTGGATCATCATGGGGTTAATTCATGTATTTTATGGGAAAGCACCCAACTTTCGTTCTGTCTCACAGCTAAACGACACTTACCACACACGTGCATTGCTCAACAGCAACCTTGCTAATGTGCCAACTGTTGAGTCATAACCAATGAAACGACTCGCTCAGTCAAATGTTTTTCTATGCTTCTGTTTAACCAGTAAAGCACTAGTAATACTCCTATTACAAGTAACAAACAAATATATTTTCCTCTAAAATCAATTGGACAAAACACAAACATTTGACAAACTATTGGGAAAATGTACAATTTCGACCGTCCAAACGCGTTCCTCTTGCTGTATGTATCTGTCTGATGAATAACCTTATTGATTATCACGATCATGTTTATTGACCATTGTTAGCGGCGTAAAAGCCATCTAAAGACATTGTCTGCAGCAGTGGTATTGGCTTGTGTCTTTCCTGCCATCAATGTGCTTCCCTGTGATGTGTGTCCTTACAGAATGACAAGGAGAACAGGATGACGGCTGAGAATACCTGCACGGTGAGGTTCAGTTTGAGACCAAGGTTCCAGAGGCCAAAAGTGTTTCAGAACATTTAATCCAGATCAAAATTATCCTGTGTTGTCTTAGATTCTGTCCCCCCCCATTCGATTCTGTTCCCTGTTTGCTTTTGTAACAAAACCGAAAGGCAATATTTCTAATAAATGTCAAGGAATGATCATCATGATATTTGTTGTTGTATATGATGCAGCATCATGGAGATCTGGTTCTATTTTGAAAAGTGAGGTGGTTCCTAATCTGAAGGGGGAACATAACATAACACAACACAGGATGATCATTTGATCTGGATTAAAGGTTCTGGAACATCGACCCCACGCAGGGGTCGTTCCAGGTTAAAGGTCACCATGGGGTTAACTGTGAAACACAAAGGTTCCGTTCTGTTGTGTTCTGTGTGGTCATAACGTGACACCTCCTGTCAGCTGTCTGTCTTTTTAATGTCGCTCTGTGCTTCATACAAACTCAGCTCTTGTTTCTAGCCTGGTCCCAGGTCGTTTTTTTGCTGTCTTGCCAAATATGGTCATTGTCATGCAACAATGACCATATGAGTTGTCAAGACAACCCAAACAGATCCGGTAGCAGGCTATCCTGTTTCACCTTCCCTCCAAACACCTTCTGAGGCCTTGTTACATCATCAACAGTAAAGACATACTTGAGCCATGGCATGTCGGTTATGTTGCAACTTTTCAACATTGGTCAACTTGTCCTTACAACTTATGTATGCATTGTCACTACAACAGCTATAACAGTATGTTAGCAGATCATCACTGTTTAACAGCGTCATTACGTGTCATAAAACCTTGACAGGCATTACAGTATCATACACTTCAACAGGTAGACTCAGTATCATGAGCATGACCTTAACAGGTGTCCATTACAGTATCACATCACTTAACAGTATCAGTATCAACACTTTAAAGGTCATTACAGTTCATACACCTTTAAAGGTCATTACGTATCATACACCTTAACAGGTTCAGTTTTACAGCTTGATCATACACACTTAACAGGTTCATTACAGTACATACACATTAACAGGTCATTACAGTATCATACCCTTTAACAGGTCATTACAGTATCATACACCTTTAACAGGTCATTACAGTATCATACACCTTTAACAGGTCAGTTACAGTATCATACACCTTTAACAGGTCATTACAGTATCATACCTTAACAGGTCATACAGTATCATACACCTTTAACAGGTCATTACAGTATCATACACCTTTAACAGGTCATACAGTATCATACAACCTTTAACAGGTCATTACAGTATCATACACCTTAACAGGTCATTACAGTATCATACACCTTAACAGGTCATTACAGTATCATACACCTTTAACAGGTCATTACAGTATCATACACCTTAACAGGTCATTACAGTATCATACACCTTAACAGGTCATTACAGTATCATACACCTTTAACAGGTCATGACAGTATCATACACCTTTAACAGGTCATTACAGTATCATACACCTTTAACAGGTCAGTACAGTATCATACACCTTTAACAGGTCATTACAGTATCATACACCTTTAACAGGTCATTACAGTATCATACACCTTTAACAGGTCATTACAGTATCATACACCTTTAACAGGTCATTACAGTATCATACACCTTTAACAGGTCATTACAGTATCATACACCTTTAACAGGTCATTACAGTATCATACACCTTTAACAGGTCATAAGTATACACTTAAAGGTATACATATCATACACCTTTAACAGGTCATTACAGTATCATACACCTTTAACAGGTCATTACAGTATCATACACCTTTAACAGGTCATTACAGTATCATACACCTTTAACAGGTCATTACAGTATCATACACCTTTAACAGGTCATTACAGTATCATACACCTTTAACAGGTCATTACAGTATCATACACCTTTAACAGGTCATTACAGTATCATACACCTTTAACAGGTCATTACAGTATCATACACCTTTAACAGGTCATTACAGTATCATACACCTTTAACAGGTCATTACAGTATCATACACCTTTAACAGGTCATTACAGTATCATACACCTTTAACAGGTCATTACAGTATCATACACCTTTAACAGGTCATTACAGTATCATACACCTTTAACAGGTCATTACAGTATCATACACCTTTAACAGGTCATTACAGTATCATACACCTTTAACAGGTCATTACAGTATCATACACCTTTAACAGGTCATTACAGTATCATACACATTTAACAGGTCATTACAGTATCATACACCTTTAACAGGTCATTACAGTATCATACACCTTTAACAGGTCATTACAGTATCATACACCTTTAACAGGTCATTACAGTATCATACACCTTTAACAGGTCATTACAGTATCATACACCTTTAACAGGTCATTACAGTATCATACACCTTTAACAGGTCATTACAGTATCATACACCTTTAACAGGTCATTACAGTATAAACCACAAACGGAATTGTAGGGCTACCGTAGATGTATCATGTAGGACCACTTTAGATTGATATTGTAGGACCACTGTATATTGGTAATCTAGGACCACTGTATATTGGTAATCTAGGACTACTGTATATTGGTAATCTAGGACTACTGTATATTGATAATGTAGGACTACTGTAGCTTGATAATGTAGGGCCACTGTAGATTGATAATGTAGGACTACTGTAGCTTGATAATGTAGGACCACTGTAGATTGATAATGTAGGACTACCGTAGATTGATAATGTAGGACCACTGTAGATTGATAATGTAGGACTACTGTATATTGATAATGTAGGGCCACTGTAGATCGATAATGTATGACTTTGTATATTGATCATGTATGACTACTATATATTGATAATGTAGGGCTACTGTAGGTGGATAATGTAGGACTACTGTAGATTGATAATGTATGACTACTGTAGGTGGATAATGTAGGACTACTGTAGATTGAAGTTGTTAGCTGTTATGCTAGGTAGCTTCAGCTATATTATCTCACAATACAAACCCAGTGTCCTTGTTCCCCTCCTCAGATCAACGAGAGGACTGAGTCTCTGAACCGCTCCCTGCAGAAAAGGTGAGTGAAAATATCTCAAGTGAAAACAGTTGACACGGTTGACTGTCATCATGAGCACACGTACTAAAATGAATCGGAAAGTAGACAAACTGTGGTCTAATTAAACAAATGAAGTACTTACTATGGCGGAAAAAACCCTGATAGCGAAATAGAAAAGCAGGGATTTGGCAGGTGGCACGCTCTGTCTCTCTCTCTGTCTCTTTATTGGATCCCCTCTTTGTCAGTGATGATTTATACACTATGTACTCAGTCAGACCAGATGTGTTTTCTCAGGTGGCTGCTGCTGAGATAGACAGGCTATATGCTTCCAGAGGAGCCTCGCGCTGAGATAGATTAGATATCTGATCCTATAGCAGCCTCGCGCTGAGATACATTCAATATCTGATCCTATAGCAGCCTCGCGCTGAGATAGATTAGATATCTGATCCTATAGCAGCCGTGTGGTGAGAAACATTAGATATCTGATCCTATAGCAGCCTCGCGCTGAGATACATTAGATATCTGATCCTATAGCAGCCGTGTGGTGAGAAAGATACATGCTAACACTCGTATAGCATCCTAGGCTGCTGGTGCGACAAGTACTCGCCTCATGGTGAGCTAGAGATAGTACGCTCATGTAGCAGCCACCAGGCTCCTTTCTGTCTGCAGCTGTTCATTACTGATGCTAACTGGCCACACCTCTACCCTGCCGTCCGCTGTGGGATATAAAAAACTGATTCATGGGGACCATCAGCAAAAAAATACAATATAAACAGTTGGGATAGCAGCTTTACATCAGACCTAGAAAAGCCATGAGGACTTTTATGGTGGGATAGCTTTAGCTAGGAGTCTGAGGGCGTTAAGACAGAGAATGGTGAGAGATAGCATTAGCTAGGAGTCTGAGGGCGTTAAGACAGAGAATGGTGAGGAATAGCATTAGCTAGGAGTCTGAGGGGCGTTAAGACAGATAATGGTGAGAGATAGCATTAGCTAGGAGTCTGAGGGCGTTAAGACAGAGAATGGTGAGGGATAGCATTAGCTAGGAGTCTGAGGTCCTTAAGAAATGACATCATCAGGTGAGCTGGTGTTTCACTTCCTCTGTTTCCCATCCTCCAGAGGACACACACACACACACACATAAACATGCACGCACGCACGCACGCACACACACACACACACACACACACCCACCCTTGTAAGAGGAAACATTGCGTGAGGATAAGATACCTTTTCATAAAATGTGAACATGATGGAACGCATCCTCAGAGAGTCAATGACATCATCGGAACTAATGGTAACCCAAACACCCTCCACACAAAGCATCTGTCACTGTCTCTGTTGGCAGAAGACACTGCTAATAACGGGTTGTTTCCAGTGTCACATTTATCAGGCCAAAATATTATGTTAAAGCAGATGGAAGACATCACTGTTTAGAGGAGCTCTCTAATATAGTCTGTGTTGATATGTGGTCTAGTCCGTTAGACATTTCCTGATATAGTCTGTGTTGATAGGTGGTCTAGTCCGTTAGACATTTCCTGATATAGTCTGTGTTGATAGGTGGTCTAGTCCGTTAGACATTTCCTGATATAGTCTGTGTTGATAGGTGGTCTAGTCCGTTAGACATTTCCTGATATAGTCTGTGTTGATAGGTGGTCTAGTCCGTTAGACATTTCCTGATATAGTCTATGTTGATAGGTGGTCTAGTCCGTTAGACATTTCCTGATATAGTCTGTGTTGATAGGTGGTCTAGTCCGTTAGACATTTCCTGATATAGTCTGTGTTGATAGGTGGTCTAGTCCGTTAGACATTTCCTTGTGAAAATAAACTTGACATTGAGAAGAGAAGATGTTCAGTTTAGACACACACACACCCTCATAGCAGAGATATAGCAACAGACAGTATTGCTGCACACAGATGTGTGTTTCAGTACGTTAAGAAAGTCGAGAAGTTGGTTGTGTGTGTGTGTGTCAGTATTCACAGAGATACAATTACATCACATCGAAAACCAGAGAGAGAGAGAGAGAGAGAGAGAGAGAGAGAGAGAGAGAGAGAGAGAGAGAGAGAGAGAGAGAGAGAGAGAAAAAAACACCTTTTAAGATGAAATACACAGAAAGCAAAGTATCAGAGAGCTCCTGGGCAGTGAGCTCCTGTTGAGACTAGAGACCTCCTGCTCTTCTGGCTGGGCAGTGAGCTCCTTTGCTATAGCCAATGTAATGGAGCTGGTTGGGTTAAACCACACTTGCGTGAAGCAAGCGTAATGCTTGTGGCACGCAGGAGGCCTGGGGTCAGACAAGTGTTGAAACGTTTTCGGTTGACTTGGAAGAAGGGTATTGGGAATATAAGTCTACTACCACTTTATATCACGCAGCTGTAACGTTACTGTATATTTAGAACATGTAGCCACACCCAAAATAGCCACCAAAGGAGTGTTTATTCATTAGATGTCTTAATTATTAGCTGTACCTTTATTTATCAATGACCTGCGGTAACAAAATATGCAACCCTAACCCTACCTCTGGGTACTATCAACCCTAACCCTACCTCAGGGTACTATCAACCCTAACCCTACCTCAGGGTACTATCAACCCTAACCCTACCTGAGGGTACTATCATCCCTAACCCTACCTCAGGGTACTATCAACTCTAACCCTACCTCAGGGTACTATCAACCCTAACCCTACCTCAGGGTACTATCAACCCTAACCCTAACCCACCTCAGGGTACTATCAACCCTAACCCTACCTCAGGGTACTATCAACCCTAACCCTAACCCTACCTCATGGTACTATCAACTCTAACCCTACCTCAGGGTACTATTAACCCTAACCCTACCTCAGGGTACTATCAACCCTAACCCTAACCCACCTCAGGGTACTATCAACCCTAACCCTACCTCAGGGTACTATCAACCCTAACCCTAACCCACCTCAGGGTACTATCAACCCTAACCCTACCTCAGGGTACTATCAACCCTAACCCTAACCCTACCTCAGGGTACTATCAACTCTAAACCTACCTCAGGGTACTATCAACCCTAACCCTACCTCAGGGTACTATCAACCCTAACCCTACCTCAGGGTAGTATCAACTCTAACCCTACCTCAGGGTACTATCAACCCTAACCCTACCTCAGGGTAGTATCAACCCTAACCCTACCTCAGGGTACTATCAACCCTAACCCTACCTCAGGGTACTATCAACCCTAACCCTACCTCAGTGTACTATCAACCCTAACCCTACCTCAGGGTACTATCAACTCTAACCCTACCTCAGGGTACTATCAACTCTAACCCTACCTCAGGGTACTATCAACCCTAACCCTACCTCAGGGTACTATCAACCCTAACCCTACCTCAGGGTACTATCAACCCTAACCCTAACCCTACCTCAGGGTACTATCAACCCTAACCCTACCTCAGGGTACTATCAACCCTAACCCTACCTCAGGGTACTATCAACCCTAACCCTACCTCAGGGTACTATCAACCCTAACCCTAACCCTACCTCAGGGTACTATCAACCCTAACCCACCTGAGGGTACTATCAACCCTAACCCTACCTCAGGGTACTATCAACCCTAACCCACCTCAGGGTACTATCAACCCTAACCCTAACTCAGGGTACTATCAACCCTAACCCTACCTCAAGGTACTATCAACCCTACCTCAGGGTACAATCAACCCTAACCCTAACCCTACCTCATAGTCCTATCAACCCTAACCCTACCTCAGAGTATTATGAAAGAGTGATGTTCATGGAAGGATATATCTTGTTTTAAAACAGTAACAGCATCAAGAAGACCCAGGCTCCCATCCCTATCTCCAGGATCGACAACAGACTGGAACAGTACACTCATGCCATTGAGGTATACTATACTTTACTGTACCTTACTATACTTTATATGCTTTACTATGCTTTACTCTGCCTTACCTGTACTGACCTCGACCTCGCCTTCTGGATGATAGCGGGGTGAACAGGCAGTGGCTCGGGTGGTTGATGTCCTTGATGATCTTTTTGGCCTTCCTGTGACATCGGGTGCTGTATGTGTCTTGGAAGGTGGGTAGTTTGCCCCCGATAATGCGTTCGGCATACCGCACCACCCTCTGGATAGCCCTGCGGTTGCGGGTGGTGCAGTTGCCATACCAGGTGGTGATACAGCCCGACAGGATGCTCTCAATTGTGCATCTGTAAAAGTTTGTGATGGTTTTAGGTGCCAAGACGAATTTCCTGAGGTTGAAGAGGCTCTGTTGTGCCTTCTTCACCACACTGTCTGCGTTGGTGGACCATTTCAGTTTGTCGGTGATGTGTACTACACTGTTTGTATTCTGCCATATTCCCAGTCACCTTGCCATGGTTGAATGCGGTGGTTCGCGCTTTCAGATTGGCACGAATGCTGCCATCTATCCACGGTTTCTGGTTAGGCCAGTGTTGCCAACTCCTCAGTAAGGAGAGTAGCTATTGGCTGTCCTAAAAGTCGCTAGAAGTCGCTAAATGACATCATCACCTAATTTGCATAATTGTCAGTGTGCATGTAATTGTGATGGACGCTGTAGGAGAGAGGAATAACGCTGTAGGAGAGAGGAATAACGCTGTAGGAGAGAGGAATAACGCTGTAGGAGAGAGGAATAACGCTGTAGGAGAGAGGAATAACGCTGTTGGAGAGAGGAATAACGCTGTAGTAGAGAGGAATAACGCTGTAGGAGAGAGGAATAACGCTGTAGGAGAGAGGAATAACGCTGTAGGAGAGAGGAATAACGCTGTAGGAGAGAGGAATAACGCTGTAGGAGAGAGGAATAAAGCTGTAGGAGAGACAAAAAGGGAGTAAAAAACACCCTAAATATGTTTAGAACTACAAATGAACGTTCTTCTGTCGATTCTAGTTTAATTTTTTTCATCCCGCCCTGAATGTAAGCCAGGGCGGGATCAGCCAGGGCGGGATCAATCAGGGCGGGATCAGCCAGCGGCGGGATCAGCCAGGGCGGGATCAGCCAGCGGCGGCTTCCTGCATGCGCGATTCATTTGCAGTCTGGACACAGAGGGGTGAACATCTCCTGCAGCTGGGAGGGACTGCTGCGCGAGGACTGGGCTTCCTGTGAGTGCTTTGGGATGGGGGTGGGGCCCCACGGCAGCACCCGCTGCTCGTTGAGAAGAGTAAGAATGATACGTGCTTTCACATCAGAGTCTCCAAAAGTCTCCAATAACACCAGAAAAAGTCGCTAGATTTGTCGCTAGTCGCTAAGTTGGCAACACTGGGTTAGGGTAGGTTTTAATAGTCACAGTGGGCACAACATCACCTATTCACTTCCTGATAAACTCAGTCACCGTTGATGATACAAAACACTTTCTGCGCTAATAATGCATAAAATAATAAATAAAAAAACAAAATACTGCAAAGTTTCCTAAGAGCTAGTCGCGAGGCCGCCATCTTCGTCGGCGCCAGAATCACAGTACTGTAATATACTACACTATACGATACGATACGATACGATACTATACTGTACTGTACTATACTATACTATACTATACTATACTATACTATACTGTACTGTACTGTACTGTACTGTACTATACTATACTATACTATACTATACTATACTATACTATACTACACTGTACTACACTGTACTATACTGTACTATACTATACTGTACTATACTATACTATACTATACTGTAGTATACTGTACTATACTATACTGTACTATACTGTACTATACTGTACTATACTGTACTGTACTATACTATACTATACTATACTATACTGTACTATACTATACTATACTATACTATAATGTACTATACTATACTATACTATACTGTACTATACTATACTATACTATACTGTACTGTACTGTACTATACTGTACTATACTATACTATACTATACTATACTGTACTATACTGTACTATACTATAATATACTGTACTATACCATACTGTACTATACTATACTATACTATACTATACTATACTATACTATACTGTACTGTACTGTACTATACTGTACTATACTGTACTATACTGTACTATACTGTACTGTACTGTACTATACTATACTGTACTATACTGTACTATACTATACTATACTGTACTATACTGTACTATACTATACTGTACTATACTGTACTATACTATACTGTACTATTGTTCCCGGAGTTGGTTAACACTGTACTGTACTAATATACTGCTATTTTACATCCACTGAGCTTTCATCCCCTGTATGACTGATAACATTTCAAGATACTCCTTTATTCAGATTAACTTAAACCATAACGCAGGAGTGGCCAAGCCTCCCCCCGAACAGAGAGAATCTGTCTATGCAGGCTTTTGCTTTAACCCTGTTTAACAACACAGTGTAAGCAATACAGTCCCGGACAGTAAAAGGAAGTTAACTGTCACGTCTCATCTTTCCAGACGTCCTCTAAGGAAGCCCAGGCGGCCAAGCAGCAGGTTCTGTTGGACCTGCCCAGCCCCACTGAGCCTGTGGCCTCCAAGAAGAACCTGTTTGAGGCCGGGGAAGCTTGGAGCCAGACCCCCAGGGAGACACCTTCCAAGGTAGGGAAAGATTACATACGGACATCCATTGTCTTTGAGCAGGGGCTGGATATCCAAACATATTCATCCAAACATATTCAGCACCCCAGTATCTCTATTTGCACATAATCTCTTGCACATCTAGCATTCCAGTGTTAATACTAATTGTAACTATTCTGCACTATAGCCTATTTATTGCCTTACCTCCATAACTTGCTACATTTGCACACACTGTATATAAATTTTCTGTTGTATTTTTTTTGACTTTATGTTTTGTTTACCCCATATGTAACTCTGTGTTGTTGTTGTTTTTATCGCACTGCTTTATCTTGGCCAGGTCGCAGTTGTAAATGAGAACTTGTTCTCAACTGGCTTACCTGGTTAAATAAAGGTGAAATAAATAAAATAAATAAAAAAATAAAGAGACTCTGCATACTGCAATATGCTCTCATTGGTGACAGACTTTTGACCACTTAGGGAGTACTATCCAAGGTATGAAGGCATTGGTGGGCCTCTCCTCCATTTTAGTGAACTCAATCATCAAATTAATCATAACACAGAGGTAGTGTTTATACCTTACCTTATTAGGTTTATTTGACAGGGAAAATGTGCAATGCTCAACATTTCTGTAAAGCTGCCAGATTTGGCAAGTTGGTTCATTTTTTTTCTGTAGTCCATAAATCAATGACTTAATGGAAAATGTTGCGCACCTTTTGGAATAGGGAATAGGGTGCCATTTGTTATGTGAATGCACGACTTCATCATGATTCATCATCTGTGTTTCTCAGGATACAGAGGGTCTGAATGTAGGCGTGGCCGACCTCATCCACCAATGGGTGAAAGGGAACCCAGATGGAAGCAGCAAAAGCCTCTCCAAGCCAGCAGTGAGTAACAACAGACACCTGTCTCTCCCAATTCTCTCAGAGCTACTCACGATGACTTCGTTACGTCAATACGACAAGTCGACCACAGT
The DNA here is from genome assembly GCA_902810595.1 of Coregonus sp. 'balchen'. Lineage (NCBI taxonomy): Eukaryota > Metazoa > Chordata > Actinopteri > Salmoniformes > Salmonidae > Coregonus > Coregonus sp. 'balchen'. Next base: position 6,669,309 of record LR778284.1, read on the forward strand.
TACGACTCAGTTACGACTCACACTAAATATCTATCCAAACGTTGAATGAATCAACTATTGGATCTACGTCAGGAGTGGCCAACCATCCTCCTGATGGCTAAGGGGTATGCAGGCTTTTGCTCCAACCCTGCTCTAACACTCCTGATTCAGCTAGTCAGGGTTCTGATTGGAAGCTTATTTTCTGGATCTGGTGTGTTAGAGCAGGGTTGGAGTAAAAGCCTGCACACCCACTAGTCCTCTGGGACAACTACTTGTTACTCTACTGATCTATCATATTCATGTACTTGAAGTGAAACTTAACTCAGCTCACTGATTTGTTAAGCTTGACGATTCTACTCCTGCACCATCCCCTCTTCTCCTTCTCAGTTCTCCTTTCAGCTCTCTTCCTACATCTCTGGTACATTCTAATCTGTCTCCTCTTCTCCTTCTCAGTTCTCCTTTCAGCTCTCTTCCGACATCTCTGGTACATTCTAATCTGTCTCCTCTTCTCCTTCTCAGTTCTCCTTTCAACTGTCTTCCTACATCTCTGGTACATTCTAATCTGTCTCTTCTTCAAGGTAACTGTTCTCTGTTTCCCCTCTTTCCTTTCTCTATGGAAATGGACCTTAACCTTTCCTTCATATCTAACATATATGTGAATATATTACAACCCTATGGCTTTCTCATCAGTCAGAATTAACATATATGTGAATATATTACAACCCCTATGGCTTTATCATCAGTTATATCTAACACACAACCCTATTTTTATTTCATTAGGATCCCCATTAGCCAACACCAATGTCGACAGCTAGTCTTACTGGGGTCCGACACATAACGAAAAGACATTACAGACAAAATACTTTACAGTTTACATACATTTAAAAACATTAACATGTATTGTTTGTGTGCATCTATCAGTTACACATAGATGTCAGTACATACACTCAACAAGTGTGGCTTTATCATCAGTCAGAATTAACATATATGTGAATATATTACAACCCTATGGCTTTCTCATCAGTTATATCTAACATATATGTGAATATATTACAACCCTATGGCTTTAATGTCAGTCTCATATGTGGGCCTACTTTATCAAAGTCAAGTCAGACAGGTCTTGTCATATATATCCTGTCTGGTGATTCTAATGTTTCTATGGAACGCTGCCCCCTTGTGGAGGATGTTAGTATAACAGTAATAATCAAACCCCTCCTCTCTCTCCTGATTGGTACAGTAGCATCTGTATCTACTTTCATGACACAATATTATCTGTGGTAGCTTGCAAAATATTTATTCCTCTATCTATTCGTGTTCATATTTTTTGACTATATATTTTTATTATTGCCATCATAAAGCACAAGAGTGACAGAAGGGTATAAACGTGCTGATGTGTGTGTTTCTTCTCTAGTGATTAATGTGCTGATGTTGTGTACTGTGTGTTTCTTCTCTAGTGATTCATGTGCTGATGTTGTGTACTGTGTGTTTCTTCTCTAATGATTCATGTGTGTTTGTTCTTGCCAGGAGGTGAATGCTGGTGATGTTCTGAGCAAGAAGAACCTCTGGGAGAATCTAGGAGACTCTTCGCCATCTGGGAGAGTTGGGAAGGTAGTGTAGGCTTAAATCTAATGAACCAATCCCTTCATTCATTTGACTATATCATATATCTGTATATGAGGTCTGTTATTCAGTCGGTGGATTATATTCAAAACAAGTAGCTGTCAGCACACTGTACGTAACTTTTGAATATAATTGGTACTTAAAAGTATAAATGTAAGTTATAAATGCTGGCATTTGTACAAACTGAAAATATAATACCATTTTCATAGGGAGCCTCTGGTAAAAAGTACAAATTTGTGATGATGGCTCACGGCAAGTATGAGAAGGTTGCCGTCGGTGATGATGAGAACAACGACCACACAAACAGGAAATCAAGTAAGACTCAGCCTCATCCCATATTTACTTTATTAAGATAAAACACAAATGTCAGCTGTGGATGTGTTGTTGTTGTGGGCTTTGTGTAAAAACAATCCCATTCATCTGTTAGTCATGTATCACAGTAATGTCTGTCCAGGAGAGAGAGAGGTCTGTTAGTCATGTATCACAGTAATGTCTGTCCAGGAGAGAGAGAGGTCTGTTAGTCATGTATCACAGTAATGTCTGTCCAGGAGAGAGAGAGGTCTGTTAGTCATGTATCACAGTAATGTCTGTCCAGGAGAGAGAGAGGTCTGTTAGTCATGTATCACAGTAATGTCTGTCTGTTAGTTGCAATGCTATGGTATTTACTAGTTCCTTAGCAGTCACGCCGTGGCATACAACCAAGTGAGTGGGATTCTCTTCTACCATAGGACAGTACTAGATCTTAGACTACCAATACTAGATCTTAGACTACCAGTACTAGATCTTAGTCTACCAGTACTAGATCTTAGACTACCGGTACTAGATCTTAGACTACCAGTACTAGATCTTAGACTACCAGTACTAGATCTTAGACCATCGGTCATCTCTCGATCAACTAGGAACTCGTGTGTCACAAACCATATCAATAATGGTACATTACTAAATAAAAACAATAGGAGAATGATACAACAGCTTAGCATTTACTTCAATGTAGACAATGAGCAATCATTTAGTTAATCACACGATAGACAACAGCATTCTATACTGGACACGTCTATACAAAATAATGTCCCGTATATACAATCAATACAGGTTTTCCCTTCTTCAGTATATGCCTTTTGAACCCGGCACCACAATAATTTATATTACTGCAAACTTTTGAGTCGAGCACGCCAAATTCTTCATTCTATATGAACAAGTCTAAAGCAGCAGTATGGTTATGGTTGGCTCATGGGGATACACCCTTGTTATTTATCAAGAAACATTTAATTTAATTAAACAAAGACCTGAGAAGCATCAGATAGCTACAACAAAAATAGATATGTTAAATAAAAAAATCTTAATTCCTAAATTTATGCCACAATTCTCAAAAGTTCCTTACAGAAGAATAAACCTTTTAAGGCTTTAAAAAATCATGCTCATTCGATCTATTCCATCAACAAAATTATCAAAAGCTTATTTGAAAACACCAACTGCGTCTTTATCAATAACGAATTCACTTTCGGTGTCACTTATTCAATTGATCATAAAACATGTCCCTTCTGATTCCTGCATGTCTTCCTGTATCACAAAGACCCTTCCTGTAGTTTATTGCCTGTCTTCCTGTATCATGAAGACCCTTCCTGTAGTTTATTGCCTGTCTTCCTGTATCATGAAGACCCTTCCTGTAGTTTATTGCCTGTCTTCCTGTATCATGAAGACCCTTCCTGTAGTTTATTGCCTGTCTTCCTGTATCATGAAGACCCTTCCTGTAGTTTATTGCCTGTCTTCCTATATCATGAAGACCCTTCCTGTAGTTTATTGCCTGTCTTCCTGTATCATGAAGACCCTTCCTGTAGTTTATTGCCTGTCTTCCTGTATCATGAAGACCCTTCCTGTAGTTTATTGCCTGTCTTCCTGTATCATGAAGACCCTTCCTGTAGTTTATTGCCTGTCTTCCTGTATCACAAAGACCCTTCCTGTAGTTTATTGCCTGAGGCACCTTTATCTTACATCCCTTCATTCTTATCCGTTCTGCACCATTGAAGACTTCATCATGAAGCGATCCATATCCTGTCATCATGTCCCGTAAGGATCCATGTCCATCTCGTGTCTGTCTTCCTTGTCTACTGCTCCAACGTATCTAAAACTCCATCCTCTTTTACACAATATTAATACCTTCCATTTGCTATTTCAATATATTTTCAATGAACCTGCAAACTGAAAATGAATTTCAAACCAACTTTTATGTGTTGTCATTTCCAGTAGGGCCTACATATCCTTCTTCTGCCTTCTATTTAAGCCACAGCTTCTCAGACTCCCTGTATGTCAGATCCATCTTCTGCAGCTGTGCCCCTTCCATAGCTCCACTATAGAGTTATAAACACTAGAGGGAAAACGTCATCTCTTTTCCATTGACTTTAAAAACGGCTCATGCAGTCACAGTTTATGGTGTTAAGTTCAAAGTTAGAGTTCTCCCTCTAGTCTGGTGTATATTACTCTATTAGCTAGGCTCCACCTCTAGCTAGGCTCCACCTCTAGCTAGGCTCCACCTCTAGCTAGGCTCCACCTCTAACTAGGCTCCACCTCTAGCTAGGCTCCACCTCTCTCACAGCATGCACTGCGCTGTCATCCAATGCCCTTCCGTCCCATCAATCCAGGAATGTACAAGCCCTATTTATTACACACTGACATCAGACACTCTACCCCTAACCTCACCCAGGGTGAACACTCTAAGACTAAGACACTAGCAATGCTTAAAAAAAATACAAAATATTTCTATGGAGCAAGAAAGATGTAACAAAAACCATCTGCATGCATCCAACATCATTGTCTTATGAGCTCATGATTTATAGTTAAAAATCGTAGTTTAAACACCATATTGAAATAAATATCCTGGCATGGCCTACTGCACTGCAGCCCTTGATCGGAAGCTTATTTAACATACAAACCTCTAGGTACACAATAACTGAAATTAATCTACTGAGGTTTATTATTACTTAATGAGAAGATTGAGCATCAATATTATGGTGTGAGTTCAAAGTCAGACATCAGTTGTTCTTGAGGAACCGAATCCCCTGGCAGTTTTATTAAAGTCCTTCCCTTCGCCATCCTGATTTTTGCGGTTCATCAGCCCCCTCTGGAACACAGCTGACATCTTCACCAGCGGCTTCTCTGCAGCCTCCTTTTATCTTTCTGGCATCGAACCGCGGACTGTAGAGGATGAGCGGCAGGCGTTTGGCAAAAGAGGGGACAACCTCCATCGCATTTTCTTTCTGTTGATTGTCTTTTTGTGTCTTATCGTTCTGATCTCTCCGGTCTTTCTTCTTGTCGGAAGAATCAGGAGCTTTGCTAGCTTTGATCTGCTGCATGATTGCTTCCTTGGTGGAGAACATCTGGAAGAGCATGGCGTCCCACATCTTCATTGCTCTGGGCGCCTCCGACTCCTTCAGCACTTCCTTGCCCTTCCTAGAGTGGTCTTTGACCTCTGCTGAAGAAGCTTGACTACATTTGGCCTGGTCAGTGTTCTTACTGTCATTGGCGCCATCCTTACTGCCAGATTCAGGCTCTGGGAACTGAGGCTCCTCTGGCTCAACGACCATGTGTTTTTTGAGGCGCGACCAGCCACTGAACTTGGCCTTCAGACTTTTAGGTTTCATTGCATTCAGTGCAGCCTTAGCAGGGCTAGGTTTAGCGGTTGGAGCCCGGGGCTTGTCTACCTTGTCTACATTGTCAACAGTCGAAGATGCAGTTGATGTCGTAGGCTTCGTAGAGGGTGTCTCTTGAGGTGTGGCTGCTTTCCCTTGTGCACCTGATGCATTGGCTTCCACAACTTCCATTGTGTCTCTCTGTGTCTGTCCATTCTTTGTCTGAGATTCTGTTTCTATCTGTCCATTCTTTGGCTGAGATGGGGTTATGTCTTTCTGTTGAATCTTTGGCCGCGATTCCATTTCTGTCTGTCCAATCTTTGGCCGCGACTCCTTGTCTCTCTGTCCAGTCTTTGGCTGAGATGGCGATGACGTTCCTCTGTTTGTGGACGGGGCTTTTACAGAGGCTGAGGCCTGAGGCAGAGAGGCAGGAGTGGAAGAGTCAATCACTTTGGTAACGGCAGGTCGTTCTATCACAGTGTCTACGGCAGGGTTTGGGGACGACATACGTTCTATGGCAGGCTTTGTGGAAGCCTGTTTATTTGTGGCAGTGGTGTTAGTCGATTTAGGCTCTGGTGACAGTTTTAGGGAGGCAAAAGCTTCAACGCCAGGCTTCGTCAAGGGTTTAGCTTCAGTAGAAGGGTTTAACCACGGTCTAGTGGGACTAAAGCAGTTTCTTGACGCCATAAGCTTTGCAGAAGGTCCAGCTTCAACAGTAGGGCTGAAGCCGGATCTACTTTCTGTAGTAGGATTTGTGGAAGGTTGTACATTAATGGTAGGCATGTTAGCTGGTTTAGGTTCTTGTGCAGGTTTTGTGAAGTCTCTAGTTTCCGTATTATTCTGTGTAAAGGGTTTAGCTTCGATAAAAGGGCTTAAGGCGGGTTCTCTTTCTATAGGCTTTGGGGAAGTTTGTATATTAACGGTAGGCTTGTTAGCCGGGTTAGGCTCTGGGGATGACTTAGCAAAGACTCTAGTTGCCATATTATGCTGTGTAAAGGGTTTTGCTTCAACAGTAGGGCTGAAGCAGGGTCTAGTTTCTGTGGTGGTTGTCGTCGAAGGCTGTACATTTACGGTAGGCTTATTAGTTGCGAGGCCAGGTTCTGTAACAGCTTTAGGTTCCGTAGGTGCTGTTGACCATGGTCTGTTATGTCTACGTGACGGTGTAGAAGGTAGGACCTTTACGGTGGGTTTGTTAGGAAGCTCTGATACAGGTTTTGGGGAGGCGCTAGCTTCTATGACAGGCTTCATAGAGGGTTTAGTTTCTAAAGCAGGAGTCGAGGGAGGTCTGGCCTCTATTATGGGAGGTGTGGGAGGTTGTATAACTATAGCAGGCCTGTTAGTAAGTGTGACCGGTTTTGGGGAGGAACTAGTGTCGTAAACAGGCTTTGTAAAATGCTTAGCTTGTAAAGTAGGGCTTAATGGGGATCTCATTTCTGTCGAAGGTTGTGCACGTATGATAGGTGTGTTAGTACGTGTAGGCTCTGGGGACGGTTTCAGCGAAGCCCCATTTGCTACAGTAGGGTTTGTAAACGGTTTACCTTCGTTCGTAGAGCTGGCTGAGAATCTTGTTTCAGTGGTGGACTTGGTGGAAGGTTTTTCATCAATGGTAGGCTTTGTAGATTGTCTGCGTTCAGTTGCTTTGTGGGAGTTGGTTTCTACAAAATGCTTCATGGTATGGTTTGCATAGTACTGCATGACACTGTGCAGAATATTTTCTGGGGTAGACTTGCCAGGTAGTACAGGTTCTATTGAAGGCTTGTTGGGGATTTGGGTTGCTATTGTAGGCGTGCTAGGGAATTTAGTTTCAATGGTAGGTGTGTTGGGGAGTTGGGCTACTATGCTAGGTGTGCTAGGGAGTTGGGCTACTATGCTAGGTGTGCTAGGGAGTTGGGCTACAATGCTAGGTGCGCTAGGGAGTTGGGCTACAATGCTAGGTGCGCTAGGGAGTTGGGCTACAATGCTAGGTGTGCTAGGGAGTTGGGTTACTATGCTAGGTGCGCTAGGGAGTTGGGTTACTATGCTAGGTGCACTAGGGAGTTGGGTTACTATGCTAGGTGCGCTAGGGAGTTGGGTTACTATGCTAGGTGCACTAGGGAGTTGGGTTACTATGCTAGGTGCACTAGGGAGTTGGGCTACTATGATAGGTGGGCTGGGAAGTTGTTCTATTTTGGTAGGTGGGCTAGGAAGTTTAGTTCCAATGGTAGGTGTGCTTGATTGTTGGTTTTCTACAGTAGGTTTGGTGGGGACTTGGGTTCCTGTTTCAATGGTAGGTCTTTCAATGGTAGGTGTATGAGGGAGTTGAGTTCCTATGGTTGGCACACCAGGCTTGCTAGGTAGTTTGGTGTCTATGGTAGGCTTGCCTGGTCGTATAGCTGCTGCAGTAGGTTGGCTGGGCAGTTGGCTTCCTATGTCAGGGTTGTTGGGGACTTGGGCTCCTGTGACAGTTTTGCTGGGCAGTTTAGTGTCTGTGCTAATATTAGCCTTGACAAGAAGACGCATGACTGTGGAATCTGCCTCTGACTTTCCACTGTGTTGGGGAATATTTGCTACAGTTGGATTTTGTGAAACTTCAGCATTTGGAATGCTGAAAGGAAACGGGGACTTTGACACAACATTCCTACATATCGGGAATGAAGGAGTTTCATTTAGCTGAGCCTCTATTTGAAATGGAGCTGGTCTGGTTGTGTGTACCACACCTGCTTCAGATGCTGGTCTTGGAGCCTCAGAATGAGAGGCCTTTGGTGTGGGGTCTTCACTGGTGGCTGGGGGCAAGAGTTAGCTGTCCCAAGGCCAATGGATGTTCAGGTTTTGTTATGTCCACAGTAGGTGTTATATCAGTTTGTATTGCATTAGCAGGTGCTTCAGATTTATTAACTTCTGATGCATTGGGTTTAGATATGGCTACCTTATCTGTTGGTGTCTGAGAACAGCCAGTTGCAGGTGAAGGTGCTGGAACAGTAGAATGCTTCCCTGGCAAGGTATGTTTTTGTTGTTCACTGTTGGGAGTGTTTGATTCTGTGAGGGATGTTTCAGGCTTAGAGATAAAAGGAGGACGAGGCCCATTTGGTAATCCATTAGTCTGTGCAGTGGATGGTGATGGTGTTGATTCATTAACTTTAGGTCCAGAAGAACCATAGTATGTCCGGATCCCACCATAGGCAACATACTCAGCCGGAGTCAGTCCGTAATATGTCGACAGGGCTTTAGGTTTTTGGGATGTAGGGGTCCTTTGATGCTCTATCAATGGTGCTAGAACTTTACGTAAGCCAATTATAGGAGAGTCTGGGTATCTAAGGGTCAATGGAGATTGAGGTGATGAAATCATTGGCGTTCGCACAGTGTTTGCAGGTGCTTGTGGTGCTGAAATCATCGGTGCAGTTTGTCCGTTTGGAGGTGGTTGTGCTGAGATCATTGGCACAGTGGGATCCATTTGGTGATCCAGCTGATTCTGGTGGTTCAGTGGCTGTTGAGCGAGTTTTGGCTGCACTAGTAACAGGCTTTGATTGGGGAGATTTGACTCTACTGGTAAGTGGCATTGCTGGGGTAAATTTAGCTCTACTGTTAACTGGCATTGATGGGGGAGATTTAGCTCTACTGTTAACTGGCATTGATGGGGGAGATTTGACTCTGCTGGCAACAGGTATTGCTAGGGGAGTTTGGGCTGCACTGGTAACAGTCATCGCCGGGGGAGATTTAACTCTACTCGTAACAGGCATGGGTGACTTGTGTCTCTGTGTGTTTACGACTGAGCCATGTACATCTCGGTAGGAGCTGAAGGCACGAGATATATTAGTCACAGATCCTAGCGTAGTAGCTGTATCTTGCACCTCCTTGTGTCTGTGTGTCTCTTTGTTTATAACCAAGACATGTACGTCTTGATAGGAGCTGAATGCAGAAGACATCTCAGCCGTAGACCCTTCCATGTTGGTTGTTATTCCATTCGTATGAGTTGTACTTCTATCAACACTGGTCAGACCTTGTAAATGTTTGTCTGAGTTAGATCCTATTGGTTTCGGTGGTTCTGCTGCGGCTGAGGGAGTATTGCTTGTAGTGGTAACAGGTATTGCTGGGGGAGATTTGACTCTACTGTTAACAGGTGTTATTAAGGGTGTTTGGGCTGTACTGGTTATATGTATTGCCGGGGGAGATTTGACTCTACTGTTAACAGGTATTGCTGAGGGTGTTTGGGCTGTACTGGTTATATGTATTGCTGGGGGAGATTTGACTCTACTGTTAACAGGTATTGCTGAGGGTGTTTGGGCTGTACTGGTAATAGTAATTGGTGACTTGAATCTCTGTGTGTTTATGACTGAGACATGTACATCCTGAGAGGAGCTGAACACAGAAGATAAATTAGCCATAGAACCTCCTATGGTAGTGGGGAATGTATCTCTAGCTGAGGGAGATCCAATTGGTTTTAGTTGTTTGGTTGCTGCTGAGGGAGTACTGGTAACAGTCATTGGTGACTTGGATTTCTCTGTCTCCGTGGTTACGACCGAGGCATGCACATCCCCAGAGGAGAAGAAGACTGGACTTGCAGCGAACAAGAGTGGATTGGCTTTCGATATCTCGAAAACAGGTGTCAGTCTTCCCCTTGAAGGGTGGTGTGAGGGTGTTTTCGGTCTTCCAGAAGGGGTCTTTGCCACCGCAACTTTATATGGGATTGCCGGCTCACTTTGGTGACAAGTCATTGGTGATTTGTCCCTGTGTATAGTGGATAACGATGCTCCTTGATACAATATATTTACTCCTGTTATGTCTGGAAGTGCAGGCTTGGAGATTTCGTAAAATGTTGCCTTGGAAGTGTAAAACCTAGTTTGTTGGACGACGTCAGACTGTTTGACTTTGCTGGAATCAGCTTGAGTTATTTGCGTGCTGACCGTCTCAGAAGCCACATTGCTCATAATGTGATCATCAGTGCCAAGGTTATTAGTGACCAAAGCTGGCGTGTGCTTTGGAGCCTCATCCTTTGGCTTACTGGGTGTCGTCACCTTCTGAGTGGGGGTAAGAGGTCGTGTCTGAAGGGTTGGAGCTGACACCGGTACTGGAGCAGGAGGTGGGAGCGGAACTTGGACCTGAGCCAGTAACGGAGCCAGACCCGGACCAAGGCTCAGACCACTAGGTGCTGGTGGGGAAAGAGTCATAACATGAGTTGATATCTTAGTGGAACCGGGAACTTGGGGAGCTGATTGTATAATATGGGTTGATATCTTAGCGGGACCGGGAGCTTGGGGAGCTGATTGTATAATATGGGTTGATATCTTAGTGGGACCGGGAGCTTGGGGAGCTGATTGTATAATATGGGTTGATATCTTAACGGGACCTGGAGCTGGGGGAGCTGATTGTATAATATGGGTTGATATCTTAGTGGGACCGGGAGCTGGGGGAGCTGATTGTGGGACACTGGGGACTGGGTCTGGAGCTACAGTAGCCATGGCCACCGACCCATACGAATTCAGTGCTACAGATGAATACAAGTCATACTGGTAAGCTGCTGGGCCTTGTGAGAACTCAGGTACGGGTGGGGGTGGCGGAGGTGAGGGTGGCGGAGGTGAGGGTGGCGTTGTGCTTTCTCTGTCATCATCGTCAAACATAAAGGAGGAGCACTCATAGAGGGGTGCCACCAGGTCCTCTGATGTCAGGATGGGAGCTGTGTAGTCCTTTGGGGGGAAGACCCCTGTCTGGCCGTAAGGACTGCTACCATATGGACGACTGGGGGGGAACGAGAACGTAGAGGGGGGGTGTTGATCATACAGAGGCCTAATGGGGGAAACGCAGTCCGGTGACCGTGGCGGAGTCGAGTGGGTGTCGCTGTGTTCGAGGTCCGAGGCTTCATGTACGGGGGACAGACAGGAACGGAAGGGGATGGGGGTCTGAGAGGGTCGGGCCTTCTTCTTGGCACTCTTCTTGATGAGTTTCTGCAGCCGGGCATTGGCCTTGTCTGGTTTGGGCAGCAGGGGAGGGGGAGGCTGGGAAGGGTCGGGGAGGTCCGGCTGGAGTCCATTGCAGTAACTGACTGCCATCAGCGTTTCATTTCAACCCCTGAAAAGACAAAACAAAGACAAAACATCAAGCGTCAAGAATTGAATTGCAAAATTATATTATATTTGACATAAATCTATTCAAACTTTAACCCACATCTCTATTTTTGTGAGCCTCCATTAAGACTAAATGCATTACAAAACTGAAAACATTTGAGAAAAACTGTTCTAGTTCTAGTGTGTAACTGTAATGAATACAAATGAATCATTGACGTCCCTCTTCTCTTTCCGTTTGTTTTTCAGTCGGACATTGCCTTGGGGAATTGTGAAGAACACACTTTGGATTGGGATTACTGCGATGATCACTTCACATCATATTTATCATTCATTCATTCTTTTGCATTCAACCATTAGCCGACATATTCCTCCTAAAGCAACATTTAGATCAACATTTCTGAAGCCTATGCAGTATGTTATGTGTACCAGTTGATTTTCTCCATAGCAACACACTGCCAACCTGGTATAAAACTATTCACAAACGGTCAGAAATATCAAATTACGCAAAAAATATTAACGTTTGTACTCTTCAATCTTATCCATTATGTCTTTTTTTGTGAATAATGTGCTTTCATTTACTATTTGTTCACTTTAAACAAAAAAAATGAAATAAAGTAAACTAATGAGGTAAATGTACGATTGTGTGATATACCGTATTAACAGTATTTACAGTACATTTCTGTGGTTCTATCAATCTCTATGTTGTCTCCAATAGTAGGTGATGTCATGGTGTGTACTGATCCTGTGGTCTGTGCATGGTGTTTCAGTAATGTGGGCCAGCCCCCCTCACAGCTGTCCTGCTCTTTATTTAACCCCTGCTAATAGCTCTGTGAAAACTGCTTTAGAGCGATATGGCATCCCATGACAACCGGCTCGTTAACAGGTTTTTAAAATACAATCTTAAAGGGCTTCGGGTATCCTGGAGGTACTGGGTAGCTTTATAAAACCTCAATAGTTGAAATCGACAATAACGTCCCTTTGTCTCTACTTTAAAAGGATCATAATACATGAGGCAAGTATAAACATGTCTCCATAGAAAGTTTATATATTTAGGAAGAAACCTTGGCAGGTGTTCCAAGAGAATATTGTTACCCAATATGGCTTGTTTATGCGGTTCATACTGGTTGAAAATAATCATATTACATAACGGAAATCATAACACAATCCAATCTTCATTTTAAAATCAAGGTTTTGGTGGTTCAATCAGTTTGGGAACAACAATTGATGGTGATTGTACTCTTCACACTGGATCAGGCACACTAATCTGGATCAAACACGCTAATCTGGATCAATCACTCTAATCCGGATCAACCACACTAATCTGGATCAACCACGCTAATCTGGATCAGGCACACTAATTTGGATCAACCACACTAATCTGGATCAACCACACTAATCTGGATCAACCACTCTAATCCGGATCAACCGCAATAATCTGGATCAACCATGCTAATCTGGATCAACCACATTAATCTGGATCAACCATGCTAATCTGGATCAGGCACACTGATCTGGATCAACCACGCTAATCTGGATCAACCACTCTAATCCAGATCAACCACACTAATCTGGATCAACCATGCTAATCTGGATCAACCACACTAATCTGGATCAACCATGCTAATCTGGATCAACCACACTAATCTGGATCAACCATGCTAATCTGGATCAGGCACGCTAATCTGGATCAACCACGCTAATCTGGATCAACCACACTAATCTGGATCGACCATGCTAATCTGGATCAGGCACACTGATCTGGATCAACCACGCTAATCTGGATCAACCACTCTAATCTGGATCAACCACACTAATCTGGATCAACCATGCTAATCTGGATCAGGCACGGGCACAGATAGAGTCCTAGTGGTGCTGATATAGCTAACTAGCTGATTCATCTAGCCTACATTAGAGATGATCAGCTGATATAGCTAACTAGCTGATTCCTCTAGCCTACATTAGAGATGATCAGCTGATATAGCCTACCCACCCCAGGAGTGGTTGTAGCAAAGAAGTAGCTCCCTTTCATTTGTGGTTCTAGCTTGCTTAGTCATTTTTTTTTTTGCAGAAAATAAAGGCCTATGTTAAACAAATAACTGTGAATTCACTTTGAGCACCTGCCCCATCAAATATCTGTGCAACCAGTGTCCTGCAGTGGAGGCTCTTCAGAGGAGGAAGGGGAGGACCATCCTACTCAGTGAATTTCAGAAGAAAAAAATGGTTTAAAAAAAAGTATCCTACATTCCCCTTGCCTTATTCCACTTCATGTAGTATTACAGCCTGAATTCATAATTGATTAAAAAAAAAAATTTTTCTCTCACCCACCTACACAGAATACCCCAATAATGACAAAGTGAAAACATGTTTTTATAAATTTTAGCAAATTTTATTGGAAATGAAATACAGAAATATCTCATTTACATAAGTATTCACACCCCTTTGCTACGACATGCCAAATTGAGCTCAGGTTAAATGAAATAGTTTGGACATGATTTAGAAACACACTTGTCTTTATAAGGTACCACCGTTGACAGGGCATGTCAGAGCAGAAACTGAAGTCCAAGAAACTGTCTGTAGATCTCAGAGATACAATTGTGATGAGGCGTACACTATCAGTCAAAAGTTTGGACACACCTACTCATTCAAGGGTTTTTCTAAATTTTTACTATTTTCTTACATTGAATAATAATAGTGAAGACATCAAATCTATGAAATAACACATATGGAATGATGTAGTAACCGGAAAAGTGTTAAACAAAATCAAAATACATTTTCTATTTGAGATTCTTCAAATAGCCACCCTTTGCCTTGATGACAGGTTTGCACACTCTTGGCATTCTCTCAACCAGCTTCAAGAGGTAGTCACCTGGATCACATTTCAATTAACAGGTGTGCCTTCTTAAAAGTTAATTTGTGGAATTTATTTCCTTCTTAATGCATTTGAGCCAATCAGTTGTGTTGTGACAAAGTGTGTGTGTGTGTGTGGGGGGGGGGGGGGTATATGGAAGATAGCCCTATTTGGTAATAGACCAAGTCCAAATTATGGCAAGAACAGCTCAAATAAGCAAAGAGAAACAACAAAATACTGAACTTTTAAAGTTTCTTCAAGTGCAGTCTCAAAAACCATCAAGCGCTATGATGAAACTGGCTCTCATGAGGACCGCCACAGGAATGGAAGACCCAGAGTTACCTCTGCTGCAGAGGATAAGTTCATTAGAGTTACCAGCCTCAGAAATTGCAGCCCAAATAAATGCTTCACTGAGTTCAAGTCACAGACACATCTCAACATCAACTGTTCAGAGGGGACTGTGTGAATCTGGCCTTCATAGTCGGATTGCTGCAAAGAAACCACTACTAAAGGACACCAATAAGAAGAAGAGACCTGCTTGGGCCAAGAAACACGAGCAATAGACATTAGACCAGTGGAAATGTGTCATTTGGTCTGGAGTTTAAATGTGTCATTTGGTCTGGAGACAGTGACACTGTCTATGATTTATTTAGAATTCAAGGCACACTTAACCAGCATGGCTACCACAGCATTCTGCAGCAATACGCCATCCCATCAGGTTTGGGCTTAGTGGGACTATGATTTGTTTTTCAACAGGACAATGACCCAACACACTTCCAGGCTGTGTAAGGGCTATTTTACCAAGAAGGAGAGTGATGGAGTGCTGCATCAGATGACCTGGCCTCCACAATCCCCCGACCTCAACCCAATTGAGATGGTTTGGGATGAGTCGGACCGCAGAGTGAAGGAAAAGCAGCCAACAAGTGCTCAGCATATGTGGGAACTTCTTCAAGACTGTTGAAAAAGCATTCCAGGTGAAGCTGGTTGAGAGAATGCCAAGAGTGTGCAAAGCTGTCATCAAGGCAAAGAGTGGCTATTTGAAGAATCTCAAATATAAATATATTTTGATTTGTTTAACACTTTTTTGGGTACTACATGATTCCATATGTGTTATTTCATAGTTCTGATGTCTTCACTATTAATCTACAATGTAGAAAATAGTAAAAATAAAGAAAACCCCTTGAATGAGTAGGTGTATCCAAACTTTGACTGGTACTGTATATCTGGGGAAGGGTATAAAACAATTTCTAGAGTGTTGAAAGTTTCCAAGAGCCCAGTGGTCTCCATCGTTGGGAAATAGAAAAAATATGGAACTACCCAGACTGCCTAGAGCTGGCTGTCCGACCAAATTGAGCAACCGGGCAAGAAGGACCTTGGTCAGGGAGGTGACCAAGAACCCAATGACCACTCTGACAGAACTACAGAGTTCCTTGGCTGAGATGGGAGAACCTGCCAGAAGGACAACAGTCTCTACAGCACTTCACCAATCTGGGCTTTATGGGAGAGTGGCCAGACAAAAGCCACTTCAGAGAAAAAGGCACAGCATGCCTGGAGTTTGCAAAAAGGCACGTGAAAGACTCTGAGAGCATACCCAAGACGACTCGAAGCTGTATTCGCCGCCAAAGGTGCTTCTACAAAGTATTGACTCAGGGGTGTGAATTCTTATGTAAATGAGATATTGCTGCATTTCATTATTAATACAAAAAAAAATCTAAAAACATGTTTTCACTTTGTCATTATGGGGTAATTGTGTGTCGATGGGTGAGAAAAATATATTTTGAATCAATTTGGAATTCAGGCTGTAACACAACAAAATGTGGAATACGTCAAGGGGTATGAGTACTTTCTGAATGCGCTGTATGTTAGCTATCTGGCTAAGGCTATCCAACACTGCAACTCAAGGTACGTTTTCAGCTTCTAAACTGCTTGTTGTGTACACTGTAATGTGTGATTGTACACATGGATTGGATTGTGGGGTTACTAACACGTTAGTCCTAGTTTGTTGACTATAACGTTACTATAGTGACAATGATGTAGGCTGTTAGCGGTATGAAGGTTTGGCTTGGAGAGGTGTTTGCGCCTGGTCACAGACAGCTGTTGTGTTGTGCACTGAAGTCCACAAGCGAAGGGAAAAGGTGAGACGAGGAGAGCACGTAGATGCGAGAAGGAATTATACACCGAGCAAAGTAATGATGCTGTATGTGGCTGCTATGAAAGTGAACTGTGTTTGCATGTGATCAGGGGTGTATTCATTCTGCCGATTCTGTTTCTTTCTCATTTTTTTTACAGAAGCAAACAGAATGAAACTGGGAGGGACTTACCTGAATTTGTCCAATAGAAACTCATTTTTATTTGCAAAACGTTCCGTTTAAGCTTGATGCAGGAAAGAGTGTGCAGGAAAGCTTGATGCAGGAAAGAGTGTGCAGGAAAGCTTGATGCAGGAAAGAGTGTGCGGGAAAGGTTGATGCAGGAAAGAGTGTGCAAGGCGGTATTGAATGTGTCGCTGTCTCTCACCTTGAGTACTCCAATTTGTCTCTCAACCTGTGCACCTGCGTTATAAACGTTAATTTGTTGGCAACCTCATGATGGGTATACACTCTTAGAATGGAAGGTGCTGTCTAGAACCAAAAGGGGTTCTTCGGCTGTCCCCATAGGAGAACCCATTGAAGAACCCCTTTTGGTTCCAGGTAGAACCCTTTTGATTCCAGATAGAACCCTTTTGGGTTCCATGTAGAACCCTTTCCACAGAGGGTTCTACATGGAACCAAAAAGGGTTCTACCTGGAACCAAAAATACTTATCCTATGGGGACAGCCGAAAAACCCTTTTGGAACCCTTTTTTCTAAGAGTGTAGGGCAACTCGAGTGTTATGTATCAGCCTACGATCGATGTTACATTGAGCTTGGTGAATGGAATATGAATGACAGTCATCCAATATGCTGTAAGAGAAATAAGTCCATGCTCATAAAATAAATAGTTTGTATATCTATTCTGAAATAAAGCCTGCCCTCCATTTGCAACAGGCATGTTCCGTAAGATACAGTACCACGTTATGCTTGATACAGCGGAAAAGGAAGGGTTTCGTTTCCTAAACACCCCTGCTCTAATGTCAGGCGGCTCCTCTTGGGGGACACTGGAAAAGGAAGGGTTTCGTTCCTAACCCCCTGCTCTAATGTAGGTCCGCTGCACTCTGGACACTGGGAAAAGGAAGGGTTTCGTTTCCTAAACCAACCTGCTCTAGATCAGGTCCGGCTGTCCTCTCTGGGACCTGGGAAAAGAGGTTTTGTTTCCTAACACCCTGTCTAATGCAGTCCGAACTCCTTCTGGGGACACTTGGGAAAGAAGGGTTTCGTTTCCAAAACACCCTGCCTAAGTAGGTCGCTGCCTCTCTGGGACACTGGGAAAGAAGGGTTTCGTTTCCTAGAACAACCGACTGCTCTATGTAGGTCCGGCTGCCTCTCGGACACTGGGAAAGGAAGGTTTCGTTCCTAAACCTGCTTAATGTAGTCCGGCATGCTCTTGGACACTGGAAAAGGAAGGTTTGTTTCCTAAACACCCTGCTCTAATGTAGGTCCGGCTGCCCTTTGGACACTGGGAAAAGGAAGGGTTTCGTTTCCTAAACACCCCTGCTCTAATGTAGGTCCGGCTGCCTCTTGGGGACACTGGGAAAAGGAAGGGTTTCGTTTCCTAAACACCCCTGCTCTAATGTAGGTCCGGCTGCCTCTCTGGGACACTGGGAAAAGGAAGGGTTTCGTTTCCTAAACACCCCTGCTCTAATGTAGGTCCGGCTGCCTCTCTGGGACACTGGGAAAAGGAAGGGTTTCGTTTCCTAAACACCCCTGCTCTAATGTAGGTCCGGCTGCCTCTCTGGGACACTGGGAAAAGGAAGGGTTTCGTTTCCTAAACACCCCTGCTCTAATGTAGGTCCGGCTGCCTCTCTGGGACACTGGGAAAAGGAAGGGTTTCGTTTCCTAAACACCCCTGCTCTAATGTAGGTCCGGCTGCCTCTCTGGGACACTGGGAAAAGGAAGGGTTTCGTTTCCTAAACACCCCTGCTCTAATGTAGGTCCGGCTGCCTCTTGGGGACACTGGGAAAAGGAAGGGTTTCGTTTCCTAAACACCCCTGCTCTAATGTAGGTCCGGCTGCCTCTCTGGGACACTGGGAAAAGGAAGGGTTTCGTTTCCTAAACACCCCTGCTCTAATGCAGGTCCGGCTGCCTCTCTGGGACACTGGGAAAAGGAAGGGTTTCGTTTCCTAAACACCCCTGCTCTAATGTAGGTCCGGCTGCCTCTCTGGGACACTGGGAAAAGGAAGGGTTTCGTTTCCTAAACACCCCCTGCTCTAATGTAGGTCCGGCTGCCTCTCTGGGACACTGGGAAAAGGAAGGGTTTCGTTTCCTAAACACCCCTGCTCTAATGTAGGTCCGGCTGCCTCTTGGGGACACTGGGAAAAGGAAGGGTTTCGTTTCCTAAACACCCCTGCTCTAATGTAGGTCCGGCTGCCTCTCTGGGACACTGGGAAAAGGAAGGGTTTCGTTTCCTAAACACCCCTGCTCTAATGTAGGTCCGGCTGCCTCTCTGGGACACTGGGAAAAGGAAGGGTTTCGTTTCCTAAACACCCCTGCTCTAATGTAGGTCCGGCTGCCTCTCTGGGACACTGGGAAAAGGAAGGGTTTCGTTTCCTAAACCCCCCTGCTCTAATGTAGGTCCGGCTGCCTCTCTGGGACACTGGGAAAAGGAAGGGTTTCGTTTCCTAAACACCCCTGCTCTAATGTAGGTCCGGCTGCCTCTTGGGGACACTGGGAAAAGGAAGGGTTTCGTTTCCTAAACACCCCTGCTCTAATGTAGGTCCGGCTGCCTCTCTGGGACACTGGGAAAAGGAAGGGTTTCGTTTCCTAAACACCCCTGCTCTAATGTAGGTCCGGCTGCCTCTCTGGGACACTGGGAAAAGGAAGGGTTTCGTTTCCTAAACACCCCTGCTCTAATGTAGGTCCGGCTGCCTCTCTGGGACACTGGGAAAAGGTCCAGGGCCTATTTTTAGTCTGAGGTAAGAGAGTGGGGAGGTATCATGAGACACCAGCCACCTGCTCTCTGCGGTTAGCTGGTCCTACAGGCAGTGAATCAATCCCCAACTGTGCTCTGGAAACCAATGGGTGCGTTTCAGGTCGTCTTTTTTTTCTTCCAGTCACACTGTGCAGATGATAAGATCTCACAATGCCTGGAGACAATGTTAAACGGCCCGGGGAACCAAATGAATATGATATGTCAGTCTTCTGAGATGCGTAGCACGACTGCAATAAAGCTGACCTGGAACGCGCCCGTTACTAGGACACAGCTTCTGTAGGCCACAGCCAGGGAAGATCTCAATTGCATGCTCTATTGTATACCCCTCGACTAGTTCTCAAAATCCATTGGATGAAAAAGCCAGAGGTTCCTCCCCTCTGCCCTTCTCCTCCAATGGGTTTTGAGAAGGAGGCCAGGAGAGAGGACACGAGGAGTATACAATAGAGATTCTCCCCATGACAACGTGATCTACCAAACGTGACCACAGACCCTACCGGTATTCATATTTTGGGGTGGAATACCTTCTCATCTGTGGAGATGATTTTCCTGACCTTATATTAGGTTTGAACTAACAAAAAATGTGGTTCAAACCAAGGTTCTCTGGAAAAAAAATGTTTACATGGAAAATAGTGTTTAACGCTCTCAGAACTTCAATTTGAACGTCTCTACCAAATGAAGCCCATTTGATTTCTACAGCCCCTACAGCCCCAGACACTGAACCCAGTGCTCGATACATGAGAAGAAGTCACCCATTTAAAGCCTGGAGTTAGACTGGGAGGCCTCCAACTCACAGGTTTCAAAAGAGGAAAGTGTAAGATTAGCTTTGCGCTGTACTCTGACCTCAAGTTAAGCTCATTTACTTTAGAGCAGTGAAAATTAATAAAACCACAAGTAAGAACAGACATAAACAATGACACTGACGATCGTAAACAAAGACGTCTTATGTCGGTATGTCCATGACCATAATCACGTTTTTTTGTCAAAAAAATTAGATTTTGTCAAACTTACCGCAAGGTTAATGTAGCAGTTTGCGACTTTTGGCTTGTTACATTGTCAAACAAATAATAATTCACTTTTACAGGCATATACTGTCACTATACACAGAAAAACATATCAAAATATCACAACATTCATTACAATCTGTCTTTACTTCTGCAGAAGCACATTTTCAACAGAGATTGTGTTCCTATGCAGATTTCATTCACCCATTCATTACCGATGTAAAACGTGCAACATGTTAAGTGCATGTCTATAAACGCAAACCTTTCATCCACAGGGACATTGTTTAGTTGGACAAATCCATGGCTTTTTAAGAGGTTCTTGTGCATTTCCGGGGAGCAAATCCCCAAGGCAAGTCCCCAACAGATGTAGTGGGCCTGCTCCCTGTCTCACCCCATGTCCACGCAAATCAACACATAACAGGACAGTAACATGATCTAACCAATCAGACCGACAGACACTGAATAACGTTGTGTTTACCTTAGGGATTTCTAGTTGGGGGCAAACTCTCTCGCAGGCCTTGGCTGCTATAATCCCAGACTCGAGCGTAACCTCACTGGGGCAGTGTCATCTTGGACTGAATGAGCTACACCCTGTCTAGCATAGCGGGGCAGCGATCTCCCGCCGGCAACCACTCCAAAAATAAAACCCTGATGCACCCAATACATGTTCCACTGTGACAGCAGAACTGCAGCCAGCGCAGCACCGTGGCAGGGCCATGACAGCTACAGAGCTATCTGTACCGAGGCAGGCAGGGGGGTTTCCACAACCACAGAGCTATTTGTACCGAGGCAGGCAGGGGGTTTCCACCACCACAGAGCTATCTGTACCGAGGCAGGCAGGGGGGTTTCCACAACCACAGAGCTATCTGTACCGAGGCAGGCAGGGGGTTTCCACAACCACAGAGCTATCTGTACCGAGGCAGGCAGGGGGTTTCCACAACCACAGAGCTATCTGTACCGAGGCAGGCAGGGGGGTTTCCACAACCACAGAGCTATCTGTACCGAGGCAGGCAGGGGGTTTCCACAACCACAGAGCTATCTGTACCGAGGCAGGCAGGGGGTTTCCACCACCACAGAGCTATCTGTACCGAGGCAGGCAGGGGGTTTCCACCACCACAGAGCTATCTGTACCGAGGCAGGCAGGGGGTTTCCACAACCACAGAGCTATCTGTACCGAGGCAGGCAGGGGGTTTCCACCACCACAGAGCTATCTGTACCGAGGCAGGCAGGGGGTTTCCACCACCACAGAGCTATCTGTACCGAGGCAGGCAGGGGGTTTCCACCACCACAGAGCTATCTGTACCCAGGAAGTCAGGGGGTTTCCACAACCACCTGAGATATATTACCATGCCAAGCCCTGCAGAAAGAACCTGCTGATCTACTCTGAGTATAACCTGATCTGGGCTGCTCCTGCTCCTGCTCCTGTTCCTGCTCCTGTTCCTGTTCCTGTTCCTGTTCCTGCTCCTGCTCCTTTTCCTGTTCCTGCTCCTGTTCCTGTTCCTGCTCCTGTTCCTGTTCCTGTTCCTGTTCCTGTTCCTGCTCCTGTTCCTGTTCCTGTTCCTGTTCCTGTTCTTGTTCCTGCTCCTGTTCCTACTCCTGTTCCTGTACCTGTTCCTGTTCCTACTCCTGTTCCTGTTCCTGTTCCTGTTCTTGTTCCTGCTCCTGTTCCTGTTCCTATTCCTGTTCCTGCTCCTGCTCCTGCTCCTGCTCCTGCTCCTGCTCCTGCTCCTGCTCCTGCTCCTGCTCCTGTTCCTCTTCCTGTTCCTCTTCCTGTTCCTGTTCCTGTTCCTACTCCTGCTCCTCTTCCTCTTCCTGTTCCTGTTCCTGTTCCTCTTCCTGCTCCTGCTCTGCCGCAGCTACACAACTACCCCTAGAGGCAGACATGAGTCTGCTCACAGACAGACACCACCTCTGGTCCAACCAACATGTGAGCCACCTGAACGTGGAGCCATTCCAAGTGTTGTGTAGAGAGTAGAGAGGAAGGACGGAGTTCGATATGTTAGGTCAGTGGGTGTGTCCTCTTCTCTCAGAGACCGTGACAAACTTTGTGAAATGGTGCAGCAGCATGGTGGAGTACTATGCAGGTACCTTGTCATGTAAACAGGTAAGCAAATACAAATGAATATGAAAACACATCACATAAACATGAATATGTAAATGATATGACATGAATATGTAAATTATATTACATGAATATGTATACATATGCAAATCGGGTTACCAACATACCGGTACAAATGAATACAAAAAGATATGCAAAAAAATTTAGCATACATGTAGATACAGTATAATATTACAACATTTCACAAGATAAGTTACACAGAAATGAATAAAGTTGTCAAAGCACACATCATTTCATCACATTTACTTGGCTGAAGATGTAACATTATAACTGACTGGTTTGTAGTCTGTAAAGTACACCGTCATCTCCTCTGCCATCCCATGCCCTGGACTCAGTAACGACTGACTGACTGACGGACTGACTGACTGACTGACTGAGTGTGAGCTGTATTCCTGCTGGTAGAACACACAGGGGACATTGTCCACATTCCAAGCCGCTGACGTGTAACCCTCCAAACTCCAGCAGGTTATGCTCAATAGGATCGTCATTACTTGTACACACCCTATCCCCGCTCAGATCAGTCCTGCTTCTGCTCACGACAAATATAGCACCAGGCACATCTCAGCTGCTCCTTTCCAGAACCAGAACCCCACTCCTTCTCTTATCCAACCCCCCCCCCCCCCCCCCTCCTTCATTCATCTCCTTATTGAGGGGCCGGGGGTTAAGATGCCGCAGGCCCCCCTCAACTCCCCTACCTCACACTGTCAGACCCCAGCCAATGGGCAGCTTCAGAAGATCAAATATCACTATAACACAAGGACTTATTCACTGAGAAGAGTTTGCAGAACCCTTACAGCCTGTCTCCCCATCGCCAGGGAGTCTCACTTCTTTCAACTCTTCTGAGGTAAGAAATCAAGAAAGATAGACAACGGTTGGAGGAACACTTTTAAGAGTGATTGATTCCTGTGTTTAGAGTAAATTCCTGTCGTTATAGAGGGTTTGCTAATATTATTGGCCAGGTAGGTGTCACTGATACAGAGAGACAGACAGAGATGGAGAAAGAGACAGTGATTTACCAGTCCAGGAAGAAGACGTGGTCTCTCCCAATGTCACAGTAGATTTACGATAGGAGAATCTATAGCCTGCTAACCTATGGAACTGAAACGAACTGCTGGTTGTAATCTAAGCTGCTCTAGCCAGACTGCAGGGGACACCTGAGCCCGGATGTTGGACTGTGGGACACGTCTCACGATTGCAAAACATGTCAAACATCTCTAAGTTTACTCTCTAAGTTTACGTGCAGCACTGTAAACAGTCTGGAAAACTGAAATAGATAAGTTTCTCGTGTTTGGAGTTTGGTTGTATGTGGTTTCTAAGACAGCAATTTTCATTAGACAACGGTAAATTGACCAAAAGGGAAAATAGATTGAATCAATGCTTTTCTAGATACAGAGAGATAAATACAATACTTGTTTTCAAGGTGTTTTATGTGTGTTTTGTGTAATTGAAAACTTTGGTGGACAATCCCTGGATGCTAAATCAAATCAAACTGTATTTGTCACTTGATTCGTGAACAACAGGTGTAGACTAACAGTGAAATGCTTTACTTACCGGCTCTACAATGTAGAGAGAAAAAAAGAGAAATAATAGAAAAGTAATAACACAAAGAATAAATACACAACGAGTAACGATAACTTGGCTATATACACGGGGTACCAGTACTGAGTCCATGTGCAGGGGTACGAGGTAATCGAGGTAGATATGTACATATATACGCAGGGATAAAGTAACAAGGCAACAGGATAGATAATAAACAGTAACAGCAACTTGTCTGATTAGTCAAAAGAGTTAGTGCCAAAAGACTCAATGCAGATAGTCCAGGTATCTATTTAACTAACGATTTAGCAGTGTGTGTGGACCATGATAATTCCTTAGTGATGTGGACACCGAGGAACTTGAAGCTCTCAACCCGCTCCACTACAGCCCCGTCGATGTGGATGGGGGCGTGCTCGGCCCTGTAGTCCACGCTCAGCTCCTTTGTCTTGCTCAAGTTGAGGGAGAGGTTGTTGTCCTGGCACCACACTGCCAGGTCTCTGACCTCCTCTCTGTAGGCTGTCTCATCGTCGTCGGTGATCAGGCCAACCACTGTTGTGTCGTCAGCAAACTTAATGATGGTGTTGGAGTCGTGCTTGGCCACGCAGTCGTGGGTGAACAGGGAGTACAGGAGGGGACTAAGCATGCACCCCTGAGGGGCCCCCGTGTTGAGGATCAGCATGGCAGATGTGTTGTTACCTACCCTTACCACCTGGGGGCGGCCCGTCAGGAAGTCCAGGATCCAGTTGCAGAGGGAGGTGTTTAGTCCCAGGGTCCTTAGCTTAGTGATGAGCTTTGTTGGCACTATGGTGTTGAACGCTGAGCTGTAGTCAAATGAACAGCATTCTCACCTAGGTGTTCCTCTTGTCCAGGTGGGAGAGGGCAGTGTGGAGTGCAATAGAGATTGCGTCGTCTGTGGATCTGTTGGGGCGGTGTGCGAATTGGAGTGGGTCCAGGGTGTCTGGTATGATGATGTTGACGTGAGCCATGAAAAAGCCTTTCAAAGCATTTCATGGTTACAGATGTGAGTGTTGCAGGGGCGATAGTCATTTAGACAGGTTACCATTGCTATAGAACAGTACAGTGTATTCTATCAGTTAAAACAGCTATGGAGATACAGCTGGACTGGGTGTTCTATACACTGAGTGTTATGGGTCACTGGTTACATCCATTGTCTCATTGTCCTGTTGCCAGACCATAATCTCCTAAACTCCCCAGGCGTTGTTCTCTCCAACCAAAGGATTTACAAACTGCTCCCCTTAATTGTACCGCAGCACCGTGCCAGTATTAGCAATGACAATGGCGGCTTAGTGGTGAACAGCTGATAATACGTTGACAGTCACAATGCCTGCTGGGAGTACAGCTAAATGCTAAAGGGTAATACTGGACACCCCTGTGGTATCCCCCAATACTCTGTAACCTTCTCAGGCTTCTCACGCAACCCAAGGAAGTCTTCAGACGGGTGCACGTACACACGGGCGCGAACACACATACACATGCACATACGTGCACGCCACACACACGCACACACTCCATTTTCTCATATGTACATACAGTATTTTAAATTTTTTTTATGTTCCTTATAAACAAAGGATAGATTTTCAACTAAATGTTTTTCTATTGTTTTAGTGTTTGTCTGGTGGATGTTCATCCTCATCAACCAGTCTTTTATGTCACAAGTTAACCAAACAGACCACAAAGGGTTATCAGAATTGTCTTTTCTAACCTAACAAATCAGGAAGGATCCTCAGATTTCTCTTTACCATCATCACTCATTCCTTCTTTGTTGTGATGAATGACCATGATGCCCAGATATGGAGGAGAGGAGAGGGGGATTAGGGAGCTATGTAGACAGAGAAGGTCTCAGCTGAGGCTGGGTAATACGATCCTGATGGACTAAGCCTGAAAGACATCTTCAGCTGTGCTGGACCACTAGGTGTGAAAGAACCCCCTTAGGACACTTTATATATATATCCGAAGGATTAGAAACGAGAGTTCTTCCATGTATAGGCTTCAAAGATACGAAGGCGGAGGAGGAGGTATGTTTGCTAGTCGTGTGTACTAGATCATACTAAGTTGTCCTTTCAGTGCACCTTTGGAAAGTTTTGACCTACAAATAATATCAAAAGTTGTTGGAAGGGGCCTTCCGAGTGGCGCAGGGGTCTAAGGCACTGCATCGCAGTGCTTGAGGCATCACTACAACCCCGGGTTCGATCCCGGGCTGTGTCACAGCCGGCCGTGACCGGGAGACCCATGAGGCGGCGCACAATTGGCCTAGCGTCGTCCGGATTAGGGGAGGGTTTTGCCAGGAGGGCTTTACTTGGCTCATCGCGCTCTAGCGACTCCTTGTGGCAGGCCAGGCGCCTGCAAGCTGACTTCGGTCACCAGCTGGACTGTGTTTCCTCCGACACATTGGTGAGAAGAACAAAAAAAGTTACTTCTTCCCTTAGGGCCACCGTAATGAACACTAGACTACATCACATTTCCCTTTAGGGCCACCGTAATGAACACTAGCCTACATCACTTTTTAAGTAGCTCACATAGTATTTGATAACCCCATATATGTTGTATGACGTAGCATTGGCTACATGCGCCAAAATATAGTAGCCAGATTTGACCAAAGGGAATATTTTAGATATTGCATACCTTCCAGGAACACCAGATGACATGTGCAATGCACAAGTTGCTCTTGAAACATCTCTCTCTCTATCCTACAATAACAAAATAAAAACATGTAAAAGTATCTTCCCTACCTTTCTTCCAGGTGTGGGTCCACTGTCACCATGTCTGACACTGAGGAAGTGTAAGTATTCCCATTTTATGATTCAGGATTTCATTTCCTTGTCAGGCCCATTAGCTACCGAATTATTTACAAGTGGGACTAAATAAATATATTTGCATTTTGGGTGCTATCAGTGGGACTTTGACATTTACTACCTGACCTCTAGTATCTTGTTGGTAAATACTTGTAATTGGAGTGAAACCAGGATAGGCACATGAGGTTTATTTTTGCGGTAACATTTAAAATGTTTCAAATAATTGATGTCGGAATGGAGATTTAAATTACCGTAGAGAGTTGTTGGCCCTTTATAACACTAAGTGAAATGGGCCTATTGATGCTAACCGTGTGCTGTTTTTAATTTTCAGCAATCAGATCGAGGGTAAGTGTAACAATAACTATTAAAATATACTATTACTTTAATGATCAGTGACGTGTGTCTCCACATTTAAACAAGGTGGAGCTGAAGTCTTCTGTATTGCAGCATCCTTTATTCCTAGAGCTGAGTCTCCCCCAACTGGATTCATGAAGAACAGACATATTATTTATATTCTCAACCAGTCTGTCCTCAACTCTATGTTTAGTTTATAATCATTTAATAATACCGTTGTTAAGCCTGAACTCTTCCTTACTTTTACACTGTATATCAGTACTTTTCTTTTAACCTTCTAAAAAGGGTTAAAGTCTGTCTATTTCTGTACAGGTTTGGCTTGACTCGTTGAAAGATAATGTCTATGTTATCAAAATGTGTTCTTTTGAATGTGATGTAATGATTCGCTTTGAGTTTCAAGTACATATTTTCAGGCAATGCGGTCTGCAACACAGGCCGATTGGTCAGCATTTCATTCTGGCAAATGTATTTTACCTTTGATGTTAGACAATTGTCTCTTGCCATTTTGTCATTCTCATCCTGAAAGTATGTCTTAAAATCATAAGCTGGTATACTGTCCTCCTAGACTGGATACAGTCCTAGATTATAGTATACTGTCCTCCTAGACTGGATACCATAATGTTGTATATGTCGCTCCTAGATGGATACAGCCTAGATTATGTATACTTCTTGCTCAACTGGATACATCTCTAGATTATATATACTGTCTCCTAGATGGATAAGCTATTAAGTATTACGTCCTCAGAGCTGGTAAGCCCTGATTATATAACGTCCCTAGATGGATACAGGTCCTAGATTGGATTGTCTGTCCTCCTGATGGATAAGCCTGATGTTGGTAACTTTCCTGTCGTCCTAGACTGGATACAGCCCAGAGACGTATACGTCCTGTCCCCTAGACTGATACAAGCCATAATTTGGTATAATGTCTGTCCTCCTGACTGGATCGCCTAGATTATGGTATACGTCCTGTCCTAGACTGGATATTCAGCTAGATGTGGTAGCTCCTGTTCCTCCTAGAGCTGAGATCCCCAATGTGGATGTCTGTCCTCTAGACGGAACAGCCCTAGATTTGTATTCTGTCCTGTCGTCCTCGGTACAGCCTAGATGTTGTATACTTCTTCCTCTAGACTGGATAATCTAGATGAACGTATCCTGTCCTTCCTACACTGGATATCAGCCCTGTTTTGTATACTGTCCTGTCCTCTAGAATGGATCACAGTCTAGATTATATATCTGTCCTCAGGTTGGACTTGACTCGCTAGATACGTATACTGTCTGTGTCTATACGATACACCCTAATGAGGTTCTTCCTGTTCCTAGACTGGATGCCTATTATGTATACGTCTGTCCTCCTAGACTGGATACAGCCTAGATTTGGTATACTGTCCTGCCGTCTAGACGGATACAGCCTAGAGACGGTATATGTCCTGTCTCCTCAGACTGATTTACCCTTGATGCGTTATACTCTGTCCTCCTGACTGGATCGCCTGATTTTTTGGATACTGTCCTCCTAACTGGATACAGCCCTAGATTATAGTATACTGTCCTCCTAGACTGGATACAGTCCTAGATGACGGTATACTGTCCTGTCCTCCTAGACTGGATACAGTCCTAGATTATAGTATACTGTCCTCCTAGACTGGATACAGCCCTAGATTATAGTATACTGTCCTCCTAGACTGGATACAGCCCTAGATGTTGATATACTGTCCTGTCCTCCTAGACTGGATACAGCCCTAGATTATGGTATACTGTCCTGTCCTCCTAGACTGGATACAGCCTAGATGTTGGTATACTGTCCTGTCCTCCTAGACTGGATACAGCCCTAGATGACGGTATACTGTCCTGTCCTCCTAGACTGGATACAGCCCTAGATGACGGTATACTGTCCTGTCCTCCTAGACTGGATACAACCCTAGATGAGCCTTCAAGTGAAGATGTGTTATTATTTAGAGAATGCAAATTATATCCATTTATATGTGGGTTTGAATAAAACATTTTTGTAAAACGCACAAATAACATGTCATATAGGAAGTCATGGGGGATTCTGACTTGACCTGAGACATGGCTGTAGACTCCTATAAAGGATTGGACCAATTTATGAACTAAGAAATGACTTGTGTTTTTGTTTCATCATACTTCTTTTGCCGAAACTGAAGACGAGGAAGGTAAAAAACAAAACAAAAAAACAGACAATTTGGTTTCTACGCCTTTTCCACTATTACTAATCTGTCGACTCTTACCATTAATCTGAAATGTGTTTGACAACGCCTGCTTTGCAAGTTTTTTTAATAGATTATTTGTGTGACTCAATATATTATTAGTAATTAACACGCGCTTTTACTTACCCTCAAATATCTGTAATGTGGAGCTCATAAAATCTTAACTTAGCTGGAAAGCTAGCTAGCTTTGTGAAATCAGACTCAATATATCTGTTTTCACACAACAAAGCAAGCTTTTACCTTCTAGCCATTCAGTGGTGCGCTCTGCTTCTCTGTGATAACTTAGTAAGCACATTACAGTATCCAGCCCCACATAATGATACCCCCTACTGCCTTCCCTGTGTGGGTGAGCCTTGTGTACCAGTTGGTCACGTGGAATTGAAAACCTCTTGCTTTGTTTGTCCGGTGATCAACTGAATTCCCTAGATAATAAAGTCTGTCATTGTTAATCAAGCGTTTGTGCATT
Source organism: Coregonus sp. 'balchen' (assembly GCA_902810595.1). Taxonomy (NCBI): domain Eukaryota; kingdom Metazoa; phylum Chordata; class Actinopteri; order Salmoniformes; family Salmonidae; genus Coregonus; species Coregonus sp. 'balchen'. Next base: position 6,698,997 of record LR778284.1, read on the forward strand.
TTCTCACAAAATGTCTGCTTGCTTATCATTTATCATAATCAGGTTTGCTTTACCTGTGCTTAATCACGTTTGATTTATCAAACTGCTTGTCAAACACTTCTTAAAGGGTGACAGTTCTTACTTAGTGGCTTTTTAGTGATTTTCAACAACTCAGAGAATAAGGAAAAATGTGATTGGGCAATAAGGAATTCCAAATTCTTTGGCATATGACACGTTTTCAACCTCAGGTATCTCCGGTATGCAGAAAACCATCAATCATTCATAACCTATCATGTCACTCCTTCTCAATCTACCCATCGTTCTCCATCCTTCTCTCTTCTCTCCTCCCCCTTTCTGTTCTTCTCAGCATCACTGCTCGCTGCACCCACTCCAGCAGGACAGTACTGTCCCTCTCCTCTCTTCTCTTCTCTCCTCCCCCTTTCTGTTCTTCTCAGCATCACTGCTCGCTGCACCCACTCCAGCAGGACAGTACTGTCCCTCTCCTCTCTTCTCTTCTCTCCTCCCTCTGTTTCTGTTCTTCTCAGCATCGCTGCACCCACTCCAGCAGGACAGTACTGTCCCTCTCCTCTCCTCTCTTCTCTCCTCCCTCTGTTTCTGTTCTTCTCAGCATCGCTGCACCCACTCCAGCAGGACAGTACTGTCCCTCTCCTCTCTTCTCGCATCCCTCCTCCTTTAACTGAAGCAATCTCATTTCGTCCTATAAACTAACCGATTCTCTCTCCTCCTTCACGCGTCCATAAACAAACCTCTAACCCCTCTCTCTCTCTCCGAACCCCCCCCCCCTTCCTCCTCCTGGTTTCTCGCTGCATGCTGCGTGCTCTGCCTTAGCCCAGGAAGAGGTAGTAGAGGTAGAGGTAGCCCCAGAGGCAGCCCCAGAGGAGGAGGCAGAACCCGAGCCTGAGCCTGAGGAGGAGGAGCAGGTGGTAGAGGAGGAAGGTATGTGGCGTAGGATATTCGTTCTTCCTTCCCATGTGCAACCACACCTGTCCCCAGGTAGACGTAGATGAGACCCACTAATACAGTATATAGTCCCTCCTGATAGTAACCCCCCCCCCCTCCCCCCTCCCCACTGTCTCCACCTCGAACCCTAAAGCACTAATGTTAACTGTTGAGCTGTTGGAGGTACTTCCTCTTCATAACTGCCCGCTATGAAGAAAGCATACCTCTATCGTCTACATCAGGGGTGTCGAACATACGACCCGCGGGCCGGATCCCCTGTGAGCTGATTCAATGGGAGTGGTTTGAGAACCTGGGGGGGGGGATACTGAACATGGCCCCCGGGGCAAAATGAGTTTGACACCCCTGGTCTACGTACTGTATATGCATAGTCTAGTATGTGTAATAGTACTGTATATCCATAGTCTAGTATGTATATTAGTACTGTATATCCATAGTCTAGTATGTATATTAGTACTGTATATCCATAGTCTAGTATGTATATTAGTACTGTATATCCATAGTCTAGTATGTATATTAGTACTGTATATCCATAGTCTAGTATGTATATTAGTACTGTATATCCATAGTCTAGTATGTATATTAGTACTGTATATCCATAGTCTAGTATGTGTATTAGTACTGTATATCCATAGTCTAGTATGTGTAATAGTACTGTATATCCATAGTATAGTATGTGTATTAGTACTGTATAACCATAGTCTAGTATGTGTATTAGTACTGTATATGCATAATCTAGTATGTGTATTAGTACTGTATATGCATAGTCTAGTATGTGTATTAGTACTGTATATGCATAGTCTAGTATGTATATTAGTACTGTATATCCATAGTCTAGTATGTATATTAGTACTATATATCCATAGTCTAGTATGTGTACTAGTACTGTATATGCATAGTCTAGTATGTATATTAGTACTGTATATCCATAGTCTAGTATGTGTATTAGTACTGTATATGCATAGTCTAGTATGTATATTAGTACTGTATAAAAAAAAAAAAAAAAAAAAAATATCCATAGTCTAGTATGTATATTAGTACTATATATCCATAGTCTAGTATGTGTATTAGTACTGTATATGCATAGTCTAGTATGTATATTAGTACTGTATATCCATAGTCTAGTATGTGTATTAGTACTGTATATGCATAGTCTAGTATGTATATTAGTACTGTATATGCATAGTCTAGTATGTGTATTAGTACTGTATATGCATAGTCTAGTATGTGTATTAGTACTGTATATGCATAATCTAGTATGTGTATTAGTACTGTATATCCATAGTCTAGTATGTATATTAGTACTGTATATGCATAGTCTAGTATGTATATTAGTACTGTATATGCATAGTCTAGTATGTGTATTAGTACTGTATATGCATAGTCTAGTATGTATATTAGTACTGTATATCCATAGTCTAGTATGTGTATTAGTACTGTATATGCATAATCTAGTATGTGTATTAGTACTGTATATCCATAGTCTAGTATGTGTATTAGTACTGTATATGCATAGTCTAGTATGTATATTAGTACTGTACATCCATAGTCTAGTATGTGTATTAGTACTGTATATGCATAGTCTAGTATGTATATTAGTACTGTATATGCATAGTCTAGTATGTGTATTAGTACTGTATATGCATAGTCTAGTATGTATATTAGTACTGTATATCCATAGTGTAGTATGTATATTAGTACTGTATATGCATAGTCTAGTATGTATATTAGTACTGTATATCCATAGTCTAGTATGTATATTAGTACTGTATATCCATAGTCTAGTATGTATATTAGTACTATATATCCATAGTCTAGTATGTATATTAGTACTGTATATCCATAGTCTAGTATGTATATTAGTACTGTATATCCATAGTCTAGTATGTATATTAGTACTGTATATGCATAGTCTAGTATGTATATTAGTACTGTATATCCATAGTCTAGTATGTATATTAGTACTGTATATCCATAGTCTAGTATGTATATTAGTACTGTATATCCATAGTCTAGTATGTATATTAGTACTGTATATGCATAGTCTAGTATGTATATTAGTACTGTATATGCATAGTCTAGTATGTATATTAGTACTGTATATCCATAGTCTAGTATGTATATTAGTACTGTATATGCATAGTCTAGTATGTATATTAGTACTGTATATGCATAGTCTAGTATGTATATTAGTACTATATATGCATAGTCTAGTATGTATATTAGTACTGTATATGCATAGTATAGTATGTATATTAGTACTGTATATGCATAGTCTAGTATGTATATTAGTACTGTATATCCATAGTGTAGTATGTATATTAGTACTGTATATGCATAGTCTAGTATGTATATTAGTACTGTATATCCATAGTCTAGTATGTATATTAGTACTGTATATCCATAGTCTAGTATGTATATTAGTACTGTATATCCATAGTGTAGTATGTATATTAGTACTGTATATGCATAGTCTAGTATGTATATTAGTACTGTATATGCATAGTCTAGTATGTATATTAGTACTGTATATCCATAGTCTAGTATGTATATTAGTACTGTATATCCATAGTCTAGTATGTATATTAGTACTGTATATCCATAGTCTAGTATGTATATTAGTACTGTATATCCATAGTGTAGTATGTATATTAGTACTGTATATGCATAGTCTAGTATGTATATTAGTACTGTATATCCATAGTCTAGTATGTATATTAGTACTGTATATCCATAGTCTAGTATGTATATTAGTACTGTATATGCATAGTCTAGTATGTGTATTAGTTATAGCTACAGTACCTGTTCATGTACTTTCTCAAAGCACCCCTCTTACTTACTGAGTGGCTTTAGCTGCTTCCTCTCAAAATGCTTCTTTAATATCACTGATCATGATCCATCCCACATCCACCCCTAGGCCCTAGCCCCTCTGCACTTGGAGATCTGACCTGTACCTAGACGGTGGTAGGGGGCTAGAGGACAATGGGGAATGTGACGTTAGATGCTGCAGATGCATTGTGCTAGTAGACTAATAGATACTATAGTCCTACATGAGTATATTCTACTAAGCTAGTAAGGGTGCTAGTAACTAAAGCTAAACCAATGACTGCTATCATCCATAGTTACTGTATCACCTCACTGGGAGCTGCTCTCTTCCATAGTTACTGTATCACCTCACCGGGAGCTGCTATCTTCCATAGTTACTGTATCACCTCACTGGGAGCTGCTATCTTCCATAGTTACTGTATCACCTCACTGGGAGCTGCTCTCTTCCATAGTTACTGTATCACCTCACTGGGAGCTGCTCTCTTCCATAGTTACTGTATCACCTCACTGGGAGCTGCTCTCTTCCATAGTTACTGTATCACCTCACTGGGAGCTGCTCTCTTCCATAGTTACTGTATCACCTCACTGGGAGCTGCTCTCTTCCATAGTTACTGTTTCACCTCACTGGGAGCTGCTCTCTTCCATAGTTACTGTATCACCTCACTGGGAGCTGCTCTCTTCCATAGTTACTGTATCACCTCACTGGGAGCTGCTCTCTTCCATAGTTACTGTATCACCTCACTGGGAGCTGCTCTCTTCCATAGTTACTGTATCACCTCACTGGGAGCTGCTATCTTCCATAGTTACTGTATCACCTCACTGGGAGCTGCTATCTGATTATAACTGATTATTATATTTAATCCTGCTCCAAAGTAACCTGATTATTATAGTTTAATCCTGCTCCAAAGTAACCTGATTATTATAGTTTAATCCTGCTCCAAAGTAACCTGATAATTATAGTTTAATCCTGCTCCAAAGTAACCTGATTATTATATTTTAATCCTGCTCCAAAGTAACCTGATTATTATAGTTTAATCCTGCTCCAAAGTAACCTGATTATTATCTTTCAATCCTGCTCCAAAATAACCTGATGACTTTATGTGGATTAAGGTCTTCTTTTCATCCAGCTCTGTTGCTCTTCCTAAATCATCCTCATTTCACCATGACAGAGATGATGTTCAGGAAGTAGTCCCCCACTCCATAAAGCTCATTGTACTGGGCTTGTCATTACCATAATGGCGTGGATGAAGGATGACGTTTCTTCATGTAAAGGATCTTTCTTTGCCCCTTTTGAGATCTTGTATGAAAAGCTTATTTTACTAGACTATAAAGGAATGATAAAGTAATTGTGTAGAACGTTGATGACCGTTAAGAACTTTTTAGCTCTCACATTGGGGTGTTATTTAATATTATACTGTATATCAATTATATATTATTATAATCAATATTCATATTCACCTGTTTTCTTGAACTGTACTTCTTGCCACATTTACTCTAATTTATGATGTATTGCACTGTCCATAAACACCTCAATTTGGGTGAATGAATGCTCTGCAAAGCTGTGCGTAGTAAACTGAATGTGCAGTGAATGTGCTAGCAGGCACCAGGGTTGCAAACTTCTGGAAACTTTCACCAAGTTTCCAGGTTTTTTAAAGAAATCCCATTGGAAGATTTCCGGAAGTTTCCAGAATTTTCCAACCCTAGCGGGCACCGACAGCTTATGTCCAGTATATATCACTGATCCTGATATCTATTCTGCTCTCGCTTTGGACGCTTGCTGCATGCAGAGGCCTATGAAGAGGAAGGTATGTGTATTCAAGTTCTTTAAATTGTATGTGTACTTCTGATTGGACAGACTGCACTGTGTCAGTCTCCTCTCTCCGTTCAGGAGGTTTGTGGTATCTCAAGACTGGAGAAAGAGACGCTGTCCATGTGTCCATGTGCTCCAGCAGCAAAATACTGCCCAAATCTTTTCTCCTGTTAAAATATCTTTCCCCCCCCCCCATACTCCCAACAAATTAATGAAAGTCAAGGCCTGAGTAAATATCGGAACCAAGAACCAAATCTCGCGTGAATAGTCTATTCACGCGAAACTACAGCCTGAGTGGCCTATATCAGAAGTGTGAGCAAACAGACTTGTTGTGACAGCGTGAGAACAGGGTGAAGGGATATGAAACGCTGCAGTGACTCCTACGTTCATGTCTGCTCTGTCTGCTTCTCTTCCTGCACGACATTCTGCCAAACCAGCGGAGGAGGGAGAACAAGATGGTAGTTTGTACTTCTCTGTTGCTTTGCTTGTGTTTTTCTACCTGTTTGAGTGTGAAGGTCAAGCCGAAAATCTAATCACAATGATGTTTCGGTACTTATTGACGATTCATTGTAATTTCTGACTTATTAATATACATTTCTACCACCAACATGACTTTTGGAATAGAATTAACATGTATCATCCAAGTACAGAATTCAGTCTTGGATTGTAGAAAGAGTCTAATGCAGTAGTTAGTTGCAATTTTCTCTCTAGGTTTTAGAAAATAATTGAACTCATAAATAGCATAGAGATTCTACACAGTAAATAGTAAGATATTGCTCTTGTCCTACTTATCCTTATAATCACTTTTATACTGTACATGTCTGTTATTATACGTTTAGACAACTTTATTTCACTAACACATACCAAATTAACATTGTGCATTTGAAAGTAAGACCTACAAACGGTTTACTTTCCTACAATAATAATAATAATGTGTTATTATTTTATAAGTTAAAAGTAGCCTGAAACTGCAGCCCAAAGACGTAACACGAAGTGTGTTCGACACGGATATGTCCCCTTGATTAACTGAGCCCCCCATTTCGGTCTGTTGCTTGAGATCCCTTGTCACTGTCTATCTGCTGTATGTGATATCTCTAACGCTGTAATATATTCTTCCCCCTTTACGATGTTCTTACTGTACAGAGGAGAAGCCCAAGTTCAAGTGAGTATCCAACATTCATGTCAAACCAACCAGTTCAAGCTGTGTATGTGTGTCCATCAGGGTCGGGGTCAATTCAGTCAATTCAGGAAGTAAACTGAAATTCCAATTCCAATTGTCCTAATTGAAAAGCAAGGGAAGGAGGAATTGAACGAATTGAAATTGCTTGGAATTTCAGTTTACTTGGGGAATTGGCTGAATTGAAAATGGAATTGACCCGGAAGTACGGAACCCTGGCGTCCATGTGTTTGTAACCCTGTAGCTTGTATGTTAAATGTTTTATAGGGACATAACCAATAGTGGCAGCGCCAGAACCCAGTAAATATTGCTGTGTTGTCCTAAAGCGTTAGACACTACTTACGTGGCATCTTTTGACATTCCATAGAGTCCCTAAGGTCCCTGATGGCGAGAAGGTGGACTTTGACGTAAGTGTACTTTAAATCGTTTCTCCTTAATCCTGTATCTTGAACTAAAACATCTTTTTTTTTCAAGTGATCCCTGGCCAAGAAAGCAGCCGTTTAGGTCTGGTACAGTGATACTAAACTGGAGATAATCTTTCTCTAACGTTGTGGTTCTAACAGGACCTCCACAAGAAGCGTCAGAACAAAGACCTGGTTGAGCTGCAGGGGCTGATCGACGTCCACTTTGAGAACAGGAAGAAGGAGGAGGAGGAGCTTATTGCCCTCAAGTCCAGAATTGTGAGCTATTATTACCTGGCATTTACTGCTGTAAATATAGGTGTAAATACCAGGGTTGGGGTCAACCAGGGTTGGGGTCAACAGGAAGTACTCTACAATTACAATTACAATTCTCTTCAATTCTTTTCAATGAGGAACATTTGGAATTTGAGTCGGAATTTGGTTTCTGGTTTCTGAATTGACTGGAATTGAAATGGAGTTGACCCCAACCCTGGTAGAACCAGGTGTAATACAGGAGTAGAAACTATATTTGACTTGAGGAATGGAGCCCAAACTAATACAGTAAACCATGTTTTCTGGTGGCAGACCTGTTAACAACCTATCCCTTAGCCCAAGCAGCAAGGTTACAGTAAACCATGCCTTCTGGTGGCAGACCTGTGTATGTGGTTTGTCCTCTCCTCTCAGGAGAAACGTAGGTCAGAGAGGGCCGAGATCCAGAGGGTACGCACTGAGAAGGACAAGGAACGCCAGGCCAGACGTGAGGTCTGTAGCCCTATACTCCCCAAGCAAACACAGGACACGCAACATGTCATTTAGCTGTTGTTTTTTTACCCAACATGGGGTTTAAACGTGGGTGTCCTGGTTGCCTGTACAGGAGGAGAGGCTGAAGAAGGAGGAGATGGATCAAAAGAGGAAGGCTGATGACGATGCTAAGAAGAAGTCAGCTCTGTCCAACATGGGCTCCAGCTATAGCAGCTCGCTGCAGAAGGTAAGGTGACCGCCACACACTATGCTAAACACAGATCCAGCGCCTCTCAAAATCCACCTTGTTCCCTACATATAGAGCACACTACTTTGCAAAACATGGACCTATCTGCATCACAGCCAACCTGCTCTTCTGGAAACACTTTGAAAGATTTTTAGCGGATGCTTTAGTCCTAGTTGGTTCCATGAAATGACAAGCATCATATACAGTGGGGAAAAAAAGTATTTAGTCAGCCACCAATTGTGCAAGTTATCCCACTTAAAAAGATGAGAGAGGCCTGTAATTTTCATCACAGGTACACGTCAACTATGACAGAGAAAATGAGGAAAAAAAATCCAGAAAATCACATTGTAGGATTTTAAATGAATTTATTTGCAAATTATGGTGGAAAATAAGTATTTGGTCAATAACAAAAGTTTCTCAATACTTTGTTATATACCCTTTGTTGGCAATGACACAGGTCAAATGTTTTCTGTAAGTCTTCACAAGGTTTTCACACACTATTGCTGGTATTTTGGCCCATTCCTCCATGCAGATCTCCTCTAGAGCAGTGATGTTTTGGGGCTGTCGCTGGGCAACACGGACTTTCAACTCCCTCCAAAGATTTTCTATGGGGTTGAGATCTGGAGACTGGCTAGGCCACTCCAGGACCTTGAAATGCTTCTTACGAAGCCACTCCTTCGTTGCTGGGGCGGTGTGTTTGGGATCATTGTCATGCTGAAAGACCCAGCCACGTTTCATCTTCAATGCCCTTGCTGATGGAAGGAGGTTTTCACTCAAAATCTCACGATACATGGCCCCATTCATTATTTCCTTTACACGGATCAGTCGTCCTGGTCCCTTTGCAGAAAAACAGCCCCAAAGCATGATGTTTCCATCCCCATGCTTCACAGTAGGTATGGTGTTCTTTGGATGCAACTCAGCATTCTTTGTCCTCCAAACACGACGAGTTGAGTTTTTACCAAAAAGTTCAGTTTTGGTTTCATATGACCATATGACATTCTCCCAATCCTCTTCTGGATCATCCAAATGCACTCTAGCAAACTTCAGACGGGCCTGGACATGTACTGGCTTAAGCAGGGGGACACGTCTGGCACTGCAGGATTTGAGTCCCTGGCGGCGTAGTGTGTTACTGATGGTAGGCTTTGTTACTTTGATCCCAGCTCTCTGCAGGTCATTCACTAGGTCCCCCCGTGTGGTTCTGGGATTTTTGCTCAGCGTTCTTGTGATCATTTTGACCCCATGTGGCGAGATCTTGCGTGGAGCCCCAGATCGAGGGAGATTATCAGTGGTCTTGTATGTCTTCCATTTCCTAATAATTGCTCCCACAGTTGATTTCTTCAAACCAAGCTGCTTACCTATTGCAGATTCAGTCTTCCCAGCCTGGTGCAGGTCTACAATTTTGTTTCTGGTGTCCTTTGACAGCTCTTTGGTCTTGACCATAGTGGAGTTTGGAGTGTGACTGTTTGAGGTTGTGGACAGGTGTCTTTTATACTGATAAGTTCAAACAGGTGCCATTAATACAGGTAACGAGTGGAGGACAGAGGAGCCTCTTAAAGAAGAAGTTACAGGTCTGTGAGAGCCAGAAATCTTGCTTGTTTGTAGGTGACCAAATACTTATTTTCCACCATAATTTGCAAATAAATTCATTAAAAATCCTACAATGTGATTTTCTGGATTTTTTTCTCTCAATTTGTCTGTCATAGTTGACGTGTACCTATGATGAAAATTACAGGCCTCTCTCATCTTTTTAAGTGGAAGAACTTGCACAATTGGTGGCTGACTAAATACTTTTTTTCCCCACTGTAACAACGTAACAGTATTTGAAAATATGACAGAAAGACATCACATGATTAAAGTTACAGATCGTGTTATTACAAGCTGTAGCTCTGAACCTCTTGCTCAACACAGATCTTGGCGAAATCTGAAATGGCGATCTATTTCCTATTGGCCCCCTATTTCCCATTGCCCGACGACTCATCCTGAATTTAAATTCGTTGTTCTATCGCTCCATACATCTGTCTGAACCTGCCATCCATCGTTTGTGCTGACGTCAAAATGACGTGATTCATGATTTGTGTAGGCCGGCTCTGGCCCAACCCATCGGTTTCCGGGACCAATCAGAACGCTCAGAATGTGTTCGCTTTCTCAAAGAGTCGGGGAGGAAAGCAGATCCAGACATATCATGGAGAAGAAACATTAGTGGGCGTGGAGTTGGGCCTGAGTGATGTGAATGGGTAGCCAGGCTATCTTTCCTATGTAGTAGTGGGGGCGGAGTTGGGCCTGAGTGATGTAGATGGGTAGCCAGGCTATCTTTCCTATGTAGTAGTGGGGGCGGAGTTGGGCCTGAGTGATGTGGATGGGTAGCCAGGCTATCTTTCCTATGTAGTAGTGGGGGTGGAGTTGGGCCTGAGTGATGTGGATGGGTAGCCAGGCTATCTTTCCTATGTAGTAGTGGGGGTGGAGTTGGGCCTGAGTGATGTGGATGGGTAACCAGGCTATCTTTCCTATGTAGTAGTGGGGGTGGAGTTGGGCCTGAGTGATGTAGATGGGTAACCAGGCTATCTTTCCTATGTAGTAGTGGGGGTGGAGTTGGGCCTGAGTGATGTAGATGGGTAGCCAGGCTATCTTTCTTATGTAGTAGTGGGGGCGGAGTTGGGCCTGAGTGATGTGGATGGGTAACCAGGCTATCTTTCCTCTGTAGTAGTGGGGGCGGAGTTGGGCCTGAGTGATGTAGATGGGTAGCCAGGCTATCTTTCCTATGTAGTAGTGGGGGTGGAGTTGGGCCTGAGTGATGTAGATGGGTAGCCAGGCTATCTTTCCTATGTAGTAGTGGGGTGGAGTTGGGCCTGAGTGATGTAGATGGGTAGCCAGGCTATCTTTCCTATGTAGTAGTGGGGGCGGAGTTGGGCCTGAGTGATTTGGATGGGTAGCCAGGCTATCTTTCCTATGTAGTAGTGGGGGTGGAGTTGGGCCTGAGTGATGTAGATGGGTAGCCAGGCTATCTTTCCTATGTAGTAGTGGGGTGGAGTTGGGCCTGAGTGATGTAGATGGGTAGCCAGGCTATCTTTCCTATGTAGTAGTGGGGGCGGAGTTGGGCCTGAGTGATTTGGATGGGTAGCCAGGCTATCTTTCTGGATGGGTAGCCAGGCTATCTTTCTGGATGGGTAGCCAGGCTATCTTTCTGGATGGGTAGCCAGGCTATCTTTCTGGATGGGTAGCCAGGCTATCTTTCTGGATGGGTAGCCAGGCTATCTTTCTGGATGGGTAGCCAGGCTCTTTCTGGATGGGTAGCCAGGCTATCTTTCCTATGTAGAACACTACTGATACAGTACAACTTTCACATTTCATATAATGACTATTTCTGTCTCTGAACCTGTTGCTGTTGCTCTGTCACCCCCCAGGCTGACACTAAGAGAGGAGGTAAGAAGCAGACTGAGAGAGAGAAGAAGAAGAAGATCCTGGCGGAGAGACGCAAGCCTCTCAACATCGACCATCTGAACGAGGACAAGCTGAAGTAAGATATCAGTTTCGGTGGGAGTGTGGATATATTTGTTTCTGTGTTAGTAAGGAGGGGGGGGGGGCGTGAACCTGAACAGTTTGGCATAGATGTAGAGCAGCCAGGAGGTTCCTTGGAGACATCACTCGACTATGAGAATACTCTATTGCCGATTGTCATTTTTCATATCACAGAAATGTGCCGTTTTTAACCAAACCTCCTTAATGTTTTGCTCTTCACCATTTGCCCCTTTGCAGGGAGAAGGCTAAGGATCTGTGGGAATGGATGCATCAACTGGAGTCTGAAAAGTATGAACACATTGAGAAACTCAAGAGGCAGAAGTATGAGGTGAGGGCTTGCATTTTTACATTTACATCAGATGCGCTTCTTCCACAGAGATACTATGCGAAATTACCGTTATTATAACATTAGGGTTGGAGTCAATTCACTTTTCAATCAAGTCCAACAACAACATGTTTTAGATTTTTTTCCCCCCACAGAATTTAAAGGGGCAATATGTAGTAGCTACATACACTACAAGACCAAAAGTATGTGGACACCTGCTCGTCCAACATCTCATTCCAAAATCATGGGTATTAATATGGAGTTGGTCCCCCCCTTTGCTGCTATAACAGCCTCCACTCTTCCGGGAAGGCTTTCCACTAGATGTTGGAACATTGCTGAGGGGACTTGCTTCCATTCAGCCACAAGAGCATTAGTGAGGTCGGGCACTGATGTTGGGCGATTAGGCCTGACTCGCAGTCGGCGTTCCAATTCATCCCAAAGGTGTTCGATGGGGTTGATGTCAGGGCTCTGTGCGGGCCAGTCAAGTTCTTCCACACCGATCTCGACAAACCATTTCTGAATGGCCCTATTACAACCTACACTGTATGTGTTGTACTGTATGTGTTGTACTGTATGTGTTGTACTGTATGTGTTGTACTGTATGTGTTGTGATAATTGCCTTGTTTGCTATTAGTTCATGTGCCTTGCGACCCTGATATATAGGCCTAAAGGCCGAGACAATAAGAAGACAGTGGCAGAATAAATTCAACCACACCTTTGTTTCATCACAAAACCAGATAGCAACCTCTGTCCTGCAGAAGTCCACGACGCATATTGCATGTACAGTAACAGACAGTTACATGACCTACAGCATGGTCAAGCAAGGTAATGTTTCTGACATTTTCGGACCTCTAAACTATTGATTTTGAACCACAGAGAGTTACCGCAAGTCGCAAAGAAAACGGGAGCTGCCTCCACTATTCAAGCACCATTTCAACTTCAACATTTCGAATTGAAGGAAAATTATGAAACACAGAGAGATTAAAGATAAATTAGTTTATGTTTAATTTGTTTGTTTGTTTTTTAATTTGGGGGAAGCCTAGCTTCCCTTGGCGTCCATGGTTTTTGATGGTAGTCCACTCTGGTAGGCCTACATTATGATCAAATAGCCACAGTAGCCTACTTGACCACTGTTAAAACTGTAACTTAAAGCAGGTACAGCCTCATTGATCACAGGAAATGCACCCTGGAAGTTGCACAGGTTTGCTCGGTGCCGGAACATTGGGCAGGAGAACGCTTGGTTATTGTTATAATGACTATAATCTAAATGGATCGGGGTCAATTCCATTTTTAATTTAGTCAATTCATGAAGTAAATTGAAATTAAAGTAGCAATCAGCATTTGAAACAATAACAATAATACGCCATTTAGCAGACGCTTTTATCCAAAGCGACTTACAGTCATGTGCGCATACATTTTTACGTATGGGTGGTCCCGGGGATCGAACCCACTACCCTGGCATTACAAGCGCCATGCTCTACCAATGGAGCTACAGAGGAGCACTCACCAAAGCATATTCCCGCCCCTTTTTGTGTAAAAATCTGTGCTATTGTGCTCTTAGTTATTTTGATCGACCACTGATTTATAATCAGAGGGTAAACGTTTCCTCTCATTCTGTAAGGAAGTACCTGACGGTTGAAAACCATGTTTCAGGCAAAAAACAAGTTATTACTAAGATGATCAGGCTAATTTAGGGTCAGTTTCCCGGACACATGTAACTGGAGATTCTTAATTGATCTTGCTTTTTAGGCTAGGACTGGGCTTAATCTGTGTCTGGTAAACCGGCCCTTATAGTTACATCAGTGGTAGGTAGATTCACCAGATAGAGACAAAGGGGTTTAACCCCTTCTGCTCTGATGTCCTCCAGGTCAACACTATGTAACAGAGGGGAGGAGCTAAATCGATTGAGTAGTAAATAAAGACATGCTCCAAGGACAGGCCCTGGGTCAGTCGCAGCCACAGAGCCGCAGCCAGGGCTTAAAGAGCGCAGGGTCTAAAGACAGGTCCTGGGTCTGCAACAGACAGGTCCTGGGTCTGCAGGCTCTGGATGCTTTAGAAGGACAGTGGAAAACAAAACCCCAAAGGGGGGGGCAGCAGTGTCTGCCCTCAGGTGAAAGGGGACAGGTCAAAGGTTAATAGTCAGAGGGTGAGGTGAAAATGAATGAGTTGGTGTCTCCAAAATGGCATCTTATTCCCTTCAAATGTACAGTGCACCCCTTTTAGCAAGAGCCAAAAGGCCAAATGTGGTGCCCTATACACGACTAGGGTGTCATTTCAGATTGGGACCTGAAGTCAATGAAACAGGTGCTGCTTAGAAATTGTAGTACCCCTCTGCTTCAGATCAGGGTGGCTTGCTGCTGCCTGAAGATAAGTGGGTGTTGCTGTGTCAGTCTGAGGGTCTCTTCCAGTCGGTCCTCTCTTCGTCCCACAGAGAGTAAGAGCTTCCTGCTGAGGCTGTGTGGAGCTGCAGCCTCGCCACTGACCTCCTCCACTGTCTTTCTTGTGTTCTCTGTTGTCCCGTTTTGCCTTGTACTCCCATTGAGCTGGAGCACCAAGAGGCAGAACACACAACGCTGACAACCTGTATGGACAGAAAGAGATCAGGAACAATACAAAAAGAAAGCTACAAGTTTGGCTGTCACTACATTTTTAAAAAGCTACTTTGCCCCTTAGGGCCCCTGTATTCAACATATGACTTCATATTTAATGCACAGGAGGTTGGTGGCACCTTAATTGGGGAGGACGGGCTCGTGGTAACTGCTGGAGTGGAAATGGTTTCCATGGTTTCCATGTGTTTGATGCCATTCCATTCGCTCCGTTCCGGCCATTATTATTTTGAGTCGTCCTCCCCTCAGAAGCCTCCTGTGGTTTAATGACATCAGATCAACTACAACACCTGTGAAGACATTGACTGAGCCGATCCAGTCACTAGTATTCATTAGTGCTGTAGTGGGTACACGTGTGTTAGAGTGCTCTTGGTTGCCCACCTCAGCCCAACAGGTCGTTGCAACAGGACTGCTGCTGTCTCTTTAAAGGTGTCACTAATGACCCAGAGGTCAGGGGTCAAATGTAACGGCCCCCCCTGGTAACTGCTTCTGATTGGTTTAAACACGCTCGTGTGTTGTTTTCAGGTCATCTCTCTCAGAAATCGTATTGATGAGCTGCAGAAACAGTAAGTACTGCCTCCCACTCCCTCAGCATTCCTTCCTCTCCCAGTCATTGGTGGTCGCGTCCCAAAACGGCACCCCATTCCCTATATAGTGCACTACTTTTGACAAGGGCCCATAGGGTTCTGGTCAAAAGTAGTGCACTACATAGGGAATAGGGGGCCGTTTGGGACAAAACTACTCCTCAGAGACAGACAGCATGATAATCTGATCTGATGCATTTCCTATATAACGAATGATGAAATGCATTGTCATAACATCTTTTAATTCTGGTCTGAGTTAGAAGAGAGCTTGACAAATAGTTGTGTTGGTCAACACATAAGGCTCACGTCTGCAACACTAAGGCATGGCTGTTCCACTAAGAAGCACACAAAATGTCCTTAGAACAGGGTTTACAAGGCGGACATTTTGTTTTTGCAAAAAGGTAAGGCCATTGCAAAACACTGAAGTGACGTTGCTTACAATACTAGCCAATAATGAGTGACTTACCTTCGACCATACCAGAGGAGAGGTATTTAACAACATTTCCCTATGGCGGTTCCATCACATTATCATCATCATGTGATGCAACAGAGAGAAGTACTGTAAGGTCCACATCAGAATCATAGTTCTATACAGTATGGCTCTGGTCCACATGCTTTGCGTTGTTGTTGTCTGTGTACTGTAAGGGCTGCTTCAGAGGCAAAGGAAGTGAGGCTCAACAGGATAATATGTCAATAGGAAGTGAGGCTCAACAGTATAATATGTCAATAGGAAGTGAGGCTCAACAGATAATATGTCAATAGGAAGTGATTCTCAACAGATAATATGTCAATAGGAAGTGAGGCTCAACAGATAATATGTCAATAGGAAGTGATTCTCAACAGATAATATGTCAATAGGAAGTGAGGCTCAACAGATAATATGTCAATAGGAAGTGAGGCTCAACAGCAATATATGTCAATAGGAAGTGAGGCTCAACAGCATTATATGTCAATAGGAAGTGAGGCTCAACAGATAATATGTCAATAGGAAGTGAGGCTCAACAGGATAATATGTCAATAGGAAGTGAGGCTCAACAGATAATATGTCAATAGGAAGTGAGTCTCAACAGATAATATGTCAATAGGAAGTGAGGCTCAACAGATAATATGTCAATAGGAAGTGAGGCTCAACAGATAATATGTCAATAGGAAGTGAGGCTCAACAGATAATATGTCAATAGGAAGTGAGGCTCAACAGATAATATGTCAATAGGAAGTGAGGCTCAACAGATAATATGTCAATAGGAAGTGAGGCTCAACAGATAATATGTCAATAGGAAGTGAGGCTCAACAGATAATATGTCAATAGGAAGTGAGGCTCAACAGTATAATATGTCAATAGGAAGTGAGGCTCAACAGTATAATATGTCAATAGGAAGTGAGGCTCAACAGATAATATGTCAATAGGAAGTGAGGCTCAACAGGATAATATGTCAATAGGAAGTGAGGCTCAACAGATAATATGTCAATAGGAAGTGAGGCTCAACAGATAATATGTCAATAGGAAGTGGATTTCAACAGATAATATGTCAATAGGAAGTGAGGCTCAACAGTATAATATGTCAATAGGAAGTGAGGCTCAACAGATAATATGTCAATAGGAAGTGAGGCTCAACAGATAATATGTCAATAGGAAGTGAGGCTCAACAGATAATATGTCAATAGGAAGTGAGGCTCAACAGGATAATATGTCAATAGGAAGTACTTTCACCACATCATACCCAGCTACTGGAAGTACAAGTGAAGCGTTGACAGTTTCACCACTTGCTCTTTTATTGGCCCAAGTATTCTTCAAGATGAATCAAAAGAGAACTAATTGCACTTAACATTGGCCTACTAAACATTGTAGCCCACATTAATTTATTGCCTCAATTTCTTTGCTGTCTGTCTGTCTGTCTGTCTGTCTGAGTCTGTGTGGATGAGTCATTTGTGGAGAACTTTCATTCTTCAAGGATGACAAATAGGCTACTTACAGTATTACTGTATATTAATCTCTCTCTGACCTCGTTTGTCTCAATGGGATACATTAAATAGCTATAGTTTGCCATCTGATATAACTCAGAGGTAAGTATGGCATGGCTTGACATTGTAATGCAGCATGGTCAGGCAACTAAATCTAAATGTGTGACTAAAACTAAATTTAACATTGGTCAAAATGACATCCACTGTGTTTTACGATAGCGTACTGAACATGACATCCAGTGTGTTTTACGATAGCATACTGAACATGACATCCAGTGTGTTTTACGATAGCATACTGAACATGACATCCAGTGTGTTTTACAAAAGCATACTGAACATGCCACTCTAGCTAGGATAGTTTAAAGGTAGTCCAACATTTTGATCAAATAATCAAATCAAATATAACTTATTTTTCCTTGTATGATAGGCTTATTTTCAATATGATTTACTCTCACAGTAGTAATAATGTGACCTCAGAATTAATGTTGGCCCATTGTCTATCTGGATGTTCTAATTTACACGTGGTATGTTCGCCTAAACATGGAAATAAATAATAAATACTAACTATGGTTCACCAAGGGGACTATGGCATTGGGTGCTGTTTAAAGCCAATGCTTGACACTAGAGGGCATTACCTACATAACAGAACAGGACCCCTGACGTGTGTTTGCACTGTTGGCGCATTGCAGCAGCAAGAAGGGAGCCGCAGCCCGCCGCAGAAAGTAAACTGCCCGCCCGAGAGGCCTCAGCACCGGCGTGCGTCCGCCATGCTGCCCGCATCTGTACCGGCAGGGACAACTGACTCTGCCTCTGCCCGCCACAGCCATCCAGAACCCGGGTAGACCCAACGGCATGGAACCGACAAGCTGCACTGGATGTCCTACTGTCTGCTTTCGTATTATGTGAATGATGTTGTCATAGTCGCATTCTTCTCATGTCCTGTCCTCTCACACCGGACTGCTGTTAGGTTCTCATCGTGATCTTTTTTTTTTTTTTGTAAATAAAAAAAAGTGTGACGCTTCATGTGTGTCTGTTGCTGTTGTGTGTTAACTGTTCGCAGCACAATAAAATACATCTTATTTACTTTAGCTTCGCGCGTTATAGTTTGGCTGGGCCTACTCTTGTGAAGTGAAGTAGCCTACCTCAGGTGGGTTTACAAGTCTTCCATGATTTCTATATTTTATTTTGAAATAATATATATTTTTCTATAATTCCAGATATCCTAAATCTATATGTTGCCTATTGATCATTTCTCTATGAGAATTTGTAAGCGTAAACCTAGATGGCCATTTGTAAAAGCGTAAACCTAGATGTAATTACCCCTGACATAGTAAAAATACTAATGGCTTTTTTAAGTAGGCTTATTCGATAGACCTATCAGCGAAACATGTCAAAGACGAAATAAATGTTAGTAACAACCCTGCAATAATTCATCATGCATTCGATAAAAACGAATACAATTTTTGAATACATGCAACTTCTCAAAATGCCAAAATAATATATGTTAGTTTTCGTTTAATTTTACATTTAAATAATTTAGCAGAAGCTCTTATCCAGAGCGACTTTTTCTCCTTGTCTCTTTGCAATGTCGGAGTTTGAACCAGCGATCTTTCAGTTACTGGTCCAACGCTCTTAACAGCCGGGCTACCTGCTGCTGATCAATGCGTTATTTTCTTCTTGAACAATATGGATAAAATAATTGATAATGTGGTGTTCAAATACTGTTATTTCGGTATCAAAAGGATGTCGCCTATGATTGTGAAGTTAAATCAATGATTTTAGAAATAGTAAGCCTAATATATTACATGCACAGTGGGATGTAATTTCGTAAAATAGTTCATGCAAATCAATGATAGAAAATGCAATCTATATATAAATATGTATTTATTAAAATGTGATTCACTCCGTACTTGATATTATAAATATAAAGTTAAACGTCTGACACGTCAATCCAAGAGCAACATTAAATATGATTACATACACTTTCTGTGTGTGGTTCTTTTTTTTTTTTTTTTTTTTTTTTTTGTTGCAAAGCAGCTCTTATTTACACATATACAAAATGGTCCTCATCTTCCGGATTCATTTATCTCAGGCGTTTCCGCCTTGCCAACTGGAAATGATCATATTACACATAATCCCTCAATGAAATTATATTGATCACAAATAGAATGGTATCCCGTTTATATGAATTCAGACTTGTACTATCTTAGAATAGCATAGGCCTACTACAGTATAAATACATTCACACACACACATTCACACACACACACACACACATTATCCAATGTAGACCAAGGGTTCTTTAAGAAATTGGACACTGTCTTTCAAAGCCGGCATGGGAACTTCTTTGGTGTGTAGCCTTGTAACGACCTTTGGCAAGTCTTTGGCATTTTCTCTCCTCATAAGGAATAAAGTTGTGTTTTGAGCAATGTACAATTACTGTATACAGTCCACCGACCCGACTTCACAACACCCGGTAGACGGTGTTTGGGTCACGCAAGGCGGGGACGCAGTTGATCGGGGACGGGATGCGAGCTCCGGTCTCACTCGCTGTGGAACCATCCCCGGGAGAACAGGGGCTGCTACCCTCGGAACCGTCCTGAACAGCGGGACAGGCAGAGGTATCCGTGGTGATGCGCTCCACGATGCTTGACAGGCAGTCCAAACTGGAAATAACAGAGTTTTTCTTGTTTCTGGAATCTGGAAATAAAATATGAGAATTAATATGAGGTTTTTATTACAAGCGTCGGGTTTTACTATTAGTTTGAACATTATGACAATAAAATCTAATCGAATTAAGTCATATAAAGTGACCACATCATAGCAAAACGAAAATGTAGTTTATTAATAATTTAATGGTTTTATTTACTTGGCCAAATATACTCCAAATTTACCGTGTAGTTGTTTTCCATTTTAGACTCCGGAATAATGACAAATTGTTCATCCTAATCAGTAGCTGTCAAGCTGTTTATGAGTGTTGATTACTTGGAAATAACACTTACCATTTGGTATTTCGTTGAAGTAGGTGCTATCATACTTGTTTCTCTGTCTTGGTGGACAAGGTGGGCCATTAAAATCCATCTATAAGAGAGCAATGACACCGATAAGTAAACTGAAAACAGTTAAGTGTCAACCAAAACATTACATTCAAACGCATATTTTGATCAAAATATTCATGAGTAATTAATTACTCGTGCGTAATTCTTGCGTAATTCTTGACAGTTCAGTTTCTTACCATTCCGTCTGAGCAGTTGGAGCGGGGACTGGATGCATCCGAGTCCCCGCTATAGTGATCCATCACCGGGTAATAGTTGTCCTCCTGTCCGGCCCCACGAAGCAGGCCTTGGAGAGATTCAATATAGCTGATGGCATTCCGCAGGATATCCACTTTGGGCAGCCTCTGGTTGGGGTTAGTGGACGTACATCTCTTCAGTGTCTCGAAGGCGTCGTTCACCTTACTCAGTCGCCTTCTTTCCCGCATGGTAGCCGCTTTCCTGCGATCAGCATTGGTGGTCTTCCTCTTACAGGCTTTGCAGGCCCACAGGAGGCACCTGCCGGCCTGGTGGTGCCCGCTCGGTGCCCGGATGTGCTCGTCCTCTTTGTGATGGTGTTCGTCAGGCTTGAGGAGACCCAGATGAACGAGCCTCGGGTCCAGGTCCTCAAAGAACTGCATGTCGCTGGTGTTGAAGCAAGGATCGTCGTAGAAGTCATCTGGAGAGCTGATAGGGAAAGGGATATCCGGCAACTCCATGGTAACTCTTCTGTTCTGTTCTGTTCTGCCAAAATCACAAGAGATTAGACGGAGATCACGGAAGCTGTCTTCTATTTACTAATATTTGTAGTGCGCACTTTTTTATCCAAGCACTCCGCACAAGCGTGTTCCACGGTAATGCGCAGCGGGTAATGTAAAGGGCGTTTTAGCAGCTGAAGTCTGAGGTTGCCCTTGGCGGCTTGTTGATAACCACGGCTCTGGGTTGTATATAAGGAGACCTGATGCTCCAGTGGGCGTGTCTTTACCCGGACCGTTATCTGAGATTACCAATGAGCGAAGGCCTGAAGGGAGTGTCGGAAATGCCTGTCAGAAAGATCAAGAAAAACGGTTTGTTAAAACATTTTAAAAAAAAACAATTTAAAATCAACGTGTATATTTTTTATTCTGTTGTGATTTCTGACAGGAATATAGTTATTATGTGCAAGACATTATGAAATAGACATGGTTTTATTTTGGATGAAGTAGCCTAGTTGAGAAATGTCGAACGTAGCCTAATCATTGTGAAATAGTGTACAGTTAATATGTGATTGA
Source organism: Coregonus sp. 'balchen' (assembly GCA_902810595.1). NCBI lineage: Eukaryota > Metazoa > Chordata > Actinopteri > Salmoniformes > Salmonidae > Coregonus > Coregonus sp. 'balchen'. The sequence continues at coordinate 6,720,452 of LR778284.1, forward strand.
GGTGGGTCAGACCACATGAATTTAAGGAATTTAAAAACACACTAGATGGGCTTTCATTTATCGTTCCCTAAACCTGATCATTTCTATGCATTTTGCATTTTTGTGTGGATTCCCGTCACACACAAGAAACAAAAGTGATTTTCCATTAATCATTGCTATTCCCTTTGGTTTACAGGCCAGCTACTTTCATGGTTTCTCTTGGAATATAACACAGGGATTGACTCATCACTGTTTGAATGGGAGTGCAAGATGTTCCGTTAGTCAATCAGTCATTTCCAACAACCGACGGACGGTAGATCGCGGTGAAGAGACGACGATCTTACCCTATGGAGAAGGACAGGCTAAGGCCAAAAACACAACCACAACCTCACTCACTGTTGTAGTTCAATAATTAATTGATAAAGTTTGATCAAATATATTTTTGAGCAGAGCATTTATCGTGTTTTCTTCTCACCACATTGTATTGAATGTTAGGACCACACATTTGTGGCCTATGAAGTCAGTACTGTAAATGAGCAAATCATTGTTTTATTTGATCAATTTATTCGATTTTTGTCGATTTTGTACTGCACTATTAATTATCATGATATTAATGGAAATGTGTTAATGAAAACGAAAAGGGTGCCTTTTTATTTGCGAAGTGGTCCCATTTGGATGCGAAACGAGTCGATATAAATGTGCTTAATTCGGGGGGAAACTACGTTTTTGACAGTAAAAAATTAAACGAATCGAAATGTCATACTCCAAATATAGGTTACAGACTAGTTACATCTGGAGGAAATGAACTGATGCAGAAAGACAGATCTGTCATTTGTCCTGTCTGTCCACTCCCCTGTTGAGTGTCAAAGGGTCAATTAGTCCTTTGATCTGGTGATGAGGGGCACACCAGATCCACTGGTTGGCATCTTCACTCTCCTATCCCAAGAGATCGCTCACTTCTCCGGTGTTGGCTGTCCAATGGGCCTGCTGGGATATTCTACACAGAGAGACTACACAAAGCTCCATGCTGTACTATGGACACTATCAAGGATATTGTAAAACCAGACAGTCACAAATAAAATAAATTACAAAATCATGATGGTTAACAAATTAATGAAAGGGACATGAGTTATCAGATTGTGTCTGTCGCCATGGTTATCTGATCAGTTATCAGACTGTCTATCTCCATGGTTATCTGATCAGTTATCAGACTGTCTATCTCCATGATTCTTTGATTGGTTATGAGACTGTCAAGATCTGATCAGTTATCAGACTGTCTATCTCCATGGTTCTCTGATCAGTTATCAGACTGTCTATCTCCATGGTTCTCTGATCGGTTATCAGACTGTCTGTCGCCATGGTTATCTGATCAGTTATCAGACTGTCTATCTCCATGGTTATCTGATCAGTTATCAGACTGTCTATCTCCATGGTTCTTTGATTGGTTATGAGACTGTCAAGATCTGATCAGTTATCAGACTGTCTATCTCCATGGTTCTCTGATCAGTTATCAGACTGTCTATCTCCATGGTTCTCTGATCGGTTATCAGACTGTCTATATCCATGGTTCTCTGATCGGTTATCAGACTGTCTATCTCCATGGTTCTCTGATCGTTTATCAGACTGTCTATCTCCATGGTTCTCTGATCAGTTATCAGACTGTCTATCTCCATGGTTCTCTGATCAGTTATCAGACTGTCTATCTCCATGGTTATTTGATCGGTTATCAGACTGTCTATCTCCATGGTTCTCTGATCAGTTATCAGACTGTCTATCTCCATGGTTCTCTGATCGGTTATCAGACTGTCTATCTCCATGGTTCTCTGATCAGTTATCAGACTGTCTATCTCCATGGTTCTCTGATCAGTTATCAGACTGTCTATCTCCATGGTTATTTGATCGGTTATCAGACTGTCTATCTCCATGGTTCTCTGATCGGTTATCAGACTGTCTATCTCCATGGTTCTCTGATCAGTTATCAGACTGTCTATCTCCATGGTTCTCTGATCAGTTATCAGACTGTCTATCTCCATGGTTCTCTGATCAGTTATCAGACTGTCTATCTCCATGGTTCTCTGATCAGTTATCAGACTGTCTATCTCCATGGTTCTCTGATCAGTTATCAAACTGTCTATCTCCATGGTTCTCTGATCAGTTATCAGACTGTCTATCTCCATGGTTCTCTGATCAGTTATCAGACTGTGTATCTCCATGGTTCTCTGATCAGTTATCAGACTGTCTATCTCCATGGTTCTCTGATCAGTTATCAGACTGTCTATCTCCATGGTTCTCTGATCAGTTATCAGACTGTCTATCGCCATGGTTCTCTGATCGGTTATCAGACTGTCTATCGCCATGGTTCTCTGATCAGTTATCAGACTGTCTATCTCCATGGTTCTCTGAATGATGATCCATCTGGTTGCGTTATTACTGTCTTGGCCATGTCGTTTTATCCAGCATGCACTGTGGTAGTCCGGAACACGGCTGTAATACACACTGTGGCTGGCATTAAGGCTGTGTGTGTGTGTGTGTGTGTGTGTGTGTGTGTGTGTGTTTATTTCTTTGTGTTTTATTTATTCACTTCTACCAATCTCAACACTTCCGACCCTGTTTTTATGTGTGAACGGGTGCAAAACAAATTCTCGATTGCAAATACCTTCTCCGGGCTGAGTGGCTAAACTGCAGTCACTGTGTTAAATATAGGGGCAAGTGAAAGCTAAGACAAGTGCCCTTTTACTTGAGGCTGATATTATGCTGGGATGGATTCAAACCAACTAAACAGCACGAGTTGTGCCAAGTAACAGAGGAACCAACCGACTGGACGAATACAACACTCTGGACTTTTATAGAAAATTAAATACAAATATGGAAATTATATAATTGTTCTTCTTTTCCTACTGTTATTTTTGCACATTTATTGGCAGAGGAAACGCCAAGCCTCATCGACTGTGTTCTCCAGTTATTGGCAGAGGAAACGCCAAGCCTCATCGACTGTGTTCTCCAGTTATTGGCAGAGGAAACGCCAAGCCTCATCGACTGTGTTCTCCAGTTATTGGCAGAGGAAACGCCAAGCCTCATCGACTGTGTTCTCCAGTTATTGGCAGAGGAAACGCCAAGCCTCATCGACTGTGTTCTCCAGTTATTGGCAGAGGAAACGCCA
>LR778284.1:6728590-6733590 GCA_902810595.1 Coregonus sp. 'balchen'
CAACATAAAATCCTTATCTAAACCCCAATTCGTAAAATAAAGACATTCCAGGTAAATGACAGAAACAAAAAAATGTTATATTTTCATTGTTTATTTAACAAAAGTTGTTTATTTAACAGAAACTCAGATTTGATGTGCGCAACAATATGTGAACCCCTTCAGTCAATAGCTTGTGGAACCTCCATTAGCAGCGATAACTTGGACTAAACGTCTCCTATAGCCAGTAATCAGTCTCTGACATCTGTTTTGAGGGATTTTTGCCCACTCCTCCTTACAGAACTCAGCCAATTGAGTGAGGTTTGAGGGGTGTCTGGCATGAACTGCCCGCTTCAGGTCCTGCCACAGCATCTCAATTGGATTCAGGTCAGGACTTTGACTTGGCCAATCCAAAACACAAATCTTCTTTCTCCTGAGCCGTTCTTTGGTAGATTTGCTTGAATGCTTTGGGTTGTTGTCTTGTTTGAAGACCCATTTTCGGCCCAGCTTTAGCTCCTTGACTGATGGCCTGACGTTCTGTTCAAAAATATCCTGGTATACCTCAGAAATCATGGTTCCCTTAATGATGTGTAGTCGTCTAGGTCCAGAGGAGGAAAAGCAGCCCCAGTTCTTGACATTCCGACCACCATGTTTGACCGTCGGGATAAGGTTATTTTGGTGGTAGACAGTGTTGGGATTTCGCCAAACATGATTGTGACCCAAAAAGGTCAATTTTGGACTCATCGTCCAGAGAATGGACTTTCAGAAACCTTCAGGTTTGTCCCAGGTGGTCTCTGGCAAAGTTAAGACGGGCAGTTTGGTTCTTTTTTGACAGCAGAGGCTTCTTCCTAGCAACCCTCCCATGAATGGCATTTCGATTCAGTGTTCTTCTTATTGTTCAAGAATGCACAGTTACCTGAGATGCAGCAAGGGAGGTCTACAAATCTCTAGATGTTATGTTTGGGTTGGCTTTTACCTGATTTATTATTGTTCTTGTGGCTCTCTGGGGATATTTTGGAAGGGCGTCCACTTCTAGGCCGAGTTGCTGTTAAACGCTCTCCGTTTGTAAATGATTTGCCTCACAGTGGACTGATGGAGCTCAAATCTTTTTGAGATGATTTTATAGCCTTCCCCAGACTGATGTCCTCTGAGATCTCCTTTCCTCTCGGCATGGTGTGCTTTGCATTCACCTGGATGGGTAACACCAAACGGACCAGGTTTCCTATCTCTATTTATCAGAGTCTCGCCCAAACTCTTTTCTAACGATCTCTCCTTTGATTGGTTAATTTGGTAGCTAATTATTTACCCACCTGATTCTACTTACCTACTTGATTTAACCACCTTATTTTTGCACCTGCACTAATTCCTTTTTAATTGTGTTTTTCTGCTACACCAACATATGGTATTGGTAAATATAAACCTGTTATGTCAGACCAAAACGACTGGTTCTGATTAAATGAAGATTTCATGGTAAAAACTGAAAAAATCTGTAATTGCACAAGAGGTTCACATACTTTCAAGCAGCACTGTACCTTATTTTTTCTTTATCTTGGTAGATGGAATGACAACTTTTTAAAGGGAAAGATACAGGCTGAATGAACAGGTTAGGGTTAATGTGGGATCTTAATTTGATCGCTTTTTTTTCGTTGCTGAGAATTTTCCTGCGCTGCATGGAAATGCAGATGAGCTTCGTGATTTGCATAAATTCACTGAAAAACCCACACTAAAACAGGGTTATATTAACAGTATTGCACTTTTCATGTAGCCTACTTTTGTCCAGCTAATAGCCTAACCACCGATCAACCAAACATTGTGGACTAAACGTTAAAATCCTGACGCGTCTTACTCACTTAAAACAATCAGAACTAAAATGTGTCAAATGAGATTTTGAAACAGTAGACGCTGGAGGAGGAGGAGGAGGAGGAGGAAGAGGAGGAGGACGAGGAGGAGGAGGAGGACACGCTGAAGGAGATTGTTTTAATATGCTGGTTGTTTTATCTCTGGGACTATTGTTGAACAGACCACCGTGTGAACCCTCCCACTGAGAGACAGCCATGCCATACTTTTACAGCGCTCCTCATTAGGGCCATGTGAGTAATGGCACCCTCTCAGACCCTCTCCGAGTCCCTGTTACAGACCCAGACTAACTCAAACAGTATCAGGTAACAATGTAACAGGCCCTCTTAATAGTGGGTTAGCCTCACTCTCAGTGTGAGATGCTGTCTGTCTATGTGGCTCTAACAGACGATCAGTAACCCTGAATTGTGTATAAGGAACTACTATTGAGGTTTAAGAGGTATTGTCCCCCCTCCTCTGAATTAGTCATAAGGTCCAGTGTGTTTTCTTTTGGTTAGCGATGGACCAGCTAGCAGGCCAGGATAAGGCGTCGTCAGGCACCTGATGCGTAGTGGTGCCGCTGCCCCTGCCCCCCGTTATTGGAATCTCTCTAGCCTGTCTATTGGTTCCTGCTGTATTGAAACACCACTGCTGTATTGAAACACACAACAGCGGGGGATCTATCTCGAGGAGAGAGAGAGCAGGACGAGCGAGGATGAAGCGAGAGACTAGCGAGATGATAGCCTCGAGCTAGAGTCGCTCTCTAGCTCGTATCTAACTCTTCCTCTCTCATCTCTCTCTCCTATCTCTCTCTATCTCTCTCTCTCTCTCTCTCTCTCTCTCTCTCTCTCTCTCTCTCTCTCTCTCTCTCTCTCTCTGGGTTTAGCTAGCATCAGTCGAATGATCCACCGTGGCACGGTGATGTAAAACATTAAATATTGTTTTAAGTATCCGAGGCGCCATCCTGCGTGTCCTGCATGCTCTATGGAGGGCACCGTGCCAGCCGGTTTATGGGCATACACACATAGACACACACATAGACACACCACACACACACACACACACACACACACACACATAGACACACACACACACATAGACACACACAGACACACACACACACATAGACACACACACACACATAGACACACACACACACACACACACACATAGACACACACAGACACACACACACACATAGACACACCACACACACACACACACACACACACAGGACACACACCACACACTAGACACACACAGACACACACACACAACATAGACACACACACACACATAGACACACACACACACACACACACATAGACACACACAGACACACACACACACATAGACACACCACACACACACACACACACACACACAGACACACACACACACACACACACACACACACACATAGACACACCACACACACACACACACACACACACACACTGACCTCGTAAAGCAGAGCATGTCCACTCTGAGGGAACAAAGCTGGAGCCAAGGACCAATCACAGCCTAGCGATGAGAGACGGGAGGAGGCTGGGATGCCTGGACATCTGGGAGCACTCACCATCACACACACACACACACAGATACAACACACACACACACACACACACACACACACACACACCCACGCACGGATATATATATATATATATATATATATATATATATATATATATATACAGTGGGGAGAACAAGTATTTGATACACTGCCGATTTTGCAGGTTTTCCTACTTACAAAGCATGTAGAGGTCTGTAATTTTTATCATAGGTACACTTCAACTGTGAGAGACGGAATCTAAAACAAAAATCCAGAAAATCACATTGTATGATTTTTAAGTAATTCATTTGCATTTTATTGCATGACATAAGTATTTGATACATCAGAAAAGCAGAACTTAATATTTGGTACAGAAACCTTTGTTTGCAATTACAGAGATCATACGTTTCCTGTAGGTCTTGACCAGGTTTGCACACACTGCAGCAGGGATTTTGGCCCACTCCTCCATACAGACCTTCTCCAGATCCTTTAGGTTTCGGGGCTGTCGCTGGGCAATACAGACTTTCAGCTCCCTTCAAAGATTTTCTATTGGGTTCAGGTCTGGAGACTGGCTAGGCCACTCCAGGATCTTGAGATGCTTCTTATGGAGCCACTCCTTAGTTGCCCTGACTGTGTGTTTCGGGTCGTTGTCATGCTGGAAGACCCAGCCACGACCCATCTTCAATGCTCTTACTGAGGGAAGGAGGTTGTTGGCCAAGATCTCGCAATACATGGCCCCATCCATCCTCCCCTCAACATGGTGTAGTCGTCCTGTCCCCTTTGCAGAAAAGCATCCCCAAAGAATGATGTTTCCACCTCCATGCTTCACGGTTGGGATGGTGTTCTTGGTGTTGTACTCATCCTTCTTCTTTCTCCTAACACGGCGAGTGGAGTTTAGACCAAAAAGCTATATTTTTGTCTCATCAGACCACATGACCTTCTCCCATTCCTCCTCTGGATCATCCAGATGGTCATTGGTAAACTTCAGACGGGCCTTGACATGCGCTGGCTTGAGCAGGGGGACCTTGCGTGCGCTGCAGGATTTTAATCCATGACGGCGTAGTGTGTTACTAATGGTTTTCTTTGAGACTGTGGTCCCAGCTCTCTTCAGGTCATTGACCAGGTCCTGCCGTGTAGTTCTGGGCTGATCCCTCACCTTCCTCATGATCATTGATGCCCCACGAGGTGAGATCTTGTATGGAGCCCCAGACTGAGGGTGATTGACCATCATCTTGAACTTCTTCCATTTTCTAATAATTGCGCCAACAGTTGTTGCCTTCTCACCAAGCTGCTTGCCTATTGTCCTGTAGCCCATCCCAGCCTTGTGCAGGTCTACAATTTTATCCCTGATGTCCTTACACAGCTCTCTGGTCTTGGCCATTGTGGAGAGGTTGGAGACAGTTTGATTGAGTGTGTGGACAGTTGTCTTTTATACAGGTAACGAGTTCAAACAGGTGTAGTTAATACAGGTAATGAGTGGAGAATAGGAGGGCTTCTTAAAGAAAAACTAACAGGTCTGTGAGAGCCGGAATTCTTACTGGTTGGTAGGTGATCAAATACTTATGTCATGCAATAAAATGCAAATTAATTACTTAAAAATCATACAATGTGATTTTCTGGATTTTTGTTTTAA
>LR778284.1:6736090-6755939 GCA_902810595.1 Coregonus sp. 'balchen'
CCATACTAAACTCTCCTGTAATGACTCACTAAACTAAACCATACTAAACTCTCCTGCAATGACTCACTAAACTAAACCATGCTAAACTCTTCTACAAGCACTGTGTTAATGAATTTACATCATCTATATATAATCTATATACTGTATCATCTATATATCATCTATAAACGGGACACTAAACACAAAGCACAATACGACAAACACAAGACACGGAACACCAAACAGTAAACCACTAAACAAAACCATAACGGGGGGCAAAACACAAACGGACACCAAACAAACACAAACACATTAAACAAGACAGAAACAGGAAATCATCTATATACGTATCAAACTAAAAGATCATTATATACTGTACATCTATATATCATCTATTACACTGTATATCACTATATCATCTATATATCATCTATATACTGTATCATCTATATATCATCTATATATCATCTATATACTGTATCATCTATATATCATCTATATATCATATAAAATCACTATTAACCGATCATCATATATCATCTAATATCATCTTAACTGATCATCTATATATCATCTATATACTGTAATTCTAATATCAGCTAAAAATACTGTAATCATCTATAAATACTCTAAATATCATCTATATATCACTATATATCATCTATATACTGTTTTCAAAACTTTTACAATTTTACGGAAATTTCATTAAACATCTTCTGATCATCTTATATCCTTTTTTCATATCATCTCCATCATTATACAGTAGGGAAAAAATTTTTTTCGGTAGGTTCCATAAAAAGTCTCTATTATAAGTAGTCTATTTTAAACTCTCCGTCATTGACTCAGCTAAAATAAACAATACTAAAACTCTCCTGTTAATGATCATAAACTAAACCATACTAAAAACTCTCAGAAGGACTCACTAACAAACCATATAAACTTACTGTAATGACTCACTTAAACTAAACCATACTAAACTCTCCTGCAATGACTCACTCAACTAACCATGCTAAATAAACTTTCTACAAGCACGGGGGGAAGGAAGGGACAGCAGCGAGAGATAAAGCGAGAACGGGAGCAGCGAGAGATACGAGAAAGGGAGCAGTAGAGAGCAGCGAGAGAGCCAGCGAGAGACGGGAGCAGCGAGAGAGAGCCGCGAGAGAGCAGAGGGAGGCAGCGAGAGAGCAGGGGAGAGCGCAGCGAGAGAGCAGATGAGAGAGCAGCGATAGACGGGAGCAGGCGGAGAGAGCAGCGAGAGACGGGAGCAGCGAGAGAGAAGCGAGAGAGCAGCGAGAGAGCAGCGAGGAGAAGCGAGGGAGCAGCGAGAGAGCAGGGGAGAGATGAGATGAGACGGGAGGCAGCGAGAGAGCACGAGAGACGGGAGCAGCGAGAGAACAGGCGAGGAGCAGCGGGAGAGCAGGCGAGAGAGAAGCGAGCGAAGAGCGAGAGAGGGGAGCAGCGAGGAGAGAGCGAGGGCAGTCGGGAGAGCAGCGAGAGATCAGAGATGAGAGCAGCGTAGGAGACTGGAGGAGCGAGGAGAGCAGAGCGAGGAGAGCAGGCGAGAGAGCACGATAGACGGTATCATAGATAATCATCAAATTTTTATACCATCTAGATATATCTAGAGACGTATATTTATAGATCATAAATACGTATATCGGATAGATCATCCACTGAACATCTAGATAATCGAGATACATCACTATAATCATATATTCATATATAGACGTATCATCTATATATCATTATATATCATCTATATACTGTATGCAGTCTGATGATTCAGCATCTAGATATCATCTGATATATCATTTATATATCAGGTGTATACAGTGAGGGAAAAAAATTTTTGATCCCCTGCTGATTTTGTACGTTTGCCCACTGACAAAGAAATGATCAGTCTATAATTTTAATGGTAGGTTTATTTGTACAGTGAGAGACAGAATAACAACAAAGAAATCTAGAAAAACGCATGTCAGAAATGTTATAATTGATTTGCATTTTAATGAGGGAAATAAGTATTTGACCCCCTCTCAATCAGAAAGATTTCTGGCTCCCAGATGTCTTTTATACAGGTAACGAGCTGAGATTAGGAGCACACTCTTAAAGGGAGTGCTCCTAATCTCAGTTTGTTACCTGTATAAAAGACACCTGTCCACAAAAGCAATCAATCAATCAGATTCCAAACTCTCCACCATGGCCAAGACCAAAGAGCTCTCTAAGGATGTCAGGGACAAGATTGTAGACCTACACAAGGCTGGAATGGGCTTCAGGACCATCGCCAAGCAGCTTGGTGAGAAGGTGACAACAGTTGGTGCGATTATTCGCAAATGGAAGAAACACAAAATAACTGTCAATCTCCCTCGGCCTGGGACTCCATGCAAGATCTCACCTCGTGGAGCTACACGGGAGGATCTTGTCAATGATCTCAAGGCAGCTGGGACCATAGTCACCAAGAAAACAATTGGTAACACACTACGCCGTGAAGGACTGAAATCCTGCAGCGCCCGCAAGGTCCCACTGCTCAAGAAAGCACATATACATGACCATCTGAAGTTTGCCAATGAACATCTGAATGATTCAGAGGAGAACTGGGTGAAAGAGTTATGGTCAGATGAGACCAAAATGGAGCTCTTTGGCATCAACTCAACTCGCCGTGTTTGGAGGAGGAGGAATGCTGCCTATGACCCCAAGAACACCATCCCCACCGTTAAACATGGAGGTGGAAACATTATGCTTTGGGGGTGTTTTTCTGTTAAGGGGACAGGACAACTTCACTGCATCAAAGGGACGATGGACGGGGCCATGTACCGTCAAATCTTGGGTGAGAACCTCCTTCCCTCAGCCAGGGCATTGAAAATGGGTTGTGGATGGGTATTCCAGCATGACAATGACCCAAAACACATGGCCAAGGCAACAAAGGAGTGGCTCAAGAAGAAGCACATTAAGGTCCTGGAGTGGCCTAGCCAGTCTCCAGACCTTAATCCCATAGAAAATCTGTGGAGGGAGCTGAAGGTTCGAGTTGCCAAACATCAGCCTCGAAACCTTAATGACTTGGAGAAGATCTGCAAAGAGGAGTGGGAAAAATCCCTCCTGAGATGTGTGCAAACCTGGTAGCCAACTACAAGAAACGTCTGACCTCTGTGATTGCCAACAAGGGTTTTGCCACCAAGTACTAAGTCATGTTTTGCAGAGGGGTCAAATACTTATTTCCCTCATTAAAATGCAAATAAATTTATAACATTTTTGACATGCGTTTTTATGGATTTTTTTGTTGTTATTCTGTCTCTCACTGTTCAAATAAACCTACCATTAAAATAATAGACTGATCATTTCTTTGTCAGTGGGCAAACGTACAAAATCAGCAGGGGATCAAATACTTTTTTCCCTCACTGTATATCGTCTGTGTGACAACTTATTGTCGTAATTTACCAAATATCTTTTGATGACATAATTCTCTTCCAATCGTCACATGGTTTATTTGGCCTCTGAAAGGAAATGCTTCCTCCTCAAATCAAATCAAATCAAATCAAATGTTATTTTTCACATGCGCCGAATACAACCGGTGTAGACCTTACAGTGAAATGCTTACTTACAAGTCCTTAAACAACAATGCAGTTTTAAGAAAGAATACCAAAAAAATACCATAAATACATTAAATAAATAAAAAATAAGAAATAAAGGCAACAGAAATTAAAGAGCAGCAGTAAAATAACAGTAGTGAGGCTATATACAGGGGATACCGGTAACGAGTCAATGTGCGGGGGCACCGGTTAGTTGAGGTAATTAAGGTAATATGTACATGTAGGTAGAGTTACCTCTGTCTCTGAACAAGTAAGAGGCTATAAACCTGTCAAGTAGCATGTAAAACCTGTCAAGTAGCATGTAAAACCTGTCAAGTAGCATGTAAAACCTGTCAAGTAGCATGTAAAACCTGTCAAGTAGCATGTAAAACCTGTCAAGTAGCATGTAAAACCTGACCTAGTACCTTCCACTGAGACCAAACTATAAATGTCACGACTTCCTCCGAAGCTGCTTCCTCTCCTTGTTCGGGCAGGACTTCCTCCGAAGCTGCCTCCTCCTCTCCTTGTTCGGGCAGGACTTCCTCCGAAGCTGCCTCCTCCTCTCCTTGTTCGGACAGGCTTCGGCGTTCGTCGTCACCGGCCTTCTAGCCGCTGCCGCTCCTCATCTCATCGTTCCATTTGTTTTGTCTTGTTTGTTACACACACCTGGTTCATATCCCCTCATCAGTACCTGTATAATTATCCCCTCTGCTCCCCAATGTCTTTGTGTGTTATTGTTCCATGTGGAGGTGTCGCTAGCTCGTGTTGAGCATTATGTTACTTTTATCGCCGGGGAATATTTACCCGTGTACATTTGGTTCCCAGGACGCATTTAAGTCGCACTGGGATCGTGTTTATGCATTGCTGCGGACTACCTTATTGGGCTTATTAAAGCATATTCCTTCTTCACACTCCTGCGCCTGACTCCGTCCGTCCCCTCACTCCAATAAACCAGTCAAGTAGCCGTGTAAAACCTGACCTAGTACCTTCCACTGAGAGACCAAACATTTCAAACTTGATCATAAGTATCTGCATTCCATAACAAAAGCTTATGGAGGAAGTACAGTATTGGGTTCTTAGACGACACAAGCTTGGGGCTGTGGCCAAAACAGCCCTATGGCAAATAAACCATATCAGATGTAATGCTGTAGGACAGGACTGTACCTTCATAGTGCCTGAGGGTCTTAGTAAAGCAATCAGAGCCCCGGACACACTGGGAATCTGAGAGGGTGTGGAGAATGGACCCAGATCCCAGGTACTGGATAGTTAGCCTGGACACACACACATACAAACACACGTGCACACATACACAATCATGTGCATGCACATAAATACACACACACACACACACAGGCACACACGCAAGCACACAAACTCACACACAGGGCAGTAAACTCCACGGCCGTTGGACGGTGGTCCGCTCTGTCCAAGCCGTAAACCATCCAGTGATTCCGTCATCGCCAACACAGGAACCAGCTGGATGTCTCTACACAGCTTAGTGAGAGAAAATACATTAAAAAAAGACAATCGCAAAAAAAAAAAAAAAGGAATCTCAGAGTTGGTTTGAATTGGGTTTTGTGAGGGTGTCAAGTTCTGTGGGCCAACATACAACCCTTTCCCAGACCAGCTGAAAACCGTATGCTGCGTAGACTCTCCAGAGAGATAGACCCAAACATGTAATGTATCTCTTCACAGTTTTCTGGTGTTCTAGTGTTTTGTAGAGGTTCCAGAACCTAGCCGAACTCTTAATTCCAATTCCGTCTGTTGGTGTTGATGTGGTTATATCGTGTTTCATTCCAAGACTTTTACACATGACCATTTAATGGAGTCTTGGTGTATCAGTTTATAGCGTCTGATACCAGCTTTGTACGTTTTTATTGGTTCACATGGGCTGGATGTGTAGAATGAATCAAATCCATCTTTGGTCTTTTAGAAGCACCTACGTGCTCTGTGTCCAGTTTTAACCCTGGGAAATTTCGTAGAAAATGTTTTGTCTTCTGTTTTATCAAATGATACTTTGCCAGTACCTCAAAGGCTTCCGTTGCTGGAACGTTAGTCACTTCCTCCAACACTGACTGCTCCGTTCTCCCTCTGGGTTGTTACAAGCAGTGTTGCAGAGAGGTAGAGTGTGAGGGAGAGGAAGCACTGTGCAGCACCACCATCATTACTCACCGGGGAAAATAATTTTTGTTGGCAACAACAAAGTAAGTTTAAGTAAAAAGTGAATGAATGTGAATAAACGTTGATATGTTAGAAAGAACGTGAGCAACTATAAGCTTTCTCCTGGCTAGTGTGAATCGATCATATACAGTGCCTTGCAAAAGTATTCATCCCCCTTGGCGTTTTTCCTATTTTGTTGCATTACAACCTGTAATTTAAATAGATTTTTATTTGGATTTCATGTAATGGACATACACAAAATAGTCCAAATTAGTGAAGTGAAATGAAAAAAATTATTTGTTTCAAAGAATTATACAAAATTAATAACGGAAAAGTGGTGCGTGCATTTGTATTCACCCCCTTTGCTATGAAGCAACTAAATAAGATCTGGTACAACCAATTACCTTCAGAAGTCAGATAATTAGATAAATAAAGTCCACCTGTGTGCAATCTAAGTGTCACATGATCTGTCACATGATCTCAATATATATATACACCTGTTCTGAAAGGCCCCAGAGTCTGCAACACCACTAAGCAAGGGGCACCACCAAGCAAGCGGCACCATGAAGACCAAGGAGCTCTCCAAATAGGACAGGGACAAAGTTGTGGAGAAGTACAGATCAGGGTTGGGTTATAAAAAAATATCAGAAACTTTGAACATCCCACAGAGCACCATAAAAACCATTATTTAAAAATGGAAAGAATATGGCACCACAACAAACCTGCCAAGAGAGGGCCGCCCACCAAAACTCACGGACCAGGCAAGGAGGGCATTAATCAGAGAGGCAACAAAGACACCAAAGATAACCCTGAAGGAGCTGCAAAGCTCCACAGCGGAGATTGGCGTGTCTGTCCATAGGACCACTTTAAGCCGTACACTCCACAAATCTGGGCTTTACGGAAGAGTGGCCAGAAAAAAGCCATTGCTTAAAGAAAAAAATGAGCAAACGCATTTGGTGTTCGCCAAAAGGCATGTGGGAGACTCCCCAAACATATGGAAGAATGTACTCTTTTCAGATGAGACTAAAATTGAGCTTTTTGGCCATCAAGGAAAATGTCTGGCCGCAAACCCAACACCTCTCATCATCCCGAGAACACCATCCCCACAATGAAGCATGGTGATGGCAGCATCATGCTGTGGGGATGTTTTTCATCGGCAGGGACTGGAAAACTGGTCAGAATTGAAGGAATGATGGATGGCGCTAAATACAGGGAAATTCCTGAGGGAAATCTGTTTCAGTCTTCCAGAGATTTGAGACTGGATGGAGGTTCACCTTCCAGCAGGACAATGACCCTAAGCATACTGCTAAAGCAACACTTGAGTGGTTTAAGGGGAAACATTTAAATGTCTTGGAATGGCCTAGTCAAAGCCCAGACCTCAATCCAGTAGAAGGATTACTTTCATACTATTCCAGGTATTCCTTAAAGAGGTAGGGTTTCAAGTGTCTCCGGAAGGTGGTCAGTGACTCCACTGTCCTGGCGTCGTGGGGGAGCTTATTCCACCATTGGGGTGCCAGAGCAGTGAATAGTTTTGACTGGGCTGAGCGGGAACTGTGCTTCCGTAGAGGTAGGGGGGCTAGCAGGCCAGAGGTGGATGAACATAGTGCCCTCGTTTGGGTGTAGGGTCTGATCAGAGCCTGAAGGCAAGGAGGTGCCGTTCCCCTCACAGCTCCGTAGGCAAGGTTGGATGGGGAGCATCGCTGCACAGCTATGTTCAGGTCTCTCTAGAGATTTTAGATTGGGTTCAAGTCAAGGACATTCAGAGACTTGTCCCGAAGCCACTCCTGCATTCTCTTGGCTGTGTGCTTAGAGTCGTTGTCCTGTTGGAAGGTGAACCTTCACCCCAGTCTGAGGTCCTGAGCACTCTGGAGCAAGTTTTCATCAAGGATCTCTCTGTACTTTGCTCCGTTCACCTTTCCGTCGATCATGACTGGTCTCCCAGTCCCTGCCGCTGAAAAACATCCCCACAGCATGATGCTGTGACCACCATGCTTCACCGTAGGGATGGTATTGGCCAGGTGATGAGCGGTGCCTGGTTTCCTCCAGGACTCTCAGACTCTCATGGTCTGAGAGTCCTTTAGATGCATTTTGGCAAACCAAGCAGGCTGTCATTTGCCTTTTACTGAGGAGGTCTGGCCACTCTACCATAAAGGCCTGATTGGTGGAGTGCTGCAGAGATGGTTGTCCTTCTGGAAGGTCCTCCCATTTCCACAGAGGAACTCTGGAGCTCTGTCAGAGTGACCGTCGGGTTCTTGGTCATCTCCCTGACAAAGGCCCTTCTCCCCCGATTGCTCAGTTTGGCTGGGCGGCCAGCTCTAGGAAGAGTCTTGGTGGTTCCAAACTTCTTCCATATAAGAATGATGGAGGCCACTGTATTCTTGGGGACCTTCAATGCTGCAGACATTTTTTGGTACCCTTCCCCAGATCTGTGCCTCGACACAATCCTGTCTCGGAGCTCTACGGACAGTTCCTTCGACCTCATGGCACAGGTGTGAGCCTTTCCAAATCAAATGTCCAATCAATTGAATTTACCACAGGTGGACTCCAATCAAGTTGTAGAAACATCTCAAGGATGATCAATGGAAACAGAATGCACCTGAGCTCAATTTCGAGTGTCCTAGCAAAGGGTCTGAATACTTACAGTGGGGAAAAAAAGTATTTAGTCAGCCACCAATTGTGCAAGTTCTCCCACTTAAAAAGATGAGAGAGGCCTGTAATTTTCATCATAGGTACACGTCAACTATGACAGACAAATTGAGAAAAATAAATCCAGAAAATCACATTGTAGGATTTTTAATGAATTTATTTGCAAATTATGGTGGAAAATAAGTATTTGGTCAATAACAAAAGTTTCTCAATACTTTGTTATATACCCTTTGTTGGCAATGACACAGGTCAAACGTTTCTGTAAGTCTTCACAAGGTTTTCACACACTGTTGCTGGTATTTTGGCCCATTCCTCCATGCAGATCTCCTCTAGAGCAGTGATGTTTTGGGGCTGTCGCTGGGCAACACGGACTTTCAACTCCCTCCAAAGATTTTCTATGGGGTTGAGATCTGGAGACTGGCTAGGCCACTCCAGGACCTTGAAATGCTTCTTACGAAGCCACTCCTTCGTTGCCCGGGCTGTGTGTTTAGGATCATTGTCATGCTGAAAGACCCAGCCACGTTTAATCTTCAATGCCCTTGCTGATGGAAGGAGGTTTTCACTCAAAATCTCACGATACATGGCCCCATTCATTCTTTCCTTTACACGGATCAGTCGTCCTGGTCCCTTTGCAGAAAAACAGCCCCAAAGCATGATGTTTCCACCCCCATGCTTCACAGTAGGTATGGTGTTCTTTGGATGCAACTCAGCATTCTTTGTCCTCCAAACACGACGAGATGAGTTTTTACCAAAAAGTTCTATTTTGGTTTCATCTGACCATATGACATTCTCCCAATCCTCTTCTGGATCATCCAAATGCACTCTAGCAAACTTCAGACGGGCCTGGACATGTACTGGCTTAAGCAGGGGGACACGTCTGGCACTGCAGGATTTGAGTCCCTGGCGGCGTAGGGTGTTACTGATGGTAGGCTTTGTTACTTTGGTCCCAGCTCTCTGCAGGTCATTCACTAGATCCCCCCGTGTGGTTCTGGGATTTTTGCTCACCGTTCTTGTGATCATTTTGACCCCACGGGGTGAGATCTTGGGTGGAGCCCCAGATCGAGGGAGATTATCAGTGGTCTTGTATGTCTTCCATTTCCTAATAATTGCTCCCACAGTTGATTTCTTCAAACCAAGCTGCTTACCTATTGCAGATTCAGTCTTCCCAGCCTGGTGCAGGTCTACAATTTAGTTTCTGGTGTCCTTTGACAGCTCTTTGGTCTTGGCCATAGTGGAGTTTGGAGTGTGACTGTTTGAGGTTGTGGACAGGTGTCTTTTATACTGATAACAAGTTCAAACAGGTGCCATTAATACAGGTAACGAGTGGAGGACAGAGGAGCCTCTTAAAGAAGAAGTTACAGGTCTGTGAGAGCCAGAAATCTTGCTTGTTTGTAGGTGACCAAATACTTATTTTCCACCATAATTTGCAAATAAATTCATTAAAAATCCTACAATGTGATTTTCTGGATTTTTTTCCCTCAATTTGTCTGTCATAGTTGACGTGTACCTATGATGAAAATTACAGGCCTCTCTCATCTTTAGTTGGGGATACTTGACAATTTTTGGCCCCCCCCCCCAAAAAAAAGGGGGCCCCCTTTGGGGGTTTTTTCCCCCCGGAAAGGGGATTTTTTAAAAAAAATTTTAAAAAATTTTTTCCCCCCGGGGCCCCCTTTTTTTTCCCGGGGGTTTTTTTCCAAAACCCCCAAAAAAAAAAAACCCCGGGGGGAAAACAACAAAAAAAAAAAAATTTTAAAAAAAAAATTTTTCCCCCAAAAAAGGGGGGCCCCCGGGGGAAAAAAGGGGAAAAAAATTTTTTAAAAAAACCAAAAAAATTTTTTTTAAAAATTTAAAAAAATTTTTTTTTAAAGGGGGAAAAAAAAAAAAAAAAAAAAAAATTTTGGTTTTTTTTGGGGGAAAAGGGAAAAAATTTTTTTTTAAAAAAAATTTTCCCCTTTTTTTTTTAAATTTTTTTTTTTCCCAAAAGGGCCAAATGGAAAGGTTTTTGGGGGTTTTTTCCCCCCCTTTTTTTTTTTTTTTCCTTTTTTTTTGGGGGGGTTTTGGGGGGGGGGCCCCCCGGGATTTTTTTGGGGGGTTTTTTGGGGGGGTTTTTTCCCCCCCCCCAAACCCTTAAAGGGAAAAAAAGGGGGGGCCCCCTTTTTGGGGGGGTTTTTTTTTTTTTAAAAAACCCCCCCCCTTTTTTTTTAAAAAAAACCCCGGGGGGCCCCCATTTTTTTTTTTTTTTTCCCCTTTTTTTTCCCCCCAAAGAAAAAAAAAATTTTTTTTTTTTTTGGGCCCAAAATTTTTTTTTTTTTTTCCCCCCAAAAAAAACCCAAAATTTTTTTTTGGGGCCAAACCCCCCCCTTTTTTCCCCCCTTTAAAAAAATTTGGGGGGGGGGTTTTTTCCCCCCCCGGGGGGGCCCAAACCCCCCCGGGGGGTTTTGGGTTTTTTTGGTTTTTTTTCCCCCCCCGGGGGGGGGCCCCTGAAAAGGGGTCTTGGGGTTTTCCCCCCTTTTTTTTTTTTTTAAAAGGGGCCCCTTTTGGGGGGGCCCCCCGGGGGGCCCCAAAAATTTTTTTCCCCCCCCTTTTTTTAACCCCCGGTTTCCTTTTGGGGTTTTTTTTTTTTTAAAAGGGTTCTTTTTTGGAAACCTTTTCCGGGCCCAAATTAAAAAAAGGGGGGGAGGGGGGGGTTTAAAAAAAGGGGTTTTTTTAGAAAAAAAAATTTCCTTTTTAAGGTCCCCCAAAAAGGGGGGTTTTTTTAAAAAAAAAATTTTAAAAAAAAAATTTTTTTGGGGGTTTTTCCCCAAAATTTTTTTTTTTTTTAAAAAAATTTAAAAAAAACCCTTTTTTTTTTTTTTTTTGGGTTTTTTTTTTTTTTTTTGGGGGGGTTTTTTTTTTTTTTTTTTAAAAAATTTTAAAAATTTTCCGGGTTTTTTTTTTTTTTTTTTAAAAAAGGGGGAAAAAATTTTTTTTTTTTAAAAAAAAAAAATTTTTTTTGGGGGGTTTTTTTTTTTTTTAAAAAAAAAAAAAATTTTAAAAAAAAAGGGGGAAAAAAAATTAAAAAAAAGGGGGGGCCCCCCTTTTTTTTTTTTAAAAATTTTTTTTTAAAAAAAAAAAAAAAAAAATTTTTTAAAAAAACCCAAAAAAAAAAAAAGGGGGTTTCTTTTTTTTTAAAAATTTAGAAAAAAAACCCTTTTTAAAAAAAAAAAAAAGGGGGGGGTTTTGGGGGGTTTTTTTAAAAAAAAATAAAAAAAAAAAATTTTTTCCTTTGGGGGGGTTCCCCCCCAAAATTAAAAAGGGGAAAAAAAGGGGGAAAAACCGGGGGGGGGGGGGAAAAAAAGGGGGGGTTTTAAAAATTTTCCCCCGGAAAAAAGGGGGGAGAGGGGGGGGGGAAAAAGGGCCGCGGAGGGGGGGAAAAAAGGAGGAAAAAAGGAAAAAAAAAGAAAAACCCCAAAAAAAAAACCCCCCTTTTTTAAAAGGGGGGGAAAAAAAAAACCCCCCGGGCGGGGGGAAAAGGGGCCCCCCCCCCCCCCCCTTTTTTTTTTTTTTAAACCCCCCAACCCCCTTTCCTTCTCTTTTTTTTTTTTTTTTTTCCCCGGGGGAAAAAAAAAGGGGGGAACCCGGGGGGGAAAAAAAAAGGGTTTTTAAAAAATTTTTTTTTTAAATTTTTTTTTTTTTTTAAAAAAAAACCCCAAAATAAACCCGGTTTTAAAAAAACCCCCCAAAAAAAATTTTTTTTTAAAATTTTAAATTTGGGGAAAAAAAAAGGGGGGGGAAAAAATTTTTTTAAAAAAAAAAAAAAGGGGGGGGTTTTTTTAAAAAATTTTTTTTTTTTAAAAAGGGAAAATAACCCCCCCCCCTTTTTTTGGGGGGAAAAAAAAAAAAAAATTTTTAAAATTTTTAAAAAAAAAGGGGGGGAAAAAATTTAAACCCCAAAAAAAAAATTTTTAAAAAAAACCCCCTTAAAAAAAAAAAGGGGGGCGGGGGGTTTGGGGGTTTTTTTTCCCCCTTTTTTTTTTTAAAAAAAAAAAAAAAAAAAGGGAAAAAGGGCTTTTTTAAATTTTAAGGGGAAAATTTGGGGTTTTTTAAAAATTTATTTTTTTTTTTTAAAAAAAAAAAAAAAAATTTTTTTAAAAAAAAAAAAAAAGGCCAAAAAAAAATTTTTTTTTTTTTTTAAAAAAACCCCCGGGGGGTTTTTTAAAAAAGGGGCCCCCCCCCGGGGGGGGGCCCCCCCCTTTTGGGGGGGGCCCCCCCCCCCCCTTTTTTGGTTTTTTTTTGGTTTTTTTTAAACCCTTTTTTTTAAAATTTTTTTTTTGGGTTTTGGGGTTTTTGGGTTTTTTTTAATTTTTAAAACCCGGGGTTTTTCCCTTTTTTTTTTGGGGGAAAGGTTTTTTTTTTTATTTTGAACTGTACTCAGTGTGCGTAAAGTTCGTTTTCCTTCCGGCTGGGGTTTAGCCGGGGGTTTGTGTTTTTTGGTTTCATAAAGACTGTTGAACGAAACCTCGGTTTTTCCGCATTTATTCCACCACATCCCCGGGTCCCAACCTGACACAGGCCCCTTATACGGAATGAAGAAAAACCTTCAACCCATTTGGGTTAAAGTGTTCCCCATAGTTCACAGCATGCTGACAAACCGTCCCAAACCTAAGGGTTTCCAACCCCGTTTTTAAAAACGGGGGGGGTAGGGGTTGGGTGTAATAAAAGGAAGGGTCAAAATAAAAAAACCAAAAAAGATTAAAATCACACGGGACCCCAAAAACCAAAAAACAACAACCCCCCACGTTATTTGTTTTTTAAAATTTCTAAAAAATTTTTGATTTCCCCCCCTTGGGCCCGAGGACGAGCCCTTTAAAAACAGAGAATGGCTGTTTCCCCGTTTCCAACCAGGGCCAAAATCAAGCTTCTCCTACAGTCGGGGGCAGGGGGGTTTTTAAATCGACCCCCAAGACCTTAACACAAAGAGCCCTTTTTCCCCCGGGGTTGGGCCCAACGGGTCCCTAAAGGTAAAAAGCCAATTTCCCGAACCCGGGACCCTGATAAATTTTTTTCTGTTTTGTTTTTTTTTGTTTGCGTGGCTTTTTGTGGCTTGGAGCTGACGGCTTCTACGACTGCGCCCCAAATGGCACCCACATTCCCCATTGGGCTCTGGTCAAAGGTCGATGTAGGGAATGGTGTGGCATTTGAGACGTAGCCTAGGACTGGGGTCTGATTGCTCGTCACCTGGTCTTTATTTTGTTATTGTTTTGTTTCCCTTTTTATCCCCTTTTTGGTGAAATCCGATTGGTAGTTCCAGTCTTGTCCCATCGCTGCAACTCCCGTACGGACTCAGGGGAGGCGAAAGTGAGAGCCACGCGTCCTCCGAAACACGACCCCTGCCAAGCCGCACTGCTTCTTGACACACTGCTCGCTTAACCCAGAAGCCAGCCACACCAATGTGTCGGAGGAAACACCGTAAAACTGTCGACCGTGTCAGCGTGCATGCGCCCCCGGCCTGCCACAGGAGTCGCTAGAGCGCGATGGGACAAGGTCATCCCGGGCCGGCCAAACCCTCCCCTAACCCGGACGACGCTGGGCCAATTGTGCGCCGCCTCACGGGTCTCCCGGTCGCGGCCGGCTGCGACACAGCCCGGGATCGAACCCGGATCTGTAGTGACGCCTCAAGCACTGCCTTAGATTGCTGCGCCACTCGGGAGGCCCCAGCTCGTTACCTGGTCAATCACTTCTCCACTTCTCCTCCCCTGGGTGACAGTCCCTGGCCCAGCCTCCCAGGGAAACGGTTGTGTCTTGGCTTGTCATTGTCACTAAACGGCCAAGAGTTCATATGATTCTGACATTAGGATATTTTCCTAGACCTCAGAGCGCAGGCTGTAAATCAGAGTTGAAACACACTGAGGACTACTGTCCTTTGGAGACCATTCAAAGATAACAGTGACAAAGCGATGCTGTGATTGAAGTGTCCATGGCGATGACGTGTTTTATGTACATGTGATCCGGACAGGAAGGAAGAGAGGAAGAGAGAGATTGTAAATGAAACGCGAAAGACAAACCAAACTGACCAATGAACTCAACAGCAGTTCAACATGTTCAGGAAAACATTGGATGAAAGGAATCAGACTGAGACAGGTCAGACAGAGAGACTTCATTATTCCATTATCATCTTTAAATATTATTCTGAATATAAAAACACTGTCATTTTCTCCATTTGATATATTTTAACCTACAAAGACGTTCCAGATTCCACCAACGTGAGAGGACTGAGCAGAGGAGATGGTTTCTGGTTGGTCTATAATTGAAAAGATTTACTATCAACACCAGAAACATAAATCACGTCTCTTTTCCTGACATTGAATATTTCAAAGTGTGACATTAAATATTTCCTGACTGTTGTGTGTGAGTCAGTTAATGGTCTAGTGAATGGTGGTGTGATTATTTCTTCCTGGCTATTTGTGACCAGCATGCTGCTGGGTTAGGTAGATTTATGGGCCTGTGTGAGAGACCAGTCTCTGAACAGCTGCTGCTACCGTCACAGGAATCAAGACAGCCCAGGGGGTCCTCAGTCCTCAGCTCTCAGCCTCCAGTCCTCTAACCAGAGCCCCTCAGCACTCAGCCTCCAGTCCTCTAACCAGAGCCCCTCAGCCCCTCAGCCTCCAGTCCTCTAACCAGAGCCCCTCAGCTCTCAGCCTCCAGTCCTCTAACCAGAGCCCCTCAGCTCTCAGCCTCCAGTCCTCTAACCAGAGCCCCTCAGCTCTCAGTCCTCTAACCGAGCCTTCAGCCTCCAGTCCTCTAACCAGAGCCCCTCAGCTCTCAGCCTCCAGTCCTCTAACCAGAGCCTCTCAGCCTCCAGTCCTCTAACCAGAGCCCCTCAGCTCTCAGTCCTCTAACCAGAGCCTCTCAGCCTCCAGTCCTTTAACCAGAGCCTCTCGGCCTCCAGTCCTCTAACCAGAGCCCCTCAGCTCTCAGTCCTCTAACCAGAGCCCCTCAGCACTCAGCCTCCAGTCCTCTAACCAGAGCCCCTCAGCTCTCAGCCTCCAGTCCTCTAACCAGAGCCCCTCAGCACTCAGCCTCCAGTCCTCTAACCAGAGCCCCTCAGCCCTCCAGTCCTCTAACCAGAGCCCCTCAGTTCAGCCCCCAGTCCTCTAACCAGAGCCCCTCAGCTCTCAGCCCCCAGTCTCTAACCAGAGCCCTCAGCCTCCAGTCCTCTAGCCAGAGCCTCAGCCTCCAGTCCTCTAACCGGGACCCTCAGCCTCCAGTCCTCTAGCCAGACCCCCTAGCTTCAGCCTCCAGTCCTCTAACCAGAGCCCTCAGCTCTCAGCCTCCAGTCCTCTAACCAGAGCCCCTCAGCCCCCAGTCCTCTAACCAGAGCCCCTCAGCCTCCAGTCCTCTAACCAGAGCCCCTCAGCTCAGCCTCAGTCCTCTAACCAGAGCCCCTCAGCCTCCAGTCCTCTAACCAGAGCCCCTCAGCATCAGCCTCCAGTCCTCTAACCAGAGCCCCTCAGCTCTCAGCCTCCAGTCCTCTAACCAGAGCCCCTCAGCTCTCAGCCTCCAGTCCTCTAACCAGAGCCCTCAGCCTTCCAGCTTAAAACCAGAGCCCCTCAGCTCTCAGCCCCCAGTCCTCTAACCAGAGCCCCTCAGCCTCCAGCCCTTAACCAGAGCCCTCAGCTCTCAGCCTCCGTCCCTAACCAGAGCCCCTCAGCCCCCAGTCCTCAACCAGACCCCCTCAGTCTCAGCCTCCAGCCCTCAAAACCAGAGCCCCTCAGCCTCCAGTCCTCTAACCAGAGCCCCTCAGCTCTCAGCCTCCAGTCCTCTAACCAGAGCCCCTCAGCCTCCAGTCCTCTAACCAGAGCCCCTCAGCTCTCAGCCTCCAGTCCTCTAACCAGAGCCCTCAGCTCTCAGCCTCCGCCCTCTAACAGAGCCCCTCAGCTCTCAGCCTCCAGTCCTCTAACCAGAGCCCCTCAGCCTCCAGTCCTCTAACCAGAGCCCCTCAGCACTCAGCCTCCAGTCCTCTAACCAGAGCCCCTCAGCTCTCAGCCTCCAGTCCTCTAACCAGAGCCCCTCAGCCTCAGCCTCCAGTCCTCTAACCAGAGCCCCTCAGCCTCCAGTCCTCTAACCAGAGCCTCTCAGCCTCCAGTCCTCTAACCAGAGCCCCTCAGCTCTCAGCCTCCAGTCTCAACCAGAGACCTCAGTCTCCAGCCCTCAAACCCAGAGCCCCTCAGCCTCCAGTCCTCTAACCAGAGCCCTCAGCACTCAGCCTCCAGTCCTCAAACCCAGAGCCCTCAGCCTCCAGCCCTCTAACCGGGAGCCCCTCAGTTCCAGTCTCTAACCAGAGCCCCTCAGCACTCAGCCTCCAGTCCTCTAACCAGAGCCCCTCAGCCTCCAGTCCTCTAACCAGAGCCCCTCAGCTCTCAGCCCCCAGTCCTCTAACCAGAGCCCCTCAGCCTCCAGTCCTCTAACCAGAGCCCCTCAGCTCTCAGCCCCCAGTCCTCTAACCAGAGCCCTTAGCCCCCAGTCCTTTAAACCAGACCCCCTCAGCCTCCAGTCCTCTAGCCAGAGCCCCTCAGCTCTCAGCCCCCAGTCCTCTAACCAGAGCCCCTCAGCTCTCAGCCTCCAGTCCTTAACCGAGCCCCTCACCCTCCAGTCCTTAAACCAGAGCCCTCAGCTCTCAGCCCCCATGCCTCAAAACCAGAGCCCTCAGCTCCAGTCCTCTAACCAGAACCCTCAGCTCTCAGCCTCCAGTCCTCTAACCAGAGCCCCTCAGCTCTCAGCCTCCAGTCCTCTAACCAGAGCCCCTCAGCCTCCAGTCCTCTAACCAGAGCCCCTCAGCACTCAGCCTCCAGTCCTCTAACCAGAGCCCCTCAGCACTCAGCCTCCAGTCCTCTAACCAGAGCCCCTCAGCACTCAGCCCCCAGTCCTCTAACCAGAGCCCTTAGCCCCCAGTCCTCTAGCCAGAGCCACCTCAGCCTCCAGTCCTCTAGCCAGAGCCCCTCAGCCTCCAGTCCTCTAGCCAGAGCCCCTCAGCCTCCAGTCCTCTAACCAGAGCCCCTCAGCCTCCAGTCCTCTAACCAGAGCCCCTCAGCTCTCAGCCTTCAGTCCTGAGTAGACTACTCCAACTTTAGTACTAAGCCAGCGGTCAAGAACTCCAAGTTCATCTCAGCCTATGTTGCCCTTCAGTCAATTGACTTTTTGGCCGTGACGGAGACATGGATAACCCCAGAGAACACCGCTACTCCAGCTGCTCTCTCTTCATCTGGCTACGTTTTCTCTCATAGTCCGACAGCATATGGTGGTGGTGCTGGTGGCTCAGGGCTACTCATTTCTCCCAACTGGACATTTTCTCTTTTCTCCCTCTCTCACCTTTTCTATCCTCATTATAATTCCATGATGCTGTCACTGACACTGATGCTGTCACTGACACTGATGCTGTCACTGACACTGATGCTGTCACTGACACTTGTCCACTCAAACTTAACATTGTTGTCATCTGTCACCCACCACGTGACCTTAGAGAGTTCCTCAATGAGCTTGCCACCTTAATAAACTCATTTCCTGACGATGGCTCACCGCTCTTCGTACTTGGCGACTTCAACCTCCCGATGTCTGCCTTCAATAATTTATTTCCAACTCTCTCTTTTCCCCTCCTTGCCTCGTTTGACCTCACACTTTCCCAGTCCCCTCCCATTCACAAGGCAGGCAATACGCTTGATCTAATCTTTACGCCTACTAATCTCACTGCAACTGAGTAACTCACTGCGAGCTAACATAACAGGGCTGTGGGCAGATGAGCGAAAATGGAGGAAAACTAAACTTCCGGAGGAACTATCATCCTTACACTCCCTCTCTCTACCTCTGTATCCGCTGCTAAAGCCACTTTCTATTAATCAGACTTTCAAGCTTCTGCCTCTAACCCTATGAAACTATTTTCCACCTTCTCCTCCCTCCTTAATCCTACACCCCTCCCCCTCCCTCCTCCCTCTCTGCTGATGACTTTGTCAACCAACTTTGAAAATAAAGGTGACGACATCTGCTCCTCATTCACTCAGCCTTATTGAGCTACTGGTCCCACTCCACACAGAAACTACCCTACGCCTTTACCTCTTTCTCCCCCTCTCTTCCAGATGAAATCCTGTGACTAGCGAGCGTCCGGATGCCCGACAACCTGCCTGCTCGACTCCATCCTCTCCTCCCTTCTCCAGACCCTCTCTGGAGACCTTCTCCATTCCTCACTTCCCTCATCCCTCACCACTGGCTGCGTCCCCTCTGACTTCAAAATGGTCCGAGTCACTCCCTTCTTCAAGAAACCAACACACGACTCCTCTGACATCAAAAACTGTAGACTGTATCCCTTCTTTCTTTTCTTTCTAAAACCACTTGAGCATGCTGTCTCAGACCAACTCTCTCGCTATCTCTCTTAGAACGATCTTCTTGACCCTAACCAGTCAGGTTTCAAACGGGTCACTCAACCGAGATGTTCTTCTCTGTGTCACGGAGGCTCTCCACACTAAAAATGCTCAATCTCTGTCCTCTGTTCTCATCCTCCTAGATCTATCCGCTGCCTTTGACACCTTGAACCATCAGATCCTCCTTTCCACCCCTCTCAGGGCTGGCCGTCTCAGGCTCTGCACACTCTTGGATTGCATCCTACCTGGCAAGGCCCGCTCCTACCAGGTGACGTGGAGAGGATCTGTGTCTGCACCATGTACTCTCACAACTGGTGTCCCCCAGGGATCGGTTCTAGGCCCTCTCCTCTTCTCTTTATACACCAAGTCACTCGGCTCTGTCATATCCTTACATGGTCTCTCCTATCATTGCTATGCGGATTGAAACTCAACTACTTTTCTCCTTCCCTCCTTCTGACACCCAGGCCGCGACATGCATCTCTGCGTGCCTGGCAGATATCTCAGCTTGGATGTTGGCCCACCACCTCAAGCTCAACCTCAACAAGACAGAGCTGCTCTTCCTCCTTGGAAAGGCCTGTCCACTCAAAGACCTCTCTATCGTGGTTGACAACTCCACGGCGTCCCCTCCCTCCAGAATGCAAAGAACCTTGGCTTGGACCCGGGACAATACCCTGTCGTTCTCTGCAAACATCAAAGCAGTGACTTGCTCCTGCAGGTTCATGCTCTACAACATCTGTAGAGTACAACCTTACCTCACACAGAAAGCATCACAGGTCCTAATCCAGGCACTTGTCATCTTCCTCCTGGACTACTGCAACTCTCAGTTGACTGGGGGTCCCTGCTAGTGCCATCAAAAACCCCCGCAAAAATATCCAGAACGCTGCAGCCCGCCTGGTGTTCAACCTTCCCAAGTTCTACCCATGTCACCTCGCTTCTCCGCACACTTAATGATTCCAGTCGAAGCTCACATCCATACAAGACCATGGTGTTGCCATGAGCGCAGAGGAACGCCCCCCCTAATTCGGAGCTCAAACCCAAGCCCAACCCAACACCGTTTGCCACCTTGCCCCTCCCACCTTTTCGGCAAAAGCAGTTCCAGGCCCTCAAACC
>LR778284.1:6756039-6841039 GCA_902810595.1 Coregonus sp. 'balchen'
GTTACCGTTGAGCTCTGCCATGCATACCAAGAATTCTGGGGCAGGGCAGTTTTCCTCCATGTACTTGGCCTTCTCTGCCTCAGCCATGACCGCCTCTACCTCCAGCATGCCTGCAGCGATCTGGAGCATCAAGCTCTGCACGGGGGACAAATCACATCACATCACAGTGCTGCGGTCACTTCTGCTTGTCTATGGGGTTGTAAATATCAATCATTCATTGATAAGACTTTACTTGAAGGTCTCTAGATCTACAGACCTTCAAGTGAAGTGTTATGAATTAATGATGTAGAACTTTTAGGGTTGGTATCCCAGAATACTCCTCAACTCTATTCATCAACCTGGGAAGGGGGGGGGGCTAACACTGTCTGGATCACATAACATCTCACACTCAGTGTGTGAATATCTACTCTCTTCCAACTTCCAAACGTTTTACCCCTTGGCCCATGAATATTACTGTATCCATGCAATGTAAAGTCAGCATTAAAATCAGTCTGTGAAGTCATGCAGGTTTTTCTAAGGTTCAATCTAAGCCTGGTAAATGACCCTTTACTTGAAAATTAAAGATGCATTAACTGTTTATAAAACCTTTTTGGAATGAATGGTGCTCCTTACCTTCAGATAGTTCCTACGGCTCGATGACATCTTTTTACTGATTTGGATAGAACAGAGAGGGTCATTGAAGGGAAATACACAAGGTGTAGCCAACAGAGACAGGTACGTGATGATGAGACAGGGTCATTGAAGGGAAATACACAAGGTGTAGCCAACAGAGACAGGTACGTGATGATGAGACATTACCGTACTAGGACTTCATTTTATTACATTATGGTAGGACTTCATTCTGGGGAGAAATTACAACACTACTGGGAATCACCATAGCAGAGTATTGATCAGTTTTACTGCCTGGTTTTCTATGTGGAAAACATGTTCACAGACAGAATACATCAGATGAAAACATGTTCACAGACAGAATACATCAGATGAAAACATGTTCACAGACAGAATACATTAGATGAAAACAGTGTAGTGTAGAATATTTTGCTCTAAAATGAAAAATGTAAACTTACGCAGACATTTTGGCCGGTGGTTTGTTTTACTTCCTGTGTCAAGAGATGAACAGTAAACAGTTTATTCAAACCAAAGATTTCAGGGTTGACCCAATGCAAGTCATGTGCAATTGCATATCCACAAGAAATGCAACAAACATTAGACAATGCGTTGTCAATAATTTGATCAATAATTTGCTTGGATCAGTTTACCCAAATCTAACACAGCAGTCCAACATCAATACCATAATTCCTGCTGGTGAAAGAGGGAGGCATTGTTTCCTCTTTAATCAATGTCTTTGGATCTGTAGGATATAATAATTCCCAAGGTTGATAGCAAATCAACTGGATGAATTTCCTGAAATCTTTGGTCATGCAGGAATCCATCATTACGACATCTACTACATTACAATCAGCACCAGCGCACCAAAGAGGTCATTTCAGAAAATACAGCTGACATTCACAAAATGTATGTGCAAAAGTTATGAAAATATCCAATTGGATTTTCCGTTGTATATAATTGAATCTCAACAATCTATTGGAATAACATGAAACAATCCATAACCCCATTTGAAGTAAACTGTGAAACTACAACATCAATTCAAGTTTGCCATTATAAGACTTACAGCAACTTTCCACATCCACCGTGGCCAAAGCTAATATTTCTGAACAAACTTCAGTTCTTTTTTCCACAGCTTTATAAACTAGCAACTGGTCAAACACAACCACAAGGTCCACAAGAGCCTGTGACAACACATCCACTCTGAACTACACTGAAAAAACAACAACAGCTGAAAACCAGGCCTTATATCTTGGATGTTATCGCTTACAACACCTGCTAAAACACACAGACAAACACCTCGGAATATCGGAATTCCACAACCAAAGTTTTCTCTAGAATCTTTTTTTTTTTTAATCTTGCATTCTATTCTAAAAGCATTCAAAACTATCAAAGCTCACACACCACACACAATCTGGTCCAAAAGATGAATAAAGAAATGAATATACAGAACGAAGCAGAGGGGAAAGAAACCCATCTCACCTCGAAGCCCAGTGAACGTGAGAAGTAAAGTGTTTGGGGATGAGAGCTTCAGGCAGGACAGAGACGGGAAACAGGTTTGGGAGGTATATACTCTGTTTCCTGAAACCTCAGCAGAAAAGCAAAAGGGCAGCTTTCTCTTTATGGGAGTGGGCAAGGTCAGGGCCAATGGGACAGTTAGTTTCTGAAATACCACCGTATTCGGAAATTACCTGCCATCGACATTTCTGCTAAGATTTGACTTGAAATATTCCTGACTTTAGATTTGATTTAAAATAATCCAGACATTTGGTGAAGGGAGCACCCACTATACGTTACCTCATAACTCTATACGTTACCTCATAACTCTATATGTTAACTAATAATTATATATGTTACCTCATAACTTTATACGTTACCTCATAACTTTATACGTTACCTCATAACTTTATACGCTACCTCAAATAAAATGACTCTGGTCACCGCTGGTTTCCCATCTGTTATATAGAACTCTAGGAACAATCACCAGGTCACTTGATTCGTTTGTCAAATGTCTCAATGTCAATTGATTGAATTATAGACTTCCAATTAATTCATAGCACTGTGTGATTGGTCAAACTTCTTATTAATTAGTAATTAGTAAATGATGAAGAGATTATTGTCAGAGAGTGTCTTGTCTCCTTAAACTGGCAGACTGGCTGAGAGGGGAAGAGAAGCTGGGGGTAAAAGGAGAAGGACCCCTCTGAACTGGCATGACCCAGAGGTCACACACATGGTGTGATCAATTACCCAAGCACTGTGTCAGCCTCCAAACTCCAGTATCCAACCGCCGTGTCAGACTCCTAACTCCAGTATCCAACCACCATGTCAGCCTCCTAACTCCAGTATCCAAGTATCCAACCACCATGTCACACTCCTAACTCCCGTATCCAACCACCGTGTCAGCATCCTAACTCCAGTATCCAAGTATCCAACCACCGTGTCAGCCTCCTAACTCCAGAATCCAACCACCATGTCAGCCTCCTAACTCCAGTATCCAACCACTGTGTCAGCCTCCTAACTCTAGTATCCAACCACCATCTCAGCCTCCTAACTCCCGTATCCAACCACCGTGTCAGCATCCTAACACCAGTATCCAAGTATCCAACCAACGTGTCAGCCTCCTAACTCCAGTATCCAACCACCGTGTCAGCCTCCTAACTCCAGTATCCAACCACCGTGTCAGCCTCCTAACTCCAGTATCCAACCACCATCTCAGCCTCCTAACTCCTGTATCCAACCACCGTGTCAGCCTCCTAACTCCAGTATCCAAGTATCCAACCACCGTGTCAGCCTCCTAACTGAAGTATGCAACCACCGTGTCAGCCTCCTAACTCCAGTATCCAACCAGCATGTCAGCCTCCTAACTCCAGTATCCAAGTATGCAACCACCGTGTCAGCCTCCTAACTCCAGTATCCAACCACCATGTCAGCCTCCTAACTCCAGTATCCAAGTATCCAACCACCGTGTCAGCCTCCTAACTCCAGTAACCAACCACCATGTCAGCCTCCTAACTCCAGTATCCAACCACCGTGTCAGCCTCCTAACTCCTGTATCCAACCACCGTGTCAGCCTCCTAACTCCTGTATCCAACCACCGTGTCAGCCTCCTAACTCAAGTATCCAAGTATCCAACCACCGTCTCAGCCTCCTAACTCCAGTATCCAACCACCATCTTAGCCTCCTAACTCCTGTATCCAACCACCGTGTCAGCCTCCTAACTCAATTATCCAACCACCGTGTCAGCCTCCTAACTCCAGTATCCAAGTATCCAACCACCGTCTCAGCCTCCTAACTCCAGTATCCAACCACCATCTTAGCCTCCTAACTCCTGTATCCAACCACCGTGTCAGCCTCCTAACTCAATTATCCAACCACCATGTCAGCCTCCTAACTCCTGTATCCAACCACCGTGTCAGCCTCCTAACTCCTGTATCCAACCACCGTGTCAGCCTCCTAACTGAAGTATGCAACCACCGTGTCAGCCTCCTAACTCCTGTATCCAACCACCGTGTCAGCCTCCTAACTGAAGTATGCAACCACCGTGTCAGCCTCCTAACTCAAGTATCCAAACACCGTGTCAGCCTCCTAACTCAAGTATCCAACCACCGTGTCAGCCTCCAAACTCCAGTATCCAACCACCGTGTCAGCATCCTAACTCCAGTATCCAAGTATCCAACCACCGTGTCAGCCTCCTAACTCCAGTATCCAACCACCGTGTCAGCATCCTAACTCCAGTATCCAAGTATCCAACCACCGTGTCAGCCTCCTAACTCCAGAATCCAACCACCATGTCAGCCTCCTAACTCCAGTATCCAACCACTGTGTCAGCCTCCTAACTCCAGTATCCAACCACCATCTCAGCCTCCTAACTCACGTATCCAACCACCGTGTCAGCATCCTAACTCCAGTATCCAAGTATCCAACCACCGTGTCAGCCTCCTAACTCCAGTATCCAACCACCGTGTCAGCCTCCTAACTCCAGTATCCAACCACCGTGTCAGCCTCCTAACTCCAGTATCCAACCACCATCTCAGCCTCCTAACTCCTGTATCCAACCACCGTGTCAGCCTCCTAACTCCAGTATCCAAGTATCCAACCACTGTGTCAGCCTCCTAACTGAAGTATGCAACCACCGTGTCAGCCTCCTAACTCCAGTATCCAACCAGCATGTCAGCCTCCTAACTCCAGTATCCAAGTATGCAACCACCGTGTCAGCCTCCTAACTCCAGTACCCAACCACCATGTCAGCCTCCTAACTCCAGTATCCAACCACCATGTCAGCCTCCTAACTCCAGTATCCAACCACCGTGTCAGCCTCCTAACTCCAGTATCCAACCACCATGTCAGCCTCCTAACTCCTGTATCCAACCACCGTGTCAGCCTCCTAACTCCTGTATCCAACCACCGTGTCAGCCTCCTAACTCAAGTATCCAAGTATCCAACCACCGTCTCAGCCTCCTAACTCCAGTATCCAACCACCATCTTAGCCTCCTAACTCCTGTATCCAACCACCGTGTCAGCCTCCTAACTCAATTATCCAACCACCGTGTCAGCCTCCTAACTCCAGTATCCAAGTATCCAACCACCGTCTCAGCCTCCTAACTCCAGTATCCAACCACCATCTTAGCCTCCTAACTCCTGTATCCAACCACCGTGTCAGCCTCCTAACTCAATTATCCAACCACCATGTCAGCCTCCTAACTCCTGTATCCAACCACCGTGTCAGCCTCCTAACTCCTGTATCCAACCACCGTGTCAGCCTCCTAACTGAAGTATGCAACCACCGTGTCAGCCTCCTAACTCCTGTATCCAACCACCGTGTCAGCCTCCTAACTGAAGTATGCAACCACCGTGTCAGCCTCCTAACTCAAGTATCCAAACACCGTGTCAGCCTCCTAACTCAAGTATCCAACCACCGTGTCAGCCTCCAAACTCCAGTATCCAACCACCGTGTCAGCATCCTAACTCCAGTATCCAAGTATCCAACCACCGTGTCAGCCTCCTAACTCCAGTATCCAACCACCGTGTCAGCATCCTAACTCCAGTATCCAAGTATCCAACCACCGTGTCAGCCTCCTAACTCCAGAATCCAACCACCATGTCAGCCTCCTAACTCCAGTATCCAACCACTGTGTCAGCCTCCTAACTCCAGTATCCAACCACCATCTCAGCCTCCTAACTCACGTATCCAACCACCGTGTCAGCATCCTAACTCCAGTATCCAAGTATCCAACCACCGTGTCAGCCTCCTAACTCCAGTATCCAACCACCGTGTCAGCCTCCTAACTCCAGTATCCAACCACCGTGTCAGCCTCCTAACTCCAGTATCCAACCACCATCTCAGCCTCCTAACTCCTGTATCCAACCACCGTGTCAGCCTCCTAACTCCAGTATCCAAGTATCCAACCACCGTGTCAGCCTCCTAACTGAAGTATGCAACCACCGTGTCAGCCTCCTAACTCCAGTATCCAACCAGCATGTCAGCCTCCTAACTCCAGTATCCAAGTATGCAACCACTGTGTCAGCCTCCTAACTCCAGTACCCAACCACCATGTCAGCCTCCTAACTCCAGTATCCAACCACCATGTCAGCCTCCTAACTCCAGTATCCAACCACCGTGTCAGCCTCCTAACTCCAGTATCCAACCACCATGTCAGCCTCCTAACTCCAGTATCCAACCACCGTCTCAGCCTCCTAACTCCAGTATCCAACCACCGTGTCAGCCTCCTAACTCCAGTATCCAACCACCGTGTCAGACTCCTAACTCCAGTATCCAACCACAGTGTCAGCCTCCTAACTCCAGTATCCAAGTATCCAACCACCGGGACAGCCTCCTAACTCCAGTATCCAACCACCGTGTCAGACTCCTAACTCCAGTATCCAACCACCGTGTCAGCCTCCTAACTCCAGTATCCAAGTATCCAACCACCGGGACAGCCTCCTAACTCCAGTATCCAACCACCATGTCAGCCTCTTAACTCCAGTATCCAACCACCATGTCAGCCTCCTAACTCCAGTACCAAGTATCCAACCACTGTGTCAGCCTCCTAACTCCTGTATCCAAGCACCGTGTCAGCCTCCTAACTCAAGTATCCAACCACCGTTTCAGCCTCCTAACTCCAGTATCCAACCACCGTGTCAGCCTCCTAACTCCAGTATCCAACCACCATGTCAGCCTCCTAACTCCAGTGTCCAACCACCGTCTCAGCCTCCTAACTCCAGTATCCAACCACCGTGTCAGCCTCCTAACTCCAGTATCCAACCACCGTGTCAGACTCCTAACTCCAGTATCCAACCACAGTGTCAGCCTCCTAACTCCAGTATCCAAGTATCCAACCACCGGGACAGCCTCCTAACTCCAGTATCCAACCACCGTGTCAGACTCCTAACTCCAGTATCCAACCACCGTGTCAGACTCCTAACTCCAGTATCCAAGTCTCCAACCACCGTGTCAGCCTCCTAACTCCAGTATCCAACCACCGTGTCAGACTCCTAACTCCAGTATCCAACCACCGTGTCAGCCTCCTAACTCCAGTATCCAAGTATCCAACCACCGGGACAGCCTCCTAACTCCAGTATCCAACCACCATGTCAGCCTCTTAACTCCAGTATCCAACCACCATGTCAGCCTCCTAACTCCAGTACCAAGTATCCAACCACTGTGTCAGCCTCCTAACTCCTGTATCCAAGCACCGTGTCAGCCTCCTAACTCAAGTATCCAACCACCGTTTCAGCCTCCTAACTCCTGTATCCAACCACCGTGTCAGCCTCCTAACTCCTGTATCCAACCACCGTGTCAGCCTCCTAACTCAAGTATCCAACCACCGTTTCAGCCTCCTAACTCCTGTATCCAACCACCGTGTCAGCCTCCTAACTCAAGTATCCAACCACCGTTTCAGCCTCCTAACTCCTGTATCCAACCACCGTGTCAGCCTCCTAACTCAAGTATCCAACCACCGTTTCAGCCTCCTAACTCCTGTATCCAACCACCGTTTCAGCCTCCTAACTCCTGTATCCAATCACCGTGTCAGCCTCCTAACTCCTGTATCCAACCACCGTGTCAGCCTCCTAACTCCTGTATTCAACCACCGTGTCAGCCTCCTAACTCAAGTATGCAACCACCGTGTCAGCCTCCTAACTCCAGTATCCAACCACCGTGTCAGCATCCTAACTCCAGTATCCAAGTATCCAACCACCGTGTCAGCCTCCTAACTCCAGAATCCAACCACCATGTCACCCTCCTAACTCCAGTATCCAACCACTGTGTCAGCCTCCTAACTCCAGTATCCAACCACCATCTCAGCCTCCTAACTCACGTATCCAACCACCGTGTCAGCATCCTAACTCCAGTATCCAAGTATCCAACCACCGTGTCAGCCTCCTAACTCCAGTATCCAACCACCGTGTCAGCCTCCTAACTCCAGTATCCAACCACCGTGTCAGCCTCCTAACTCCAGTATCCAACCACCATCTCCGCCTCCTAACTCCTGTATCCAACCACCGTGTCAGCCTCCTAACTCCAGTATCCAAGTATCCAACCACCGTGTCAGCCTCCTAACTGAAGTATGCAACCACCGTGTCAGCCTCCTAACTCCAGTATCCAACCAGCATGTCAGCCTCCTAACTCCAGTATCCAAGTATGCAACCACCGTGTCAGCCTCCTAACTCCAGTATCCAACCACCATGTCAGCCTCCTAACTCCAGTATCCAAGTATCCAACCACCGTGTCAGCCTCCTAACTCCAGTATCCAACCACCATGTCAGCCTCCTAACTCCAGTATCCAACCACCGTCTCAGCCTCCTAACTCCAGTATCCAACCACCGTGTCAGCCTCCTAACTCCAGTATCCAACCACCGTGTCAGACTCCTAACTCCAGTATCCAACCACAGTGTCAGCCTCCTAACTCCAGTATCCAAGTATCCAACCACCGGGACAGCCTCCTAACTCCAGTATCCAACCACCGTGTCAGACTCCTAACTCCAGTATCCAACCACCGTGTCAGACTCCTAACTCCAGTATCCAAGTCTCCAACCACCGTGTCAGCCTCCTAACTCCAGTATCCAACCACCATGTCAGCCTCTTAACTCCAGTATCCAACCACCATGTCAGCCTCCTAACTCCAGTACCAAGTATCCAACCACTGTGTCAGCCTCCTAACTCCTGTATCCAAGCACCGTGTCAGCCTCCTAACTCAAGTATCCAACCACCGTTTCAGCCTCCTAACTCCTGTATCCAACCACCGTGTCAGCCTCCTAACTCCTGTATCCAACCACCGTGT
Source organism: Coregonus sp. 'balchen' (assembly GCA_902810595.1). Taxonomy (NCBI): domain Eukaryota; kingdom Metazoa; phylum Chordata; class Actinopteri; order Salmoniformes; family Salmonidae; genus Coregonus; species Coregonus sp. 'balchen'. The sequence goes on from LR778284.1 coordinate 6,764,925, forward strand.
CAGCCTCCTAACTCAAGTATCCAACCACCGTTTCAGCCTCCTAACTCCTGTATCCAACCACCGTGTCAGCCTCCTAACTCAAGTATCCAACCACCGTTTCAGCCTCCTAACTCCTGTATCCAACCACCGTGTCAGCCTCCTAACTCAAGTATCCAACCACCGTTTCAGCCTCCTAACTCCTGTATCCAACCACCGTTTCAGCCTCCTAACTCCTGTATCCAATCACCGTGTCAGCCTCCTAACTCCTGTATCCAACCACCGTGTCAGCCTCCTAACTCCTGTATTCAACCACCGTGTCAGCCTCCTAACTCAAGTATGCAACCACCGTGTCAGCCTCCTAACTCCAGTATCCAACCACCGTGTCAGCCTCCTAACTCCAGTCTCCAACCACCGTCTCAGCCTCCTAACTCCTGTATCCAACCACCGTGTCAGCCTCCTAACTCCAGTATCCAACCACCGTGTCAGCCTCCTAACTCCAGTATCCAACCACCGTGTCAGACTCCTAACTCAAGAATGCAACCACCGTGTCAGCCTCCTAACTCCAGTATCCAACCACCGTGTCAGCCTCCTAACTCCAGTATCCAACCACCGTGTCAGCCTCCTAACTCCAGTATCCAACCACCGTGTCAGACTCCTAACTCCAGTATCCAACCACAGTGTCAGCCTCCTAACTCCAGTATCCAAGTATCCAACCACCGGGACAGCCTCCTAACTCCAGTATCCAACCACCGTGTCAGACTCCTAACTCCAGTATCCAACCACCGTTTCAGACTCCTAACTCGAGTATCCAAGTATCCAACCACCGTGTCAGCCTCCTAACTCCAGTATCCAACCACCGTGTCAGACTCCTAACTCCAGTATCCAACCACCGTGTCAGCCTCCTAACTCCAGTATCCAAGTATCCAACCACCGGGACAGCCTCCTAACTCCAGTATCCAACCACCATGTCAGCCTCTTAACTCCAGTATCCAACCACCATGTCAGCCTCCTAACTCCAGTATCCAAGTATCCAACCACCGTGTCAGCTCCTAACTCCAGTATCCAACCACCGTCTCAGCCTCCTAATTCCAGTATCCAACCACCGTGTCAGCCTCCAAACTCCAGTATCCAACCACTGTGTCAGCTTCCTAACTCAGGGGTCCAATCACGGTGTTAGCCTCCTAACTCCAGGATCCAACCACCGTGTCAGCCTCCCAACTCCAGTATCCAACCACCATGTCAGCCTCCTATCTCCAGTATCCAATCACCGTGTCAGCCTCCTAACTCCAGTATCCAAGTATCCAACCACCGTGTCAGCCTCCTAACTCCAGTATCCAAGTATCCAACCACCGTGTCAGCCTCCTAACTCCAGGATCCAACCACCGTGTCAGCCTCCCAACTCCAGTATCCAACCACCATGTCAGCCTCCTAACTCCAGTATCCAATCACCGTGTCAGCCTCCTAACTCCATTATCCAAGTATCCAACCACCGTGTCAGCCTCCTAACTCCAGTATCCAACCACCGCGTCAGACTCCTAACTCCAGTATCCAACCACCGTGTCAGCCTCCTAACTCCAGTATCCAAGTATCCAACCACCGGGACAGCCTCCTAACTCCAGTATCCAACCACCATGTCAGCCTCTTAACTCCAGTATCCAACCACCATGTCAGCCTCCTAACTCCAGTATCCAAGTATCCAACCACCGTGTCAGCCTCCTAACTCCAGTATCCAACCACTGTGTCAGCCTCCTAACTCCAGTATCCAACTACCATGTCAGACTCCTAACTCCAGTATCCAACCACTGTGTCAGCCTCCCAACTCCAGTATCCAACCACCATGTCAGCCTCCTAACTCCAGTATCCAACCACCATGTCAGCCTCCTAACTCCAGTATCCAACCACAGTCTCAGCTTCCTAACTCAGGGGTCCAACCTCCATCTCAGCCTCCTAACTCCAGTATCCAACCACCATGTCAGCCTCTTAACTCCAGTATCCAAGTATCCAACCACCGTGTCAGCCTCCTAACTCCAGTATCCAACCACCATCATTTCTCAAGCCATTCCATGTTTTCTTACTGAAACAAACATTTGCTTCAGTCAAATTCAGAAGAAAGATGACATTACATTTAGATTAGATAAATTGAGATTAAGATTTTCAGTAAATAAAACAGTTGTCATATCCCCTTCAAACATCAATACAATGCTGTAGTACAAAGATCCTTCCCTAGCTATGTGTGGCTTACATAACTGACATATATAGGCTGACATAACTGACCTAAATCAGGAGGTTTGCGTATGCTGATATTAACTATGGGTAGTAGGAAGTTACACCGTCATTTTTAGTCACAACAAATGTGATGTCACCACACTCCACATCCACCCACCTCTACTCTCCTTCCTTCTTCTCAGCCTCTTCTCCTCCCTCTGTCTGCTCCAGTTGGCTCTCAGATCCAGAGTCCAGCCCAGTCATACTACGTTGTTTTCACAACTTGCTCCTCGGGTATTAGTCCTCTTCAACATATTCAACCTTAAGCTAACCTGTAAAGAGGTAGAGAAAGTACTGAGTGGATATCAAAGTAGTCATGACAGTATGTAGTCATTGGAAATGTACTATATAGGTAATATTAACTTACCGAAAGTGCGAGAAAAATAACTATTTTTTTTTTAGTTGAAGAATACATTTTACATCAAGTATTTTGTATGAGAAAGTAGGATCTGATCGTCTTGGTGTAACTTTAGGTTTTTGGTTTGATTTTTTTCTGTTCTAATATATATATATATATGTTATTTTTTTTCACCTTTATATAACCAGGTAAGCCAGTTGAGAACAAGTTCTCATTTGCAACTGCGACCTGGCCAAGATAATTGAATTGAATTGATAATTGAATTGAAAAATGCCACAACTATCTTTCGCTGTTTTGACTAAGAACTCCTTAGGCGCAGACCAATATGACCTGATCTACGGTTCACTGCGTTCTCAAACACCATATTATGTTGAGTGGTAGAAACATCTCGTGACATAGCCTCATTTCTGTTCCTAAAACATTACCACCTGAACTCTAAAACTTGAAAAACTATTCCATGCTGGCATCATCAGTTCAATTAAAGAATCCACAAAGTCTGAATTCCATAAAGTGGTTCAGGATTATGTCCACCTCATTGCTTCGATTACGAAAGCAGGCGCAGGTAAAGTGATGGTATAACAGCTGCGTGAAATTCAATTACCTCTAGTCGCAGTACTAGCAGAAAGGCATACGAAAAAGGGGCTATAAATCAAAAAAGATTCCAGCAAATAATTTATTTTGAGAAATTGAATTGGAACAAAGGAATAAAGTATTAAACAGTAGTACAGGTTGTTTTGATTACACACATTAACATCTGTCACAACATTCCCAGAGAGATGGAACTACCTCTTAGATATCATAACAATTAATTTAGCTAGAGACGAAAACAAACAACTGAAGAGACGAGTCCTGTCTGGATAACTTAGTAACCAAAAGACAGAAGGTTGTTCAAACGGTCTCAAACATCTTCTTTCTGTCTGATTTGTCTTCAATGTTCTTACGCCAGTCACCCACAGACTCTTTGTCCTGGGTGGGAAGAGAAGTAGATCAAAATATATTAGTCTAGATTTTTGATGTTTGATCCGTGTAGGTTTGTTTCTATATGTGCATATCACTTGAGTAACACAACAATTCATCCCAAATAAAAATCATCCACATTGGAGTGCTGAGTTGAAATGGCCTAACTATATACACACAATCACAGTAGTTTCACCACTTGCTAAGGTCTCAGCCGACTGTGGCAGTGATTGCGCTCACAATATTTGTATAATAACATTTGGTGTCAGAAGTGGAATCCTCGAACTTCAAAACAAATCTAAATAATTTTTTAATTGGAAGCAACCCCCCCCCCCCCCTTGACCCCCTTTTTTTTTTTGTTTTAGGTTTTCCCTGTTGGACCCGGTTTTGGGGCCCCCCCAGCCTAGGATCTCGGGGCTCTCTTTCTTTTTAGGGGCTTTTAAATTTTCCCCTTTAGGTCCCCCAAAATTTTTTTAAAAAAAAAGGGAAAGGGGAAGAGAGAGAGAAGAAAAGAAGAAGGAGAAAGAAGAGGGAGAAGGAGAGGAAGGAGAAGAGAGAAGAAGGGGGAGGAGGGGGGAAGAAAGGGGGGCAGGGGGAAGAGAGAGGAAGGGGGAGAAAAAAAGAAGAAAACAAAAACCTTTGCAAGGGGGGAAAAAGGGGGGGGGGGGGGGAAAAACGGGGGAAAAAATGGGGAAAAGAAAAAAAAAAACCAAACCCAAAAAAAAAAAGGGAAAAAAAACAACAAGAAAAAAAAAAAAAAAAAAAAATAAAGTTAAAGAAGAAAAAAAAAAAAAAAAAAGAAGCCCAGGAAACCCCAAACTTTAACCCAAAAAAACCCCCCCCCCCCCCCCCCCCCCCCCCCCCCCCCCCCCCCCCCCCCCCCCCCCCCCCCCCCCCCCCCCCCCCCCCACCTCTCCCACAAATCAAATAAAAACCCCCCTCTTTTTTTCACTACATATATAATTTCCCCCCCCCCACTCTTAATCACTACAGAATCCAATATCCCCCAAAAACCCTTCCAAATACGTATATCAATATAACCCCCCCCTTTCATCACTACATATATCAGAAAAAACCCCCCCTCTTTATAACTCAGATATCGATATAACCCCACCTCTTACACTACAGTATATCAGATTATAACCCCACCTCTTTATCACTACAGTATATCAGATATAACCCCCACCTCTTTCATCACTACAGTATATCAGATATAACCCACCTCTTCATACACTACAGTTTATATCAGCTATAACCCCCCTTCTTTTCACTACTAATCAGATATAACCCCACCTTCTATCACTACAGATTCATATAACCCACCTCTTCATCACTACAGTATATCAGCTATAACCCCACCTCTTTCATCACTACAGTAATCAGATATAACCCCACCTCTTCATCACTACAGTATCTCAATTAACCACCTCCTTCATCACTACAGATATAACCCCCCCACCTCTTTATCACTACAGTATATCAGATATAACCCACACCTCTCATCACTACAGTATATCAGATATAACCCCCACCTCTTCATCACTACAGTATATAAGATATAACCCCACCTCTTCATCACTACAGTATATCAGATTATAACCCCACCTCTTCATCACTACATATATCAGATATAAACCCCACCTCTTATCACTACAGTATATACAGATATAACCCCACTCTTCATCACTACAGTATATCAGATATAACCCCACCTCTTTCACACTAACAGTATATCAGATATAACCCACCATCTTCAGCATATAGTATATCAGATCTAACCCCACCTCTTATAACTAACAGTATATCAGATATAACCCCACCTCTCATCTTCATCACTACAGTATAATCAGATATAACCCCACCTCTTTATCACTACAGTAATCTCAATCATATATAACCCCACCCTCTTCATCCTACAGTTATAGCAGATATAACCCCCCCTCTTTATCACTACAGTATATCAGATATAACCCCACCTCTTCATCACTACGTATATCAGATAAACCCCACCTCTTCATCATACAGTAATATCAGATATAACCCCACCTCTTTATCACTAACAGTAGATCAGTATAACCCACCTCTGTCACACTACAGTATCTCAATATAACCCCACCTCTTCATCAACGCAGTAATCATCATATAAACCCACCTCTTTCCTCATCACTACAGTATATCAGATATAACCCCACCTCTTCATCACTACAGTATATCAGATATAACCCCACCTCTTCATCACTACAGTATATCAGATATAACCCCACCTCTTTATAACTACAGTATATCAGATATAACCCCACCTCTTCATCACTACAGTATATCAGATATAACCCCACCTCTTTATCACTACAGTATATCAGATATAACCCCACCTCTTCATCACTACAGTATATCAGATATAACCCCACCTCTTTATCACTACAGTATATCAGATATAACCCCACCTCTTTATAACTACAGTATATCAGATATAACCCCACCTCTTCATCACTACATTATATCAGATATAACCCCACCTCTTTATCACTACAGTATATCAGATATAACCCCACCTCTTCATCACTACAGTATATCAGATATAACCCCACCTCTTTATCACTACAGTATATCAGATATAACCCCACCTCTTTATAACTACAGTATATCAGATATAACCCCACCTCTTCATCACTACAGTATATCAGATATAACCCCACCTCTTCATCACTACAGTATATCAGATATAACCCCACCTCTTTATCACTACAGTATATCAGATATAACCCCACCTCTTTGTCACTTTTGCCAACTTTGCTGCCCAGGTCGTATCTCTCCTCATCCATCACATCAATCTTCTGGTGCAACTTCTTGCACAGGTCCTGTTCAGAGACAATCACAGCGACTCATAACACGAGACAGAGAGCCAATGTGTTACATTACAAACACTGTTGTTAAAAGGGCTATCAATAATGTAAAATGTAGTCATTGTATTGTTATATTGTGAAAGGAAATGATAAAAACTACAACTGGATTTTGATGTATTTAATTTGATTGATTATAGAGGGCAGCCCAATTCTGATATTGTTTCTACTAATTGGTCTTTTGACCAATCACATCAGGTCAGAGCTGATTGGTCAAAAGACCAATTAGTGAAAACAAATATCAGAATTTGTCTGCCTGTCTCAAAGCAGCTTATGTGATACCTGGAGTTCTGCGATGGATCCTGGGAGCTGCAGGGGAGCGACATTTTCACTCATGTACTGCTTCCTGTCCTCTAACGACTGGGCTTCCTCTGCCGCTATCAGTTCCTGGGCGATCTGGAGCATTATGCTCTGGGGGACAGAAACAACACAGCAACCGATTTAATTAATGTACTTGGCAGATGCTTTATCTAAAGCACTTCACATGTGTACAGTTGAAGTCGGAAGTTTACATACACTTAGGTTGGAGTCATTGAAACTTGTTTTTCAACCCCTTAAAAATGTATTGTTAACAAACTATTGTTTTGGCAAGTCGGTTAGGACATCTATTTTGTGCATGACACAAGTAATTTTTCCAACAATTGTTTACAGACAGATTATTTCACTTATAATTCACTGTATCACAATTCCAGTGGGTCAGAAGTTTACCTACACTACATTGACTGTGCCTTTAAACAGCTTGGAAAATTCCAGAAAATTATATCATGGCTATAGAAGCTTCTGATAGGCTAATTGACATCATTTGAGTCAATTGGAGGTGTACCTGTGAATGTATTTCAAGGCCTACCTTCAAACTCAGTGCCTCTTTGCTTGACATCATGGGAAAATCATAAGAAATCAGCCAAGACCTCAGAAAATAAATTGTAGACCTCCACAAGTCTGGTTCATCCTTGGGAGCAATTTCCAAATGCCTGAAGGTACCACATTAATCTGTACAAACAATAGTACGCAAGTATAAACACCATGGGACCACGCAGCCGTCATACCGCTCAGGAAGGAGACGTGTTCTGTCTCCTAGAGATGAACGTACTTTGGTGCAAAAAGTGCAAATCAATCCCAGAACAACAGCAAAGGACCTTGTAAAAGCTCAAAAGTATCTATATCCACAGTAAAACAAGTCCTATATCGACATAACCTGAAAGGCCGCTCAGCAAGGAAGAAGCCACTGCTCCAAAACCGCCATAAAAAAGCCAGACTACGGTTTGCATCTGCACATGGGGACAAAGATCGTACTTTTTGGAGAAATGTCCTCTGGTCTGATGAATCAAAAATAGAACTGTTTGGCCATAATGACCATCGTTATGTTTGGAGGAAAAAGGGGAAGGCTTGCAAGCCAAAGAACACCATCCCAACTTTGAAGCACGGGGGTGGCAGCATCATGCTGTGGGGGTGCTTTGCTGCAGGAGGGACTGGTGCACTTCACAAAATAGATGGCATCATGAGGAAGGAAAATTATGTGGATATATTGAAGCAACATCTCAAGACATCAGTCAGGAAGTTAAAGCTTGGTCGCAAATGGGTCTTCCAAATGGACAATGACCCCAAGCATACTTCCAAAGTTGTGGCAAAATGCCTTAAGGACAACAAAGTCAAGGTATTGGAGTGGCCATCACAAAGCCCTGACCTCAATCCTATAGAAAATGTGTGGGCAGAACTGAAAAAGCGCATGCGAGCAAGGAGGCCTACAAACCTGACTTAGTTACACCAGCTCTGTCAGGAGGAATGGGCCAAAATTCACCCATCTTATTGTGGGAAGCTTTTGGAAGGCTACCCGAAACATTTGACCCAAGTTAAACAATTTAAAGGCAATGCTACCAAATACTAATTGAGTGTATGTAAACTTCTGATTCACTGGGAATGTGATGAAAGAAATAAAAGCTGAAATAAATCATTCTCTCTACTATTATTCTGACATTTCACATTCTTCAAATAAAGTGGTGATCCTAACTGTCAGGTGTCAGTGTGCAGCGATAGGACGGAGTCAGGCGCAGGACACAGAACTGAGTAACAGACAAACTTTACTCTAAAAGAAACAATCTAATTTCCATGCAGGGAAATAAACCAGCTCACAGCAGTCATAAACACCAAAACAAAGAACAATCACGCACAAAACCATGAGGAAACCAGAGGGTTAAATAGGGAAATAATCATAACTTGATGGGAACCAGGTGTGTACAAACAAGACAAAACAAATGGAAAACAGAAACATAGATCGGTGGCAGCTAGAAAGCCGGTGACGACGACCGCCGATAGCCGCCCGCACAAGGAGAGGAAACCAACTTCGGCGGAAGTCGTGACACTAACTGACCTAAGACAGGGAATCTTTACTAGGATTACATTTCAGGAATTGTGAAAAACTGAGTTTAAAATGTATTTGGCTAAGGTGTATGTAAACTTCCGACTTCAACTGTACATTTACATTACATTTATATTTAAATTGGAGTGTTGGGTTTAAAAGGTGTAGATCTAGTTATGGTAGAAGGTTTGAACCCTAAGCAACCTGCCTACACATAGTTTGAAGTACAATACCAACACAGCTACTGTAGTAGGTCAAAGCTGTGTGCTGGAAACCCTTGGTAGAGCATGGGTGGAATAGGCATTGTGGTGTTCATGTGAAATTCCTGTCTTTTTTTTCGCCTTCAGACCAATACCTATTCGCACTTAAAATGTAGTTTCTTGTTTTTAATATAGTCATGTCTTGCTAAGGGATAGGCCTCAAAACAGTGATTGTCTTTTATATTTTTGATTTGTAATATAACACTTGTTATCAGAAAGCGGTTGGATTGTTTGTGTAAATCGTACAAATCACAAGTGGCATTTTTGTCATGATGCTTAAGAGGTAAGAGATATCTAAGCTGTTTCTATAAGGTCTGTTGAGTCACTGAACGGATAGAATCTTAGAGAGGTCATGAAGAGGTCAAGAACGTTGCCGTTGGTTACCTTCAGATGATGCTTGCGGCTCGATGACATCTTTTTCCTGTCAGAAAACGTGAGTACAATCAATGTCATTATCTTGTTGTTCATGAACAGGTATGACCATAAAAAAAAAAAAGTTTTGTAAAAGAAAGACAATTCTGGATAAATGCCAAATATTCTGTAGACTTTTCCATAATGTTGAAATCCACTTTTACTCACTCAGACATGATGGCTGTGTGGTCTTTTCGCCGCCTGAGGAAGAGGTAAAAGCACTATAGTTAAATGATATTCTGGTGGTTTTTAAACGATGAATTACATCCAATGAAAAATGACACAAAGTTGCATGGCAGGCATGACACACATACCACAGTTCCAAGAAAGATCCCCGATCATGTTCCTTGTTCCTTCACTTCACAACCAAAATCATCAAAATGATCCTAATCCATCTTTCTCCTCCAAATGCCAGAGTGGTGGATAGGATTACCATGGCTGCGTTTACACAGGCAGCCCAATTCGGATCTTTTTCCACTCATTTATCTTTTGACCAATCAGATCAACTCTTTTAACCAATCAGATCAACTCTTTCGCCAATAATTAGGCAAAAGCTCAGAATTGGGCTGCCTGTGTAAAGGCGGTCATTATGGCTGTTGTCCAATCCCCTCACGCCCCATGGTGGTATGTTTAAAGCATTACACCAGTCCACACAGTTTTGTGTGCATACTGCGACCTGGTGAGAAGTTTGTGAAAAGTCAACACATCCAAGAATCGGCCTAGCTGTGTCCCAAATTCACTATATAGTGCACTACTGTTGACCAGAGCCCCATGCACTATATAGTGAATAGGCTGCCATTTGGGATGCAGACCCTGGAGCCTTCTAGAAGAGTCTTCTGTCAGGTTTCAGGTCTCAATTACACCATAAGAGCAAGTACTAAAAACAGCCTCCATAAAATCTCTCAACAGCCAACTATTAAAGACATGGCATGACAGTTTGCGGTGCGTCTACTGGGTCACTAGACAACATTAGTTTAGTTCTAGGTGACCAATCAATCCAACAAGCGAAACGGCTTTTACAAATGACTAAAGATAGTCTCCACAACATGAGAACATGGTTCAAAGTCTGTTTACACCATGCAGTAACATGGCTCGACTGAGCCCAACATGATGATCAGAGGCAATGCAGCATGTAGCCATCCTTCCCTTGGTCAGGGAGCATCCTTCCCTTGGTCAGGGAGAATCATTCCCTTGGTCAGGGAGAATTCTTCCCTTGGTAAGGGAGCATTCTTCCCTTGGTCAGGGAGAATTCTTCCCTTGGTCAGGGAGCATCCTTCCCTTGGTCAGGGAGAATACTTCCCTTGGTCAGGGAGAATACTTCCCTTGGTCAGGGAGCATTCTTCCCTTGGTTAGGGAGCATCCTTCCCTTGGTCAGGGAGAATTCTTCCCTTGGTCAGGGAGAATTCTTCCCTTGGTCAGGAAGCATTCTTCCCTTGGTCATGGAGAATTCTTCCCTTGGTAAGGGAGAATTCTTCCCTTGGTCATGGAGAATCCTTTCCTTGGTCAGGGAGAATCATTCCCTTGGTCAGGGAGAATTCTTCCCTTGGTCAGGGAGAATACTTCCCTTGGTCAGGGAGAATACTTCCCTTGGTTAGGGAGCATCCTTCCCTTGGTCAGGGAGAATTCTTCCCTTGTCAGGGAGAATTCTTCCCTTGGTCAGGGAGCATTCTTCCCTTGGTCATGGAGAATTCTTCCCTTGGTCATGGAGAATTCTTCCCTTGGTCATGGAGAATTCTTCCCTTTGTCATGGAGAATTCTTCCCTTGGTCAGGGAGCATTCTTCCCTTGGTCAGGGAGAATTCTTCCCTTGGTCAGGGAGAATTCTTCCCTTGGTCAGGGAGCATTCTTCCCTTGGTCATGGAGAATTCTTCCCTTGGTCAGGGAGCATCCTTCCCTTGGTCAGGGAGCATACTAGGAACACTTTCTATTCGTAGGCTACTAAGGTTAGCATGCCTGTCTTGGTATCATACACATACAATAAGCCTATGCCTCCCCCAGGGACCTCTAGGTTATAAAGTCTTCATCATCATCAACAACATCAACAGGTATAACATAAAGTAGAAGGTTCTACATAAAGTATACAATGTGTTACGTCACTAAATAAAGTATTTTCCATTCAGATTGAACATTTATGCTTTCTATCATTTTTTTCTGTCAACTGATATACAGTGGAAAATACATTAAAATACTGAAAGAGATATAGGGGATGAAACTAGAGGCTGTGTTTAGCTATCAGTCTCCTGATTGCCATTAAGATCTGTGTGACTCCGTGTGAGGTATCAACGGTTCTCACCACCACTTGGCTGTTACAGAGAGAAACAAATAACCTTCGAGTCCGGACACGTTCTAAAGAGCCCAAGATGTTTCCCAAATGTCTTCAACTTCAAAGAGGAAATTAATATTCCTATTCGCTGTAATACTTGCAGTATTACTGATTATTATTGAATATTGCTGAGTATTACTGATTATTATTGAGTATGATTGAGTATTGCTGAGTATTACTGAGTATTACTGGTGATTATTGATTATTACTGAGTATTATTGGGTATTACCGAGTATTACTTAGTATTACTGAGTATTACTTAGTATTACTGAGTATTACTGAGTATTATTGAGTATTACTGGTGATTATTGATTATTACTGAGTATTATTGGGTATTATTGGGTATTACCGAGTATTACCAAGTATTACCGAGTATTACTGAGTATTACTGAGTATTACTGAGTATTACTGAGTATTATTGAGTATTACTGAGTATTACTCTACAGACCGACAGGCTGGCACGTTGTCACTGTTTTGTGATCATAAGAGTAAAATAGAAAATGCATGTCATTAAAATAGATAATTAAACAATAGATATGAATAAATTAAAGACTTCTAGGGGAAACACCAGCGATATGAAGCCAGAACCACAGATAGCCTACACATGCTAGCAAACCACAAGCTACTTTCTAATCAAACATATCATCATAGACAGTATGTCTTACAGGGCCATATTCAAACACACCCTTGGGGGGGGGGGGGGGGGGGGGGGGGGGTAACGTAATAGGCTTGAGTGTCAGTGCTAAATTGTTGATGAGGTCTTTGGCCCCAGTTGGTGGACGGGGGCAGGGGCAGGTGGAAGGGTAACATCCTCAGATTGTAAATGAATCATGTCTGCAGGAAATGTGCTGTCACCTCAGTGAGATAAACCAACCTAATGGAATACTATCCTATGAATCTAGTCTGATTTAGGGAAAGGGTGCCTGTATCATCTGTCATTAATATGGATGTAGTCTGATTCAGGGATAAGCTGCATGTATCATCTGTCATTAATATGGATCTAGTCTGATTTAGGGATAAGCTGCATGTATCATCTGTCATTAATATGGATCTAGTCTGATTTAGGGATAAGCTGCATGTATCATCTGTCATTAATATGGATCTAGTCTGATTTAGGGACAGGGCACCTGTATCATCTGTCATTAATAAAGAGATTTGTCATTTTGGATCAGAAAATGTTCTCACTCTGAAATGCTTTCTCCTAATAGACTTTTGACATTCACGAAATTGGTTCGCTATGACATCTCTGATATCATGTTTAACATTAAGAGGATATTTAAATGTCTTTGAGGTTCCCATCCATTATGGGCATTACAAATCATAAAAGATGGCGTGCCTTTGAAAAGCCAAGAACCAGTAATAATGCATGGGTCCACATCCTGCTCCACTTTACACTAAAGACGCATAAAGACATTCTGAACTCACACAACTTTAGACCCAAACCCTTTCAGACGATGAATGAACGCGTTGCATTAAACCGGTATTACATCGCTGTCTGATCTCATCTTGGATTCATACACTTCACACGTGAATATGACAATTCCCAACACACAGTTGACCAATCGGATACATTATGAGGCTGCAGAGTGGGGAAATACCTTGATGAAGGAATTAGCCGTAACGCGTTGGTTTGACTGAGAGTGGCTCTAACAGCCGTAACTCACAGAAACACAGGACTCCTTCAGTCATTCCTCATGTTATCGCCTCGTCATGACCAACACCACCAAACCCAGAAAACGTGTTCAGACCAGAGCAATGCTACTGTACCCACTTCCAGTGTGCCATAGCTCAACTAAGACAGGGACACAACCTTATCTTATATATACATACATACACACACACACACACAGAGGGGCTCACCTATGAGTTCATTAATGATACACACTTATGATACACACTTTCAGTGTACCATAGTTGAACAAAGACAGGGGACATGACAGGTGACAGACAACTATATCTCACACACACACACACACACACACACACACACACACACACACACACACACACACACACACACACACACACAGACAGGATCAGGCAGACCAGAGAGGATCAGACAATACAGAGAGGACCAGACAGAACAGAGAGGACCAGACAGAACAGAGAGGACCAGACAGAACAGAGAAGATCAGACAGACCAGAGAGGACCAGACAGAACAGAGAGGATCAGACAGAACAGAGAGGACCAGACAGAACAGAGAAGATCAGACAGACCAGAGAGGACCAGACAGAACAGAGAGGACCAGACAGAACAGAGAGGACCAGACAGAACAGAGAGGACCAGACAGAACAGAGAGGACCAGACAGAACAGAGAAGATCAGACAGACCAGAGAGGACCAGACAGAACAGAGAGGACCAGACAGAACAGAGAGGACCAGACAGAACAGAGAGGACCAGACAGAACAGAGAGGATCAGACAGAACAGAGAGGACCAGACAGACCAGAGAGGACCAGACAGAACAGAGAGGACCAGACAGACCAGAGAGGACCAGACAGAACAGAGAGGATCAGACAGAACAGAGAGGACCAGACAGAACAGAGAGGACCAGACAGAACAGAGAGGACCAGACAGAACAGAGAGTATCAGACAGAACAGAGAGGACCAGACAGAACAGAGAGGCCCAGACAGAACAGAGAGGCTCAGACAGAACAGAGAGGCTCAGACAGAACAGAGAGGACCAGACAGAACAGAGAGGACCAGACAGAACAGAGAGGACCAGACAGAACAGAGAGGACCAGACAGAACAGAGAGGACCAGACAGAACAGAGAGGATCAGACAGAACAGAGAGGACCAGACAGAACAGAGAGGACCAGACAGAACAGAGAGGACCAGACAGAACAGAGGGGACCAGACAGAACAGAGAGGACCAGACAGAACAGAGAGGACCAGACAGAACAGAGAGGATCAGACAGACCAGAGAGGACCAGACAGAACAGAGAGGACCAGACAAAACAGAGAGGATCAGACAGACCAGAGAGGACCAGACAGAACAGAGGGGACCAGACAGAACAGAGAGGACCAGACAGAACAGAGAAGACCAGACAGAACAGAGAGGACCAGACAGAACAGAGAGGACCAGACAGAACAGAGAGGACCAGACAGACCAGAGAGGACCAGACAGAACAGAGAAGATCAGACAGACCAGAGAGGACCAGACAGAACAGAGAGGACCAGACAGAACAGAGAGGACCAGACAGAACAGAGAGGATCAGACAGAACAGAGAGGACCAGACAGAACAGAGAGGACCAGACAGAACAGAGAGGATCAGACAGAACAGAGAGGACCAGACAGAACAGAGAGGATCAGACAGAACAGAGAAGACCAGACAGAACAAAACAGAGAGGACCAGACAGAACAGAGAGGATCAGACAGAACAGAGAGGACCAGACAGAACAGAGAGGATCAGACAGAACAGAGAGGATCAGACAGAACAGAGAGGACCAGACAGAACAGAGAGGCCCAGACAGAACAGAGAGGACCAGACAGAACAGAGAGGACCAGACAGAACAGAGAGGCTCAGACAGAACAGAGAGGATCAGACAGAACAGAGAGGACCAGACAGAACAGAGAGGATCAGACAGAACAGAGAGGACCAGACAGAACAGAGAGGACCAGACAGAACAGAGAGGATCAGACAGAACAGAGGGGACCAGACAGAACAGAGAGGCCCAGACAGAACAGAGAGGACCAGACAGAACAGAGAGGATCAGACAGAACAGAGAGGATCAGACAGAACAGAGAGGACCAGACAGAACAGAGAGGCCCAGACAGAACAGAGAGGACCAGACAGAACAGAGAGGACCAGACAGAACAGAGAGGATCAGGCAGACCAGAGAGGATCAGGCAGAACAGAGAGGACCAGACAGACCAGAGAGGATCAGACAAAACAGAGAGGACCAGACAGAACAGAGAGGATCAGACAGACCAGAGAGGATCAGACAGAACAGAGAGGACCAGACAAAACAGAGAGGACCAGACAGAACAGAGAGGCTCAGACAAAACAGAGAGGACCAGACAGAACAGAGAGGACCAGACAGAACAGAGAGGATCAGACAGAACAGAGAGGACCAGACAGAACAGAGAGGATCAGACAAAACAGAGAGGATCAGACAGAACAGAGAGGATCAGACAGAACAGAGGGGACCAGACAGACCCAGAGAGGACCAGACAGAACAGAGAGGCTCAGACAAAACAGAGAGGACCAGACAGACCAGAGAGGACCAGACAGAACAGAGAGGACCAGACAGAACAGAGAGGATCAGACAGAACAGAGAGGACCAGACAGAACAGAGAGGACCAGACAAAACAGAGAGGATCAGACAGAACAGAGAGGATCAGACAGAACAGAGGGGACCAGACAGAACAGAGAGGACCAGACAGAACAGAGAGGACCAGACAGAACAGAGAGGACCAGACAGAACAGAGGATCAGACAGAACAGAGAGGACCAGCAGACAACAAGAGGACCAGACAAACAGAGAGGATCAGACAGAACAGAGAGGATCAGACAGAACAGAGGACCAGACAGAACAGAGAGGACCAGACAGAACAGAGAGGACCAGACAGAACAGAGAGGACCAGACAGAACAAGAGGACAGACAGAACAGAGAGGACCAACAGAACAGAGAGGACCAGACAGAACGAGAGGACCAGACAGAACAGAGAGGATCAGACAGAACAGAGAGGATCAGACAGAACAGAGAGGACCAGACAGAACAGAAGGATCAGACAGAACAGAGAGGACCAGACAGAACAGAGGGACCAGACAGAACGAGAGGATCAACAGACCAGAGAGGACCAGACAGAACAGAGAGGATCAGACAAACAGAGAGGATCAGACAGAACGAGAGGATCAGCAGAACAGAGGACCAGACAGACAGAGAGGACAACAGAACAGAGGACCAGACAGAACAAAGGACCAGACAGACGAAGACCAGACGACAGATGCCAACAGAACAGGAGGCTCAGACAAACAAGAGGACCACAAACAGAGACCGAAGAGGGCTCACCTATGAGTTAATCCGGCCAACAGGGCAGTAGTGGTACAGAACGTGGTACTGCAGTGGCAGAAGGGAGGACTGCTGTGGGTGGCTGTAATGCAGCTATAGACAGACGGTTGTTTTAATGGTGTCCAGTGATGGCTCAGCACTATCCTACCTAACTCTTTATGGACTTGAAGACCAACTCAGACCAATGGGCCGACACTCCTCTGAAAGTCTATCTCACCCCCCAGTGCCCCCACCCTGCCCACCACCCTCCACTCCCCTGTGCCCCCACCCTGCCACCCCACCCCCCACCCACCCTACCACCCACCCTCCACTCCCCTGTGCCCCCACCCTGCCCCATCCACCCACCCACCCTACCACCCACCACCTCCCAGTGCCCCCACCCTGCCACCCTCTCCCTCAGGCACAGGCACAGACACCTACCTAACCCTTAACTTGGCATGCTGCAGCCCCTGCCCTCAGGCTCCCTTCATATAAATAACCCCAGCCTTCAAGACTGTTATTCTTCTTTTATGACTTATTGACGTAGTGCTGCCCCCTGCCTGTCTGACTAAGAGTAATGGCACCGAGTCCAACCCAGTCTCACCATGGGGTTTACTTCCAGGTTTACTCAACTCAGAATGAGACTTATGAAGTGGATATATTGTTACCGTACAGTGGCCAGGGTTGATTTGGAGACATGCGATTTAGATGACTGTGTTGACGGTACTAATAGAGAAAAAGTTCAACCTTTAATTTTTTTTGAAAAATCTCATTTTTTCTGGGATTTTACCTCAAATGTCACCTAGTTTGTGACCCCACTCTCCGAGGGTGTCTCCACGCATCTCCAGTTCACGCACCAGTATAATGCACACCGATACGTGTGTGAAACAGGACAAATATTATTATTAGAACTGGACTTCACAGATAGACTGTTTCTGTACGGTGGTCAAGGATACGTGGAAGTCCTACGCTTGGGTCGATACTACTAGAGGAAAGGTTTTAAACAACACTTCCCTCTGAAGACCAGCCGTGCTCCCTGTTCGTTGGAAAGCCAAATGAAAATGTATTGGTTGCATACACAGTTTAGCAGATGTTATAGTGGGTGCAGCTAAACGATGATGTTACTGGCTCCTAACGATGCAGTAAAATGTCAACAAGTGCACAAATAATCGAACATTTAAATAAAATAAAATAAAAAATATTGATAAGTCGGAAGTAATGGTCCCTGTTTAAAAGGTTTAAACGACACTTCCGTCTAAAGACGAGCCGTTGTCCCTGTTTGTTGGGATAGTAGTAAACTGTAGAAACGAGACGGCTCCATGTAACGACCAGAAAACGCCAAATTTTAAAGTAAAACCAGCACCACTGCTGAGCCGTTTCAGGTCATCTGATGTAGCTCGTCAACGGTCAACAAAACCCCTTCTGATTGAGCAAAGTGTTTCTGCAGACAGGGAACTGTTACAGATGCTTCTGCAGAACAGATGCTACAGACTGAATGTCTCCCTGTCAGTCAATGTGTTACCTGATAGAACCATAGACAGGACAACCGGCCCCTCCCCCTGGAGAACTACCCTCCTGTAGGCCTTAGCTCCAGCACTGCTCTGACACACCAACTAATACACTACAACTCTTGTGAAGGGTTGGCAGTCAACAGGTGATTAATTTCTAGTGACCACTGCTGTGACAGTCTACTCTACACGCTTGTGAAGGGTTGGTAGTCAACAGGTGATTAACTTCTAGTGATTTCAAATATGTGTCATCAGGTGTAGTCTTTCATCATTACTCTATCTCTCCTTCTTCTTCTTCTGTGGACTTTATAAGGGCGGTTGGCAATCAACTTTAAGACATATTACCCCCACCAACTGGACTGGAGAGTGGACCTCAGTTCATCTTTCAATCACCCACGTGGGTATATACTCCTAAAAACCAATGAGGAGATGGGAGAGAAGGGACTTGCAGTGCGTCAAGCGTCACAAATATAACCAAGTTCTATTTTAGCGCCTGGCTATGCAGACGCTTGTTGACGCGCACGAGCAGTTTGGATACAATGATTGAATAACATGTATGTAAGAGGGCGGAAGGGGGGGGTAGGGAGAAGGGAGGGGAGGAGGGAAGGGGGGGGAAGGGGAGAGGAGGGGGGGAAGGAGGGAGGAAGGGGGAGGAAGGCGGGGAAGGGAGGGGGAAGGGAGCGGGGGGGGAAGGGGGGGGGTAAGGAGGGAGGAAGGGAGAGGGGGAGGGGGGGAGGGAGAGGGGGAGGAAGGGGGGGAGGCGAGGGGGAGGAAGGAGAGGGGGGGAAGGGGGGAATGGGGGAAGGGGGAGGAAGGGAGGGAAGGGGAGGGGAGGAGGGGGGGAGGGAGGGGGAAGGGAGACGGGGGGAAGGAAGGGAGGAAGGGAGAGGAAGGGAGGGGGTAGAGGGAGGAAGGGGAGAAGGGCCGGGGGTAGGAGGGAGGAAGGGGGAAGGAAGGGAGGGGGTAAGGGGGAGGAAGGGGGGGAGGAGGTTGGGGAAGGGGGAGGAAGGGGGAGGAAGGGTCGGAGGGGAAGGAGGAGGGAGGGGGTAAGGAGGGGAGGAAGGGGGGGGGGGGAGGGAGGACGGGGAGGAAGGGGAGAAAAAGGGAGGGGGAAGGGGGAGGAAGGGGGAGGAGGGGAGGGAGGGGGGTAAGGAGGGGGAAGGGGGAGGAGGGAGGGGGGAGGAGGGAGGAAGGGGGAGGAGGAAAGGAAGGGGGTAGGGGGGAAGGGGAGGAGGAAGGGGGGGGGGTAGGAAGGGAGGGAAGGGGGAGGAAGGGGGGGGTGGGGGAGGCGAGGAGGGAGGAGGAGGGGGAAGAGGGGGAAGGGAAGGGGGAAGGGGAGGGGGAGGACGGGGGGGGAAGGGGGAGGGGGAAGGAGGGAGGAAGGGGGAGGAAGGGAGGGGGGTGGAGGGAAAGGGAAAGGGGGAGGGAAAGGGAAAGGGGGGGGGAAGGAGGGAGGAAGGGGGAGGAAGGGAGGGGGTAAGGAGGGAGGAAGGGGGGAAGGAAGGAAGGGGTGGGGAGGGAGGGAAAGGGGGAGGAAAGGGGGCGGAAGGGAGGGGAACGGGAAAGGGGGGAGGGAAGGGGAAGGGGGGGGGGAGGGAGGAGAGGGGAGGAAGGAGGGGGAAGGAATGGAGAAGGGGAGGAAGGGAGGGGGTAAGGAGGGAGGAAGGGGGAGGAAGGGAAGGGGTGGAAGGGGGAGGAAGGGGGAGGAAGGGATTGGCGGGTGGGAAGGAGGGAGGGAAGGGGGAGGAAGGGAGGGGGGAAGGAGGGAGGAAGGGGAGGAAGGGGGGGGGGAAGGGGGGGAAGGGGGAGGAAGGAGGGGGAAGGAGGGAGGAAGGGGAGGAAAGGGAGGGGGAAGGAGGGGGAAAAGGGGGAGGAAGGGAGGGCGGGGGAAGGAGGGGAGGAAGGGGGGGGAAGGAGGAGGAGGGGAGGAAGGGAGGGGGGGGAAGGAGGAGGAAGGGGGAGGGGGGGAAAGGGGGGGGAGGAGGGAGGAAGGGAGGAAGGGGGGAAGGGGGGAGGGAGGGGGGGGGGGGGGGAAGGAGGGAGGAAGGGGGGGAGGAAGGGGGGGGGTAAGGGGGGGGAAGGGAGGGGGAAGGGGGGGGGGGAAAAGGGGGGGAAAAGGGGGGGGGGGAAAGGAGGGGAAGGGGGGGAAAGGGGGGGGGGAAGGGAGGGGGGAGGAGGGGGGGAAGGGAGGGGGGAAGGAGGGAGGAAGGGGGGGAAAGGGGAGGGGGGGGGGGGGGAAAGGAAGGGGGGGAAGGGGAGGGGGAAGGAGGGAAAGGGGGGGGGGAGGAAAGGGGGGAAAGGGGGGAGGGGGAAGGGGAGGGGGGGGGGGGGAAGGGAGGGGTGAAGGGGGGAGGAAGGGGGGGGAGGGAGGGGGGGGGAGGGAAGGGGGGGAAAGGGGGGGGGGAAGGGGGGGAAGGGGGGGGAAGGGGGGGGGGGGGAAGGGGGGGGGGTAGGGGAGGGAGGAAGGGGAGGAAGGGAGGGGGAAAGGAGGGAGGAAGGGGGGGGAAAGGGGGGGGGGGGAAAAAGGGGGGGAAGGGAGGGGGGGGAAGGGAGGGGGAAAGGGGGGAGGAAGGGGGAGGAAGGGAGGGGGTAAGGGGGAAGGGGGGGAAGGGGGGAGGAAGGGAGGGAAGGGGGGGGGAAAAGGGGAGGGGGGGGAGGGGGAGGGGGTTTAAGGGGGGAGGAAGGGGGGAGGAAGGGAGGGGGAAAGGAGGAGGAAGGGGGAGGAAGGGAGGGGGTGAGGGGGAAGGGGGAGGAAGGAAGGGGGTAAGGGGGAGGAAGGGGGGGGGAGGGAGGGGGTAGGGGGAGGGGAGGGAGGGGGGTAAGGAGGGAGGAAGGGGGAGGAAGGGAGTGGGTAAGGAGGGAGGAAGGGAGGGGTAAGGAGGAGGAAGGGGGAGGAAGGGAGGGGGTAAGGAGGAGGAAGGGGAGGAAGGGAGGGGGTAAGGAGGGAGGAAGGGAGGGGGTAAGGGGGGAGGAGGTGAACAAAAGCGCCCTCTTTGGCCTCATGGTTGGAATAATTAATAAAGATCATTTCAACTCTATATCTGACATGGTACAGGTGTCTTCTTTTTCTAAAGCCCATAACCATGTGTGTGAGGTGTAGACTTTTATTTAAAAGTACATTTGTTTAAGACTATGCAGAAACACTCTGTGTGACCCTGATTTAGCCCAATGCAGTGATAGGTTAAGTAGAGCTGCACAGATCCACTGTGGAGAGATTTCCATGAACATTTTGGATAAAGTTAATTTTGGACCGTTGGACCATGAGATTTTCCTTGTGTCTATAGCATAAGATTGCAAAATTCCGGTTACTTTCATAAATTCCCAGGTTTTCCAGAAATCCTGGTTGGAGAATTCCAGATTTCCTGCTTATTCTCATCTGATTCCAGGAATCTTTCAACCAGGATTTCTGGAAAACCTGAGAAATGTGGGGAAAGTTACCAACGTGTTGCAACCTTAGGGGTAGGATTTAGTTAGTAGACCCAGTACAGGGTTTATCTGACTGCAGTGTTCCAGGTTGCACCGCTTAAATGTTTGTAAGGATTCTCTATTTGGTTGTTCATTTGTGTACAGGTAAGAACAGAAGAGCTGTCTAATAACCAGCCAGGGTATACAGGGGAGCAGAGTAGACCACTATGGGCTGGCTATACAGGTGAGCTAAGGAAGCCTCTCTGATTGGTGGGCTGGCTATACAGGTGAGCTAAGGAAGCCTCTGATTGGTGAGTTGGGTGTAGAGGTGAGCTAAGGAAGCCTTTGATTGGTGGGTTGGGTGTAGAGGTGAGCTAAGGAAGCCTCTCTGATTGGTGGGTTGGGTATACAGGTGAGCTAAGGAAGCCTCTCTGATTGGTGGGTTGGGTGTACAGGTGAGCTAAGGAAGCCTCTCTGATTGCTGGGTTGGGTGTAGAGTTGAGCTAATGAAGCCTCTCTGATTGGTGAGTTGGGTGTAGAGTTGAGCTAAGGAAGCCTCTCTGATTGGTGGGCTGGCTGTACAGGTGAGCTAAGGAAGCCTCTCTGATTGGTGGCTTGGGTGTACAGGTGAGCTAAGGAAGCCTCTCTGATTGCTGGGTTGGGTGTAGAGTTGAGCTAATGAAGCCTCTCTGATTGGTGGGTTGGGTGTAGAGTTGAGCTAAGGAAGCCTCTCTGATTGGTGGGATGGCTCTACAGGTGAGCTAAGGAAGCCTCTCTGATTGGTGGGTTGGGTGTAGAGTTGAGCTAAGGAAGCCTCTCTGATTGGTGGGCTGGGTGTACAGTTGAGCTAAGGAAGCCTCTCTGATTGGTGGGCTGGGTGTACAGGTGAGCTAAGGAAGCCTCTCTGATTGGTGGGTTGGGTGTAGAGTTGAGCTAAGGAAGCCTCTCTGATTGGTGGGCTGGGTGTACAGGTGAGCTAAGGAAGCCTCTCTGATTGGTGGGCTGGGTGTACAGGTGAGGGGCCAGGATCAGGTAGTTTATAGCAATAAGAGCAGCAGGCTCAGCTCCAGTCCACACTGACTGAGGACTGGGACATCATGCAGAGGAAGAGTAGCTTCACTGGGCTCCTCATCACTGCTCTGTGTGCAGTGGTCTCCTGTGGAACTCAGTATTCAGGTTTTGGAGGAAATACCAGCCAAACAATCTCAATGGAAACCAGGACTGTGTCAGTTTGAGGAAGCGTGAGATGAGTGATGATCAATGCACTGGCGGCAGGTAGCTTAGTGATTAAGAGTGTTGTGCCAGTAACCGAAAGGTCGCTGGTTCTAATCCCCGAGCCGCCTAGGTGAAAAATCTGTCGATGTGCCCTTGAGCAAGTCACTTAACCCTAATTGCTCCTGTAAGTCGCTCTGGATAAGAGCGTCTGCTAAATGACTAAAATGTAAAAACCTATTCAAGCTCCATTTACTTACTAGTAAGATTTCTTATTTAACCAGGAAGACCTCTTTCCCAAGGTGTGTTCTCTGTTTGACTATAGGCATTCACAGTGCATTGAAACCTAAATGGTCATTCAACCTGTGAGTGATTAAACAATGAACATTATACTCTATACTGTTGTAGCAGATGTACAATACTTAGCAGGTACTGTACAGCCAACTCTGTTATACTGAAATACTGTAATACTGTAATAAATCAAATCACATTTTATATGCCACATGCGCCGAATACAACAGGTGTAGACCTTACAGTGAAATGCTTACTTATGAGCCTTTAACCAACAATGCATTTTTAAGAAAAATAAGTGTTAAGTAAATAAATTGATAAGCGAAAAAAACAAAAATAGAAAATTAAGAGCAGCAGTAATATAAAAGAACGGTAGGGAGGCTATACGGTGAGGGTAAAAAGTATTTGATCCCCTGCTGATTTTGTACGTTTGCCCACTGACAAAGAAATTATCAGTCTATAATTTTAATGGTAGGTTTATTTGAACAGTGAGAGATAGAATAACAACAAAAAATCCAGAAAAACGCATGTCAAAAATTTTATAAATTGATTTGCATTTTAATGAGGAAAATAAGTATTTGACCCCTCTCAATCAGAAAGATTTCTGGCTCCCAGGTGTCTTTTATACAGGTAACGAGCTGAGATTAGGAGCACACTCTCAAAGGGAGTACTCCTAATCTCAGCTTGTTACCTGTATAAACGACACCTGTCCACAGAAGCAATCAATCAATCAGATTCCAAACTCTCCACCATGGCCAAGACCAAAGAGCTCTCCAAGGATGTCAGGGACAAGATTGTAGACCTACACAAGGCTGGAATGGGCTACAAGACCATCGCCAAGCAGCTTGGTGAGAAGATGACAACAGTTGGTGCGATTATTCGCAAATGGAAGAAACACAAAATAACTGTCAATCTCCCTCGGCCTGGGACTCCATGCAAGATCTCACCTTGTGGAGTTGCAATGATCATGAGAACGGTGAGGAATCAGCCCAGAACTACACGGAAGGATCTTGTCAATGATCTCAAGGCAGCTGGGACCATAGTCACCAAGAAAACAATTGGTAACACACTACGCTGTGAAGGACTGAAATCCTGCAGCGCCCGCAAGGTCCCCCTGCTCAAGAAAGCACATATACAGGGCCGTCTGAAGTTTGCCAATGAACATCTGAATGATTCAGAGGAGAACTGGGTGAAAGTGTTGTGGTCAGATGAGACCAAACTCGAGCTCTTTGGCATCAACTCAACTTGCTGTGTTTGGAGGAGGAGGAATGCTGCCTATGACCCAAGAACACCATCCCCACCATCAAACATGGAGGTGGAAACATTATGCTTTGGGGGTGTTTTTCTGCTAAGGGGACAGGACAACTTCACCGCATCAAAGGGACGATGGACGGGGCCATGTACCGTCAAATCTTGGGTGAGAATCTCTTTCCCTCAGCCAGGGCATTGAAAATGGGTCGTGGATGGGTATTCCAGCATGACAATTACCCAAAACACACGGCCAAGGCAACAAAGGAGTGGCTCAAGAAGAAGCACATTAAGGTCCTGGAGTGGCCTAGCCAGTCTCCAGACCTTAATCCCATAGAAAATCTGTGGAGGGAGCTGAAGGTTCGAGTTGCCAAACGTCAGCCTTGAAACCTTAATGACTTGGAGAAGATCTGCAAAGAGGAGTGGAACAAAATCCCTCCTGAGATGTGTGCAAATCTGGTGGACAACTTCAAGAAACGTCTGACCTCTGTGATTGCCAACAAGGGTTTTGCCACCAAGTAGTAAGTCATGTTTTGCAGAGGGGTCAAATACTTATTTCCCTCATTAAAAATGCAAATCAATTTATAACATTTTTGACATGCATTTTTTCTGGATTTTTTTGTTGTTATTCTGTCTCTCACTGTTCAAATAAACCTACCATTAAAATTATAGACTGATCATGTCTTTGTCAGTGGGCAAACGTACAAAATCAGCAGGGGATCAAATACTTTTTTCCCGCACTGTATACAGGGGGGTACCGGTACAGAGTCAATGTGCAGGAGCACAGGTTAGTTAGGTAATTGAGGTAAATGTACATGTGGGTAGAGTTAAAGTGACTATTCATAGATAATAAACAGCGAGTAGCAGTAACGTAAAAGAGGGGGTGGGGTGGACAATGCAAATAGTCCGGGTAGCCATGATTAGCTGTTCACAAATCTTATTGCTTGGGGGTAGAAGCTGTTAAGAAGCCTTTTGGACCTAGACTTGGCGCTCCGGTACCGCTTGCCGTGCGGTAGCAGAGAGAACAGTCTATGACTACAGCGGCTGGAGTCTTTGAAAATGTTTAGGGCCTTCCTCTGACACCGCCTGGTATAGAGGTCCTGGATGGCAGGAAGCTTGGTCCCAGTGATGTACTGGGCCATACGCTCTACCCTCTGCAGCGCCTTACGGTCAGAGGTCGAGCATTTGCCATACCAGGCAGTGATGCAACCAATCAGGATGCTCTCGATGGTGCAGCTGTATAACGTTTTGAGGATCTGAGGACCCATGCCAAATCTTTTCAGTCTCCTGAGGGGGAATAGGCT
This sequence comes from Coregonus sp. 'balchen', assembly GCA_902810595.1. NCBI lineage: Eukaryota > Metazoa > Chordata > Actinopteri > Salmoniformes > Salmonidae > Coregonus > Coregonus sp. 'balchen'. The sequence goes on from LR778284.1 coordinate 6,790,695, forward strand.
TTGTCGTGCCCTCTTCATGACTGTCTTGGTGTGTTTGGACCATGATAGTTTGTTGGTGATGTGGACACCAAGGAACTTGAAGCTCTCAACCTGTTCCACTACAGCCCCGTTGATGAGAATGGGGGCGTGCTCAGTCCTGTTTTTTTTTCCTGTAGTCCACAATCATCACCTTTGTCTTGATCACGTTGAGGGAGAGGTTGTTATCCTGGCACCACACGGCCAGGTCTCTGACCTCCTCCCTATAGGCTGTCTCATCATTGTCGGTGATCAGGCCTACCACTGTTGTGTCGTCGGCAAACTTAATGATGGTGTTGGAGTATTGCCTGGCCATGCAGACATGGGTGAACAGGGAGTACAGGAGGGGACTGAGCAAACACCCCTGAGGGACCCCCGTGTTGAGGATCAGTGTGGCAGATGTGTTGTTACCTACCCTTACCACCTGGGGGCAACCCGTCAGGAAGTCCAGGATCCAGTTGCAGAGGGAGGTGTTTAGTCCCAGGGTCCTTAGCTTAGTGATGTGCTTTGAGGGACTATGGTGTTGAACGCTGAGCTGTAGTCAATGAATAGCATTCTCACGTAGGTGTTCCTCTTGTCCAAGTGGGAAAGAGCAGTGTGGAGTGCAATAGAGATTGCATCATCTGTGGATCTGTTGGGGCGGTATGCAAATTGGAGTGAGTCTAGGGTTTCTGGGATAATGGTGTTGATGTGAGCCATGACCAGCCTTTCAAAGCACTTCATGGCCACAGACGTGAGTGCTACGGGTCAGTAGTCATTTAGACAGGTTACCTTAGTGTTATTGGGCACAGGGACTATGGTGGTCTGCTTGAAACATGTTGGTATTACAGACTCAGTCAGGGACATGTTGAAAATGTCAGTGAAGACACTTGCCAGTTGGTCAGCGCATGCTTGGAGTACACGTCCTGGTAATCCGTCTGGCCCTGCGGCCTTGTGAATGTTGACCTGCTTAAAAGTCTTACTCACATTGGCTACGGAGAGCATGATCACATAGTCATCCGGACCAGCTGATGCTCTCATGCATGCTTCAGTGTTGCTTGCCTCAAAGCGAGCATAGAAGTGATTTAGCTTGTCTGGTAGGCTCTTGTCACTGGGCAGCTCGCGGCTGTGCTTCCCTTTGTAGTCTGTAATATTTTGCAAGCCCTGCCACAACTGACGAGCGTCAGAGACGGTATAGTGCAATTCGATCTTAGTCCTGTATTGACTCTTTGCCTGTTTGATGGTTCGTCAGAGGGCATAGCGGGATTTCTTATAAGCGTCCGGGTTAGAGTCCCGCTCCTTGAAAGCGGCAGCTCTACCGTTTAGCTCAGTGCGGATGTTGCCTGTAATCTATGGCTTCTGGTTGGGGTATGTACGTACGGTCACTGTGGGGACGTCGTCATCGATGCACTTATTGATGAAGCCAGTGACTGATGTGGTGTACTCCTCAATGCCATCGGAAGAATCCCGGAACATATTCCAGTCTGTGCTAGCAAAACAGTCCTGTAACTTAGCATCCGCCTCATCTGACCAGTTCCTTATTAACCGAGTCACTGGTGCTTCCTGCTTTAGTTTTTGCTTATAAGCAGGAATCAGTAGGATATAATTATGTTCATATTTGCCAAATGGAGGGCGAGGGAGAGCTTTTTACACGTCTCTGTGTGTGGAGTAAAGGTGGTCAAGAGTTTTTTTCCTCTGGTTGCACATTTAACATGCTGGTAGAAATGAGGTAGAATGGATTTAAGTTTCCCTGCATTAAAGTCCCCGGCCACTAGGAGCGCTGCCTCTGGATGAGCGTTTTCCTGTTTGTTCATGGCCTTATACAGCTCATTGAGTGCAGTCTTAGTGCCAGCATAGGTTTGTGGTGGTAAATAGACAGCTATGAAAAATATAGAAGAAAACTCTCTTGGTAAATAGTGTGGTCTACAGCTTATCTTGAGATACTCTACCTCAGGCGAGCAAAACCTTGAGGCTTCCTTAATATTAGATTTCGTGCACCAGCTGTTGTTTACAAATATACACAGACCGCCACCCCTTGTCTTACCGGAGTCAGCCGTTCTATCCTGCCGATGTAGTGTATAGCCCGCTAGTTGTATGTTGTCCATGTCGTCGTTCAGCCACGACTTGGTGAAACACAAGATATTACAGTTTTTAATGTCCCGTTGGTAGGATATCCTTAATCGTAGGTCATCCATTTTGTTTTCCAATGATTGTACGTTGGCTAATAGGACTGATGGAAGAGGCAGATTACTCACTCGCCGTCAGATCCTTACGAGGCACCCCAACCTACGTCCACGATATCTCTGTCTCTTTCTCATGCGTTAGAAAGAGTCCTCTTTCTGTCTGTCTTAATCACAACAGAGCTAAGGAATACAAATCCGTTTTTTTAGAATGCAAAGTATCTTTTTTTCTGCATGTTCCTGCAAGAGATGCTTTTAGTACTATGATGAAGGAAGAAAGCAGTACTAAGCCATGTCAGGCAGTTCCTACACAGTGTCCTTCAAAAACCATGAGGAAATCAGAATGATGGCTAAAATATTAGACCTACATATAGGTATAGGCCTAGTTCCTGTAATTACTGACAGTATCTTCAACATCAACACAGCAGCACTGAGCCCTGCACAGATCCACTGTGGAGAGATTTCCATGAACATTTTGGCTAAAGTTTATTTTGGACCACATTTTTGGATAAAGTTTATTTTGGACCATTGGACCGTGATAGATTTTCCATGTGTCTAGGGATACAATTTACTTAGTAGATACAGGCCTTATTTTACTGCAGTATTCTAGGTTGGGAAAGAGGAGCGTGTGTTTTTTCTTTTATGTGTTTTTAAGGAAGATCTATTTGGTTGTTAATTTGTGTACAAGTAAGAATATAAAAGCTATTTAATTGGTTGCCAGTGTGTAGGTGAGCTAAGGAAGAGTTCTAATTGGTGGGTTGGGTGAACAGGTGAGCTAAGGAAGCCCCTCTGATTGGTGGGCTGGGGACAGGATCAGGTATATATATGGTGGTCATAAGAGATGCAGCAGGGTCAGCTCCAGTCCACACTGACTGAGTACTGAGGCATCATGCAGAGGAAGAGTAGCTTCACTGGGCTCCTCATCACTGCTCTGTGTGCAGTGGTCTCCTGCCATCTGACCAAACAGTTCCACTATGTGGATGAAGGAGGAAAGACCTGGGAAAAGGCTCAGCAGTACTGCAGAGAGAAGTACATTGACCTGGCCTTCATCAGCAACCAAGAGGAAGCAGATGAGGTCAATCGCATATCCGGAAAGGATGATGTTTGGATTGGTCTGTACAGAGATCCCTCTCCCCTATCCGGAAAGGATGATGTTTGGATTGGTATGTACAGAGATCCCTCTCCCCCAACAGAGTGGAAGTGGTCTGGAGGGTGGAACTCAACATTCAGGTTTTGGGGGGAAGACCAGCCAAACAATCTCAATGGCAACCAGGAATGTGTCAGTTTGTGGAAGCGTGAGATGAATGATGATCAATGCACTGTACAATATCCCTTCGTGTGCTTTGATCTGAACGTGGTCCTGGTGCAGGAGAACAAGACATGGGAGGAGGCTCTGGAGCACTGCAGGGAGAACTACACTGACCTCACCAGCCTGCTGTCTGAGAATGAGCAGCTCCAGGTCCAGAGAATGATGAATTCAAACGGGGCCCAGACGGACCACGTGTGGACGGGACTGATCTTCTTGGCCAAAGAGTGGCTGTGGGTGAACGGGGATCAACTGGAGTATCAGGCCTGGACCGAGGGGAGGCTGCCCCACTGCCCCGCGCAACACCTCCGCTGTGGGACCCTGGCCAGAGAGGGAGAGCTTTGGGGAACCAGGGACTGTGAGGAGAGGAGGAACTTCCTCTGCTCCACATGAGGGACCCCTACGCCTCGATCACACTGACTGTGTCATTGCGTTTTCCTACACCAGAAGTACATTCATTTCCAATGGAACGCTGCGTTTGCTTTGCAGCATTGCGTTGCAGAGGCAGTTGCAGTGCGTTCTTTGTGGTGCTTTCATTGGATTTATCGAATGTATGCATCAAATTGCATGTGTAGAAGGCTTGACAGAAATGGTAGCATAATTTTTGTTGCACACATATCCAGATGATGCTGCGTACCATTTTAGGCAAAGACGCTATAGGTGTGATGGAGGCATTAGGGGAGACAGACAGGCCTATATAATACCTATGGTAATAGAGACCCACAGTGGAAGTGTCATAATACCCATAAAACCTAGCGGTAAAACAGTTAAAAAGGTTCCATAGGGGATTTTAGAAACACTTAAAATAGGAGCTATTTTTTGTGTAGGCTTTACCCTGGTGTGACGTTTTGATAACCATGTAAATCTCTCTCGGACAAGGTGACTTTTATCAATATATTTGGCTCTATTTACTCTCAGATTCAAAACCGCTAATTAGCATCAACATAGACATCACGCAAGACTACAAATCCCTGCAAGGTCCTGCCTGTCATCTCTAGCTGACACCTTTGCTAACAGGTATTGTGTCAATTTAAAACTTGCACAAGACAGTTCACCGTTGAATTTAAAGAGATTTAGCCAATTTATGAATTACTACATTTAGCTAACATTAGATAGTTAATCCAGAGATTCTTACCTTTGCCTCAATTCGGCAGTCTCGTCTAGATCATCATGGCATTTGTAGTTCTTTATGATAGCCACATTAGCAGCTAATTAGCGTTTCATTGTTGGGGGGGGGGTAAATACAGGCCAATATATTGAAAAAGTCACCTTGTACTAGAGAGATTGACACGGCTATCAAAACTTCACACCAGGGTAAGCCTACACGAAACACAGCCCTTATTTGAAGGGTTTCTAAAATCCCCTGTGGGAAAAATTAATGGTGGAAAAACTATTGGAGCCATTTCCCTGTTTGACCGCTAGGTTTTATGGGTATTTTGACTCATACTGTGGTACTCTATACCTGAAGTGAAAACCTATGTAAGCACAATATTTACTACTAGCAATAATTTGTATTTAAACTTTATTTAACCAGGAAGTCCCACTGAGTCAAGTTTTGTTCTCTGTTTGTTTTCCATGGTGGACTATCTATATTTTTGTAAATGTGGAATAGCTAGCTGGTACATCCACTCTGTTATACTGTAATAAACAATGTCGGCTGACAGCCGTGGTACATCCAACTGTTATACTGGGAACAGCTAGCTGGTACATCCAACTGTTATACTGGGAACAGCTAGCTGGTACATCCAACTGTTATACTGGGAGTAGCTAGCTAGTACATCCAACTGTTATATACTGTCATAAACAATGTTGGAAAATGTCCTCTGTCTGTCCTTTTTCCCATTTTATTCGATATACCGGTTGTTCAGTCTAACAAATGCAATGTTTTAAAGGCATAGCAATTAACAAGAGAGATCAGTCCAAGTAACAGCAGTTTCAACATGTGGATAGAATTGGGAGAGAAAGGTATGAGAGGCAAGAAACGTGCCGTATCTGTGGATCTGGATACAACATCTGGAACAGGTGCAGCAGCAGTGTAGCCTGGTGAGCCAGCCGGATCTCACCAGCTTACATGAATGGTTCAGCCGGACCTCACCAGCTTACATGAATGGTTCAGCCGGATCTCACCAGCTTACATGAATGGTTCAGCCGGACCTCACCAGCTTACATGAATGGTTCAGCCGGACCTCACCAGCTTACATGAATGGTTCAGCCTGATCTCACCAGCTTACATGAATGGTTCAGCCGGATCTCACCAGCTTACATGAATGGTTCAGCCGGACCTCACCAGCTTACATGAATGGTTCAGCCGGACCTCACCAGCTTACATGAATGGTTCAGCCGGACCTCACCAGCTTACATGAATGGTTCAGCCGGATCTCACCAGCTTACATGAATGGTTCAGCCGGACCTCACCAGCTTACATGAATGGTTCAGCCGGACCTCACCAGCTTACATGAATGGTTCAGCCTGATCTCACCAGCTTACATGAATGGTTCAGCCGGATCTCACCAGCTTACATGAATGGTTCAGCCGGACCTCACCAGCTTACATGAATGGTTCAGCCGGACCTCACCAGCTTACATGAATGGTTCAGCCGGATCTCACCAGCTTACATGAATGGTTCAGCCGGATCTCACCAGCTTACATGAATGGTTCAGCCTGATCTCACCAGCTTACATGAATGGTTCAGCCTGATCTCACCAGCTTACATGAATGGTTCAGCCGGATCTCACCAGCTTACATGAATGGTTCAGCCGGACCTCACCAGCTTACATGAATGGTTCAGCCGGACCTCACCAGCTTACATGAATGGTTCAGCCGGATCTCACCAGCTTACATGAATGGTTCAGCCGGACCTCACCAGCTTACATGAATGGTTCAGCCGGACCTCACCAGCTTACATGAATGGTTCAGCCTGATCTCACCAGCTTACATGAATGGTTCAGCCGGATCTCACCAGCTTACATGAATGGTTCAGCCGGACCTCACCAGCTTACATGAATGGTTCAGCCGGACCTCACCAGCTTACATGAATGGTTCAGCCGGATCTCACCAGCTTACATGAATGGTTCAGCCGGATCTCACCAGCTTACATGAATGGTTCAGCCTGATCTCACCAGCTTACATGAATGGTTCAGCCTGATCTCACCAGCTTACATGAATGGTTCAGCCGGATCTCACCAGCTTACATGAATGGTTCAGCCGGATCTCACCAGCTTACATGAATGGTTCAGCCGGATCTCACCAGCTTACATGAATGGTTCAGCCGGACCTCACCAGCTTACATGAATGGTTCAGTCGGACCTCACCAGCTTACATGAATGGTTCAGCCGGATCTCACCAGCTTACATGAATGGTTCAGCCGGATCTCACCAGCTTACATGAATGGTTCAGCCTGATCTCACCAGCTTACATGAATGGTTCAGCCGGATCTCACCAGCTTACATGAATGGTTCAGCCGGACCTCACCAGCTTACATGAATGGTTCAGCCGGATCTCACCAGCTTACATGAATGGTTCAGCCGGATCTCACCAGCTTACATGAATGGTTCAGCCAGATCTCACCAGCTTACATGAATGGTTCAGCCGGATCTCACCAGCTTACATGAATGGTTCAGCCTGATCTCACCAGCTTACATGAATGGTTCAGCCGGATCTCACCAGCTTACATGAATGGTTCAGCCTGATCTCACCAGCTTACATGAATGGTTCAGCCGGATCTCACCAGCTTACATGAATGGTTCAGCCGGACCTCACCAGCTTACATGAATGGTTCAGCCGGATCTCACCAGCTTACATGAATGGTTCAGCCGGATCTCACCAGCTTACATGAATGGTTCAGCCAGATCTCACCAGCTTACATGAATGGTTCAGCCGGATCTCACCAGCTTACATGAATGGTTCAGCCTGATCTCACCAGCTTACATGAATGGTTCAGCCGGATCTCACCAGCTTACATGAATGGTTCAGCCTGATCTCACCAGCTTACATGAATGGTTCAGCCTGATCTCACCAGCTTACATGAATGGTTCAGCCTGATCTCACCAGCTTACATGAATGGCTCAGCCGGATCTCACCAGCTTACATGAATGGTTCAGCCGGATCTCACCAGCTTACATGAATGGTTCAGCCGGATCTCACCAGCTTACATGAATGGTTCAGCCTGATCTCACCAGCTTACATGAATGGTTCAGCCTGATCTCACCAGCTTACATGAATGGTTCAGCCGGATCTCACCAGCTTACATGAATGGTTCAGCCGGACCTCACCAGCTTACATGAATGGTTCAGCCTGATCTCACCAGCTTACATGAATGGTTCAGCCTGATCTCACCAGCTTACATGAATGGTTCAGCCGGATCTCACCAGCTTACATGAATGGTTCAGCCGGACCTCACCAGCTTACATGGTTCAGCCGGATTTTAGAATGACAGTAGCAGAGCAGTGGACTGTAGAATGAGTCATCAGAGAGGTGCTCTATAGTGCCGACTGCTGGCAGAAGAGAGCACAGCACCTTGATCAATGGTATGGTCCTCCTGTCCAGTAACAACCTCTCAGCACTTCATGTGATCTGAAATCGTTTTAAAAAGTAGCCCTACTCAATATGGTGGTAGCTCCACTTTGTACTCTGGTAAGCTTGGTGGCATGTCCACCATATTTCTTTAAAAAACCTACCCATTCCTTTTAGAAGTGTCTAGGCCCGGGCGAAAAAAAGCAATGGAGGGTTTGTACAGAGCCAATCATGCATCCATCCAACTGTCAATGGTCTATTCATTTGCTCTCAGAATAATAAACAACATCCTGCCTATAATAGATAGGAGGAGAGCAGGAACAGGTCTAGATACAGCAAAAGTCAACCCATGTTACACATTCACATGAATGGATCAGCAGTATCACAAGTCTAACACTCTATAGACTTGATTGGTCAGCGTATATGGACTTCATTGGTCAGCATATTTGAATCCCGGCACCCAGGACTAAATCTCAGCTGGCTGTCACGAGTAACTATCAGTATACGGACTTCATTGCTCAAAAGGCTAACTTGCTTTCTTCTCTAAATATTTGCAGAGTGACAGAAAGTCAGAGTCAAATAAAAGCTTTTTAAAGAAGTGAATCACGTTTGTTGAGTCATTGAGGCTAATAGGTTACAAGACATAATGTCCCCAAATTATTCAGCTATTGATTGTGTAACATCTATTCAAACCACAGGTTCAAGGCCCATGCAGGGTAGTATTGCAGGGTAGTATTGTGCAAAGTTGCCGAATGAGAGCCATATATCTTACCATAATTACCAGTAACTTCAGATGTTAATGGAAGTTCTAAGTTACACAATAAAGTACACAGTATCTTTCACACAGAGGTAGTTTTCCACACACATTACCAACAGAATATCTCTGAGAAACTGTTGTCCACAGACATTATTAACAGAATATCTCTGAGAAACTGTTGTCCACAGACATTATTAACAGAATATCTCTGAGAAACTGTTGTCCACAGACATTATTAACAGAATATCTCTGAGAAACTGTTGTCCACAGACATTATTAACAGAATATCTCTGAGAAACTGTTGTCCCCAGACATTATTAACAGAATATCTCTGAGAAACAGTTGTCCATTCACATCACACACGGGGATAACTCCACCTGTCATCATAAACCGAAAAAACAGGTAATTCAAATTCATGAAATCCAAAATACCAACAATTGTTGCAGAAATGGCAGAAATTGTTGCAAAAATTGCTGCAAAAATGATGAAATGTCACGCCTGAAGTGTATTTGCTGTATTCTATATCCAGAAAATAGGACATATTAACACCCAGCGAAGGTTTTCAATTAAGATAATCAAATGTCCACCTAAAATAAGTTGTTGACAGGAAAGAAAACATGTATGGATCCCTTTCATATGAATTGGTCAGGGGTTGTCAAGGCGTGCTGTAGGTGTAGTGGCGGAATCAAACGCAGGACGCAGACGGATAATCCAACAGACTTGTATTAGGCCGAAACACGGCAAACGGACAACACTTGCCCGAAGGCGTAATACGCACGAAGGCGAAAAGAAACAAAACAGCGCACAAACAGGTGCGTAAACTCCAGCGCAGTGGAGAGAAGCTCAACCGAGCGAAAACACGTCTGACACAATCAATAATACACAACACCTGACAAACACAACGGGAACTAAATAGGACACTAATGACACTAAATGAAAACAGGTGTGACAACACTCAGACAAAAGCAAACGAACATGAAACATACAACAGTGGCAGCTAGTATTCCGGAGACAACGAACGCCGAAGCCTGCCCGAACAAGGGAGAGAGGCAGCCTCGGCCGAAACCGTGACAGTACCCCCCCCTTGACGCGCGGCTCCAGACGTGCGCTGACTCCGGCCTCGGGGACGACCCGGAGGACGCGGAGCTGGGCGCGTCGGGTGCCCACGATGGAATTCCGTCAGGAGAGACGGGTCCAAAATGTCTCTCCTCGGCACCCAACACCGCTCCTCCGGACCGTACCCCTCCCACTAGATACTGGAGACCCCCCATCTGACGTCTCGAATCCAAGATGGACCTCACGGAGTACGCCGGTGCCCCCTCGATGTCCAATGGGGGCGGAGGAGTCTCCAAGATCTCACTGTCTTGGAGTGGGCCAGCTACCACCGGCCTGAGAAGGGACACATGGAACGAGGGGTTAATACTTTTATATTCAACAGGTAGCTGTAATTTATAACACACCTCGTTCAACCTTCCCAGGACTTTAAATGGCCCTACAAACCGCCGACCCAGTTTCCGACAGGGCAGGCGGAGGGGCAGGTTCCTGGTAGAGAGCCAGACTCGATCACCAGGTGCGTACACCGGTCCCTCACTGCGGTGGAGATCAGCGCTCGCCTTATGACGTCGGAGGGCCCGCTGCAGGTGGACGTGTGCAGCGTTCCATGTCTCCTCCGAGCGCCTCGCCCACTCATCCACCGCAGGAGCCTCGATCTGGCTCTGCTGCCAGGGTGCCAGAACCGGCTGGTAACCCAACACACATTGGAAAGGGGTTAGGTTAGTGGAGGAATAGCGTAGGGAATTCTGGGCCATTTCGGCCCAGGGAACGTACCTTGCCCACTCCTCCGGCCGGTCCTGGCAGTATGTTCTAAGAAACCTGCCCACATCCTGGTTTACACGTTCCACCTGCCCATTACTCTCCGGGTGGTAACCCGAGGTGAGGCTCACCGAGACCCCCAACCGCTCCATAAAGGCCCTCCAGACTCTGGAGGTAAATTGGGGACCCCGATCAGACACAATATCCTCGGGTACCCCGTAGTGCCGGAACACATGGGTGAATAGGGCTTCGGCAGTTTGCAGGGCGGTAGGAAGGCCCGGCATGGGGAGCAAACGACAGGCCTTAGAAAACCGGTCCACAACGACCAGTATAGTGGTATTCCCCTGTGAAGGAGGAAGGTCAGTAAGGAAATCCACAGAGAGGTGGGACCATGGTCGTTGTGGCACGGGCAGGGGTAGTAACTTACCCCTAGGCAGATGTCTAGGCGCCTTACACTGGGCGCACACCGAGCAGGAGGAAACATAAACCCTCACATCCCTTGCCAACGTGGGCCACCAGTACTTGGCACTAAGACAGTGCACTGTCCGGCCGATACCCGGATGTCCAGAGGAGGGTGACGTGTGAGCCCAATAGATCAATCGATCCCGAACCTCGAGCGGAACGTACTTCCGACCCTCCGGGCACTGTGGTGGACTAGGGTCGGTGCGTAACGCCCGCTCGAGTTCAGCATCGACCTCCCACACTACCGGTGCCACCAGACACGACTCCGGCAGTATGGGAGTGGGCTCCACGGACCTCTCCTCCGTGTCATACCGCCGAGACAGCGCATCTGCCTTACCATTCTGTGACCCAGGGATGTACGTGATCTTAAAAGTAAACCTGGTCAAGAACATATTCCATCTTGCCTGGCGAGGGTTCAGCCTCCTCGCTGCCCGGATGTACTCCAGGTTACGGTGGTCCGTCAAAATGAGGAAAGGGTGTTGAGCCCCCTCAAGCCAGTGCCTCCACACCTTTAGGGCCTGTACCACGGCTAACAGCTCCCTGTCCCCTACGTCATAGTTCCGCTCCGCCGGACTGAGCTTCTTAGAATAAAAGGCACAGGGGCGGAGTTTAGGTGGCGCGCCAGACCGTTGTGAAAGCACGGCTCCTAGACCGGCCTCTGACGCGTCCACCTCTACCTGGAACGGCAAAGAGGGATCCGGATGCGCCAGCACCGGAGCCGAGGTAAACAGGTCCTTCAGCCTCCCAAACGCCCTGTCCGCCTCGGCCGACCACTGCAGACGCACCGGACCCCCCTTCAAAAGAGACGTGATGGGAGCTGCCACCTGTCCAAAACCCCGGATAAACCTCCGGTAGTAATTCGCAAACCCCAAAAACTGCTGCACCTCCTTCACAGTGGTTGGTGTTTGCCAATTACGCACGGCCGACACCCGGTCTACCTCCATCTTCACCCCTGACGCAGCCAACTGATACCCCAAAAAGGAGACCAACTCCTGGAAAAACAGACACTTCTCTGCCTTCACATACAGGTCGTGCTCCACCAGCCTCCGCAACACTCTACGCACCAGGGCCACATGCTCGACACGGGTAGGCGAGTACACGAGAATGTCATCAATGTACATAACCACCCCCTGCCCCTGCATGTCCCTGAAGATCTCATCCACGAATGATTGGAAAACTGACGGAGCGTTCATCAACCCGTATGGCATGACCAGATACTCGTAATGGCCCGAGGTGGTACTAAAGGCTGTCTTCCATTCATCGCCCTCCCTGATGCGCACCAAGTTGTACGCGCTCCTGAGATCTAATTTAGTGAAGAAACGCGCCCCATGCAACGACTCAGTCATGGTCGCAATCAGCGGGAGTGGATAACTGTACTTCACCGTAATCTGATTGAGACCACGGTAATCGATGCACGGGCGCAAACCACCATCCTTTTTCTTCACAAAAAAGAAACTCGAGGACGCAGGGGAAGTGGAAGGCCGTATGTATCCTTGTCTCAGAGATTCTTCTATGTAAGTCTCCATAGCTTTCTTCTCCTCTTGAGACAGAGGATACACATGGCTCCGTGGGAGCGCAGCTCCTGCCTGGAGGTCTATCGCACAATCTCCCTGCCTATGGGGCGGCAACTGCGTCGCCCTCGCCTTACTAAACGCAATAGCCAAATCCCCATACTCAGGGGGAACGTGCAATGCGGGCACCTGGTTTGGACTCTCCACCGAGGTAGCCCCTACGGAAACGCCCAAACATCTACCCACACACTGAGCAGACCACTCCATCAGAGCCCTCTCCTGCCACGAAATGGATGGGTTATGGGTACTCAACCAGGGCATGCCCAGCACCACCGGATACGCAGGAGAGTCAATCAGAAATAGCTGAATCATCTCCTGATGACCCCCCTGCGCACACATCCTAAGTGGCGCCGTGACCTCCCTGATCAAGCCCGTACCCAACGGACGGCTATCTAGGGCATGAACGGGGAAAGGAACATCAACAGGAAGAAGGGGAATCCCTAACGCTAAACAAAACTTTTTATCAATACAATTCCCAGCCGCGCCTGAATCTACCAGCGCCTTATGCTGGGAATGAGGTGCTACCTGTGGAAAACGCACAGGCATACAAAAATGTGCAACAGAGAGCTCTGGGTGAGTGGGGCGCCTACTCACCTGGAGGGAATCCCCAGTGCGGGACCTGTCGTCCTCTCCCCTAGGAGGCCATCCCCAGCACCTAGCCGCGGTGTGTCCTCCCCGACCACAGTTGGTGCAAGGGATGGACCCCCTAGTAAGCCGACCCCTCCTCTCTCTAGCGCCAGCGCCCCCGAGCTCCATGGGGCACGGCTCGGAAGCGCTGGAGGGTGAAATGGACGGACCCCCCTCGGAACGCCCGCGGGTAGCTAGCAGGTTATCCAGCCTGATGGACATGTCGACCAACTGGTCGAACGTGAGGCTGGTGTCCCTACAGGCCAGCTCCCGACGGACGTCCTCTCGTAGACTACACCTGTAGTGATCGACGAGGGCCCGATCATTCCACCCTGCATCTGCCGCTAGAGTACGGAATTCGAGGGCGAACTCCTGAGCACTCCTCCTCCCCTGCCGGAGGAAGACCAGACGCTCCCCTGCCGCTTTCCCCTCCGGGGGATGGTCAAACACCGCCTTGAAGCGGCGGGAGAACTCGTTGTACGTTATGGTGTCTGCGTCGATCCTCCTCCACTCCGCGTTGGCCCATTCCAACGCCTTCCCGGACAGGCAGGAGATCAGGGCGGACACGCTCTCATGTCCCGAGGGCGCCGGCTGCACGGTGGCCAGGTACAGCTCCACCTGGAGAAGGAAACCCTGGCACCCGGCCGCGGTCCCATCGTAAGCCCTCGGGAGCGAGAGTCGGACTCCTCGGGGTTCTGGTGCGGGAATAGGCTGACTGGCCGATGGTGCTGGCACGGAGGGTGGCGGTGGAGGCGTCCCCCAGCCTCGGATGGTGGTGATCACCTCCTGCAGTGCGGTCCCCATCTGCAGGATCTGGTCCCCTTGCTCCCGGACCCTGTCCTCCAGAGTCGCCTGGGCTGCTGCGGCTCCTGCTGATTCCATTGTGGGTGTATTATTCTGTCAAGGCGTGCTGTAGGTGCAGTGGCGGAATCAAACGCAGGACGCAGACGGATAATCCAACAGACTTGTATTAGGCCGAAACACGGCAAACGGACAACACTTGCCCGAAGGCGTAATACGCACGAAGGCGAAAAGAAACAAAACAGCGCACAAACAGGTGCGTAAACTCCAGCGCAGTGGAGAGAAGCTCAACCGAGCGAAAACACGTCTGACACAATCAATAATACACAACACCTGACAAACACAACAGGAACTAAATAGGACACTAATGACACTAAATGAAAACAGGTGTGACAACACTCAGGCAAAAGCAAACGAACATGAAACATACAACAGTGGCAGCTAGTATTCCGGAGACAACGAACGCCGAAGCCTGCCCGAACAAGGGAGAGAGGCAGCCTCGGCCGAAACCGTGACAGGGGTGTTGCATTGCAGCATGCGTGCCAAGACAGTAGATCAAGCGTTTCATTTAATGACCCTAAACAAACTGTTTACCTGTCAACAAAACTATTTAAATGGTCTTGTTTTCTACCTCATGGTGCATATTATTTTAGTTCAATGTAATTTCCACTGATCCTCTCCATGAGAATCAACCCCTTCCCACATTTCCAGCATCTCTTTACTCCAGTACACTGATGTTGCACAACAATCCATTTCCTCTGATATTTTGATACAATGTTTCCTCATGCACCAACAAAACAACATCTCACAAACACAAATTCAACATGTTATGTATACATTTTGCAACAACAAACACAAGAAAAGGCCCTGGGATAAAGAAAAGGTCCAGGGATAAAGAAAAGGTCCTGGGAGAAAGAAAAGGCCCAGTTTGAAAGATAAACCTCCCAAGGCAAGGGAGTCAGCCTCAGCCAGCTGCTGTGGAAGAAGAAGAGGTCCTGTAGTGGGGCCATGAAGGGGTATTTCAGTATATGTAGGCTAGTGGTGCGCGGGTCAGCTGTTTGTTCACCCGCTCCCACCCGCAACCGCCCGACTATATGTGATAAAGTGAAAATCTGATGCCCGCACCCGACCCTAACCCACTAATATACAAAATGTGCTACAAGCTACAATCAGAGACTACGGAATACGTTTTTGACAGGGGGTGCAGGATATTTTTTTGTTGTTGCCTGATTTAGATATGTTTCTGCTTATAATTTCCGACATTTTGGTAGGCTATGTGTTAGTCAACTTGTCTATAATTAGATACATGTAGCTTCTCTTTTGTCATTACATGTTGCCCTTGGAGACTAAATAAACCCTTGATCAACAGAATTATGTAATAGATGGATAGAATGAAGAGCTTCCATCTTGTTGACATCTGTAAAGTTTTCTTCTCTCATCTTTCACGGAGGAAAGACGTTTAGGGACCGGGGAGAAAGTACAATTACACAAAAAAAAGGGAACGTTTTTTTGTGCAAAAGAAAATGTCCAAATGTCCATAATTAACATAATTGTGTGAATAAAGTAATTGTGTCCATAATTAACATAATTGTGTGAATAAAGTAATTGTGTGTGTCTGTGTTTTAAAATATCACAAAACATTTTATGAGGACATTAAAAATATTCTAGCTGTAAAGTAGTCTAGTTTTGAGTGCTGAAATTCTGCACGTGTCAGACGGTTTCTAAATGTGGTCAGGATCATGATGATCTGACATGACCCGTCTGTCCTCTCGAGCCATCAGCCATCTTGTCTTCAGCAGCCATCTTGTCTTCAGGATATTTAAGGAGAACTTGACACCCCAAACCCTGACGGTCCAGTCTGGGCTTCGGCAGGCTACAACATCACCAACTGTCTCAGCTGTAGACTACCAGTGGTGTGGCGGAGGAAGAACACATATATAGATACACAATATAGATGAAGACCTGAATGCATTAAAGAGTCCCTTACTGCTACTGAAACACTAATACACTCAACCTGATTGTACAGTAACCAAGTAATATGCCTCAACAATAATTTAAAAAAAACTCCTCTGCTTGCTCAGCAGGTCCCATGTTCCATGTTTCTCAGTGGCACCCCTAGTGGTGGTTGGGGAGTAGTGCAGACAGAGTGTAGCTGTTGGCAGAAAGGGTAAACACTGGTAGGACTTAATGCCTGCAGGGCTAGTCTTTCACCACGCCTCAACACAATGCAAATATGTAGTATCTGAGGAATTATGACTTTGCTAACGTTTTCAAATGGAACCTGATAGGAGGTTTATTTAGCCCAGGGAGTAGTTTTAGGGGGACACCCCCATAGAACAGAGGAAGTCTGTTGTGTGGAGACAGGTGATTGGTCTGTATGGGAAACCACCCACAGCAGGATAAAGATTATAAATACTAGGTTGGGACAAAGGACGACAGAATAATCAGATTTGAGATGGGGCGATTATTCTCCGGGTATCTGCAGGTATCTGTAAATCGACGCTGTAACCCTTTATGTTATGAATAAAACCTTTATGATGAAAATACAGCGTCAGCGGGTTCTCCTTGGTCTCACAGCATAATTAGCAACGTTTGCTCGACACAACAAGATCACACTAACCTGCCCAGATCACTATGGAGACAACACACCAAATAAAAGTTCCAATTGCTGCAAAATAATTGAAATTAGTCCAGCGAGGCTATATGAGATATTTGCTGTGGTAAATGTATAGTTCTCAAATGGTTAAAAAAAAAAAAAAAAATGCATGTTAAGTAGTCCCTAAGGTCGATGTCCGCTCCCTTGTGGAAATCTAATTAGCATAATAAACAAAATCCCCATAAAAATCTGTTCGTTTAAACTAGAGATATCTGTTTTTTTTTTGCATTGGATGTGTCTCAATCCACCGCATCAGCCTATGTAACGCCTCCACATTTGTAGTGAAAGGAGACAGAACTAGAGCGGTGTTTGTCAGACCATGAGACATTCCAATAATCTCAAAGAAATGATCTGTCGCGTCCGAACGGTTTGGCTTATTACCCCTCTATGGAAAGATGAGACTCTCACGAACACGATGGCTTTCTCCGTTTTTCTCTACGACCCCCACGAGCGAATTGGAACTCGTCTGAAGTCGGTACAGCCGGTCTGCCAACTTGTGTCTGTAGCGTCCGAACAGTTTGGGCTACACACTAATATGACCCCTCTGTGTAAAGGTGAGACTCTCACAAACAACAGGCCTCACAAGACTCGTCTGAAGGTCCCCCGGTACCAGCTGAAAAAAATAATGGAAGTATACAGTGCATTCGGAAAGTATTCAGACTCCTTGACTTTTTCCACATTTTGTTACGTTACAGCCTTATTCTAAAATTGATAAAATATTTTTTTTTCTCGGCAATCTACACACAATACCCCATAATGAAAAAGTTAAAACAGGTTTAAAAACAGAAATACCTTATTTACATAAGTATTCAGACCCTTTTCTATGAGACTCGACATTGAGCCTCAGGTGCATCATGTTTCCATTGATCATCCTTGAGATGTTTCTACAACTTGATTGGAGTCCACCTGTGGTAAATTCTATTGATTGGACATGATTTGGAAAGGCACACACCTGTCTAAGGTCCCACAGTTGACAGTACATGTCAGAGCAAAAACCAAGCCATGAGGTCGAAGGAATTGTCTGTAGTTCTCCGAAACAGGATTGTGTCGATGCACAGATCTGGGGAAGGGTACCAAAACATTTCTGCAGCATTGAAGGTCCCCAAGAACACAGTGGCCTCCATCATTTTTAAGTGGAAGTAGTTTGGAACCACCAAGACTCTTCCTAGAGCTGGCCGCCCAGCCAAACTGAGCAATCGGGGGAGAAGGGCCTTGGTCAGGGAGATGACCAAGAACCTGATAGTCACTCTGACAGAGCTCCAGAGTTCTTCTGTGGAGATGGGAGAAACTTCCAGAAGGACAGCCATCTCTGCAGCACTCCACCAATCAGGCCTTAATGGTAGAGTGGCCAGAAGGAAGCCACTCCTCAGTAAAAGGCACATGACAACCCACGTGGAGTTTGCCAAAAGGCACATAAAGGACTTTCAGACCATGGGAAACAAGATTCTCTGGTCTGATGAAACCAAGATCGAACGCTTTGGCCTGAATGCCAAACGTCACGTCTGGAGGAAACCTGGCACCATCCCTATGGTGAAGCATGATCGTGGCAGCATCATGCTGTGGGGATGTTTTTCAGCGGCAGGGACTGGGAGACTACTCAGGATCGAGGGAAAGATGAACGGAGCAAAGTACAGAGAGATCCTTCATGATAACCTGCTCCAGAGCAATCAGGACCTCAGACTGGGGTGAAGGTTCATCTTCCAACAGGACAATGACCTTCAGCACACAGCCAAGACAAAGCAAGAGTAGCTTCGGGACAAATCTCTGAATGTCCTTGAGTGGCCCAGCCAGAGCCCGGACTTGAACCCGATCTAACGTCTCTGGAGAGACCTGAAAATAGCTGTGCAGCGATGCTCCCCATCCAACCTGACAAAGCTTGAGAGGATCTGCAGCGAATAATGGGAGAAACTCCCCAAATACAGGTGTGCCAAGCTTGTAGCGTCATACCTAAGAAGACTCTAGGCTGTTAAAGGTACGTCAACAAAGTACTGAGTAAAGGGTCTGAATACTTATGTGATATTTCAGATCTTAATTTTTTTATAAATGTGCTAAATTAAAAAAAAAACAGTTTTTGCTTTGCCATTATGGGTTATTGTGTGTAGATTGATGAGGGGGGATAAAACAATTTCATCCATTTTAGAATAAGGCTGTAACGTAACAAAATGTGGAAAAAGTCAAGGAGTCTGAATACTTTCCGAATGCACTGTAAATGAAGACTGTTCAATGCCAGAAATATGGTGTTAAATACGTCAAAAATATATATCAAATGTTGTCTGATCTTTCTTATATCTCTCAGATATAGGATAAACACTTCATGTCGATTTTTGGGAGGTACTATCTGTTGTTCCATGCGTTTGTATGGGCTAAAGGCGGTAAGGCCAAATATAAATCTCCATCAAATAATTTTTTTATATATATTTTTTTTATACTTCAAGGGGTCTTAAAATTCAAAATCAAATTGCAAAATTATCCTTGGTATGACCTTCATTGAACAAACCCCCCCCCCCCCCCCTGATTAATGTTGTCAGGCCTATTTGCCCATTGATTCTTGGGTAATATAACGTACAAATTACTCATGAGCTCCCCTGTGAAGTCTTAGTCCACATATGATGTCCATGGAGGCACGGTTGATAGTTCTGCTGAGTGTTATTGTAGGTTTAGGCCTATGAGGCCCCAGTAAAAGCAGCATTGTTATGACACAGCTATGGCCAGGGAACTAACTTTTACTTTCAGATGTGTTCCCTTGTCACTACAGTGGTTTCACATGTGTTATCCTGTCAATACACTGGACATGTCCCTCTGTGGTCCTCTGTTTGTTCAGAGGTGGCAGGCAAATCACGCTTTAGGCAAAAAACCTACATTTCCATATTTCCTGTCAACACATGGAAAGCACTTTGTTTCTTTCTACCGCTCTCTTCCCAAGGTCACATTATGCAAATGACCCTTGACCCAGATGTTATAGGGTTACGAAAGCCCAAACCTCATTGAAAGGCTTCAAAGAACATTAGGAAATCAAAACTATTACACGTATGTAGTTCCTGTAATTACTGACAGTATCTTCATCTTCAACACAGCAGCACTGAGCCCTGCACAGATCCACTGTGGAGAGATTTCCATGAACATTTTGGATAAAGTTAGTTTTGGACCGTTGGACCATGAGATTTTCCTTGTGTCTTTAGCATAAGGTTGCAAAATTCCGGTTACTTTCATAACATTCCCAGGTTTTCCAGAAATCCTGGTTGAAGAATTCCAGATTTCCTGCTTATTCTCATCTGATTGCGGGAATCTTTCAACCCGGATTTCTGGAAAACCTGAGAAATGTGGGGAAAGTTACCAACATGTTGCAACCTTAAGGGTAGGATTTAGTTAGTAGACCCAGTACAGGGTTTATCTGACTGCAGTGTTCCAGGTTGCACCGCTTAAATGTTTGTAAGGATTCTCTATTTGGTTGTTCATTTGTGTACAGGTAAGAACAGAAGAGCTGTCTAATAACCAGCCAGGGTATACAGGGGAGCAGAGTAGACCTCTATGGGCTGGCTATACAGGTGAGCTAAGGAAGCCTCTCTGATTGGTGGGCTGGCTATACAGGTGAGCTAAGGAAGCCTCTCTGATTGGTGGGTTGGGTGTAGAGGTGAGCTAAGGAAGCCTCTCTGATTGGTGGGCTGGGTGTACAGGTGAACTAAGGAAACCTCTCTGATTGGTGGGCTGGGTATACAGGTAAGCTAAAGAAGCCTCTCTGATTGGTGGGCTGGCTCTACAGGTGAGCTAAGGAAGCCTCTCTGATTGGTGGGCTGGGGACAGGATCAGGTATATATATGGTGGTCATAAGAGATGCAGCAGGGTCAGCTCCAGTCCACACTGACTGAGTACTGGGACATCATGCAGAGGAAGAGTAGCTTCACTGGGCTCCTCATCACTGCTCTGTGTGCAGTGGTCTCCTGCCATCTGACCAAACAGTTCCACTATGTGGATGAAAGAGGAAAGACCTGGGAAAAGGCTCAGCAGTACTGCAGAGAGAAGTACATTGACCTGGCCTTCATCAGCAACCAAGAGGAAGCAGATGAGGTCAATCGCATATCCATAAAGGAGGATGTTTGGATTGGTATGTACAGAGATCCCTCTCCCCTATCCGGAAAGGATGATGTTTGGATTGGTATGTACAGAGATCCCTCTCCCCCAACAGAGTGGAAGTGGTCTGGAGGGTGGAACTCAACATTCAGGTTTTGGGGGGAAGACCAGCCAAACAATCGCAATGGCAACCAGGACTGTGTCAGTTTGAGGAAGCGTGAGATGAATGATGATCAATGCACTGACCAATATCCCTTCGTGTGCTTTGATCTGAACGTGGTCCTGGTGCAGGAGAACAAGACATGGGAGGAGGCTCTGGAGCACTGCAGGGAGAAATACACTGACCTCACCAGCCTGCTGTCTGAGAATGAGCAGCTCCAGGTCCAGAGAATGATGAATTCAAAGGGGGCCCAGACGGACCACGTGTGGACGGGACTGCGCTTCCTGGCCAGCGAGTGGCTGTGGGTGAACGGGGATCAACTGGAGTATCAGGCCTGGACCGAGGGGAGGCTGCCCCACTGCCCCGCGCAACACCTCCGCTGTGGGACCCTGGCCAGAGAGGGACTGCTTTGGGGAACCAGGGGCTGTGAGGAGAGGAGGAACTTCCTCTGCTCCACATGAGTGACCCCTAGCAGTGACAGGCATGTATACCTTTGGTAAAAACTGAAGTAAAAACGTATGCAAGATCAATATTTACTACTAGCAATCATTTGGGTATTTAAACTTTATTTAACCAGGAAGACCTCTTTCCCAAGTTGTGTTCTATAGGCATTCACACCGCATTTAAAACTAAATGGTCATCAAACCTGTAAGTGATTGGCACCTAAAACCCTCACAAACTTTTACAGATGTACAATTGAGAGCATCCTGTCGGGCTGAATACGTTTGTAGGGGCAACCGTTTTGATTACATTTATAATTTATTGTGCAAAGCTGTCATCAAGGGAGGCTATTTGAAGAATCTCAAATATAAAATATGTTTTGATTTGTTTAACACTTTTTGGGTTACTACATGATTCCATATTTGTTATTTCATAGTTTTGATGTCTTCACTATTATTCTACAATGTAGAAAATAGTAAAAAATAAAAATAAAAAAAACCATGAATGAGTAGGTGTTCTAAAACGTTTGACCGGTAGTGTATATTTAGCCAATTAAGTTTTTTTCATATAAGGCTGAAGTCATCATGTGTAAATTGCTGATCTAGACACTTGCATGTAATCGGAGCACAGACATGCACAAATAAGAAAACCAACGTCCTTGGCTGCTAAGATAGCCAGTCAACGTTAACTAGCTATGTAACGTTAGCCAACGTAAGACTGTAACGTTAGCTAACGTTTATGGCCAGTTCATGCACCACAATATATCGTACTTTCTTACAAAAAAACACAGCTAGTTAACATTTAGTTAACAGCATCACTGTTTCATACATGTAGAATACATTCCAGCTCTTACTATAATCCACATTTGTGCTGACTGATTAACACAGTGTCCAAGTTACTTTTCAGTGTGTTCCCAGAAAATCAGTAAAAAAAGTAGTCAGGGGGTTGTTGGGTTCTATTTTTCTCATAATTGGATCTGTATGTGATGAATAACTTAGAAGGAATGCATTAATGAGGAGCATAGGTTTGTACTATACTGATATAAGTTGTTTCACATAACAGGCTGTGATTCATGTAAGGAACGTTAGGGGTAGGATGAGATAAAACTTGTATTTCTTATAGATAAGACTTGTATTTCTCACAGATACGAACACTGCCTCTTTGTTGTCTGTGAACCGTCCTTGAACGTAGTACAGTGGAATGGTGTCTTTTGGGTGCTGACTCCACAGGTTGTTATGATAAACTTGTGCCTGGCAACAGTGTGCAACAAATGGAGCGCCGAGGAGTTGGGACCAACCCCTGCACCAACGGATTGGCTGAGTAAAGTCTAAACCACACTCAGTCCTTTACTCTGATTGGCCAACAGAAGAGGTGGGAACTCTCTGTCAGAGTATTTGAGAAAGAACCTGTAAACAATAGTTTAGTTCTCTGTCTGCCCTGCGTGGTTTTTCAGTGAGCCCGTATACGAACCTTCATACTTATCATACATACATTTTGCATATAATAAATTAAGCTTGGATTGAAGATCTCTTGATTCTTATTCCAATACCAGATTTGAATTACGCAATTTCTAACAGGGTGCAGGTGCGTCACACGGTGCCCCCAGGTAAAACAACACCAGAATCATTGAGGGGGTTAGATTAATCTGGCCCGGGTGCCGTGTCGGCATGTTTTGCACCGGCTGAAAATGTATCGCATTCTATTTGGAACTGGGCTGCCGTCTCCCGGAAGTGAGCCTGGTGCCCGCTCTGTCTGGTGGCGAAGTCGGCTCAAAACAAAAGTGACGTAATTAAGCACGTGTAGTAATGATCAGTGGTGTAAAGTACTTACGTAAAAATACTTTAAGTACTACTTAAGTCGTTTTTCGGGGGTATCTGTACTTTATTATTTATATTTTTGAGCACTTTTACTTCACTGCATTCCTAAAGAAAATAATGTACTTTTTACTCTATACATATTCCCTGACACCCAAAAGTACTCGTTACATTTTGAAAGCTTAGCAGGACAGGAAAATTTTCCAATTTACACACTTATCAAGAGAACATCCCTGGTCATCCCTATTGCTTCCTATCTGGCGGACTCACTAAACACAAATGCTTTGTTTGTAAATAATGTGTGCCCCTGACTATCTGTACATTTTAAAAATAACAAGAAAATTGTGTATTCTGGTTTGCTTAATATACGGAATTTGAAGTGATTTATACTTTTACTTTTGATACTTAAGTATATTTAAAACCAAATACTTTTAGACTTTTAATCAAGTAGTATTTTACTGGGTGACTTTCACATTTACTTGAGTCATTTTCTATTAAGCTATCTTTAATCAAGTATGACAATTGGGTACTTTTTCCACCACTGGTAATGTGTAGGATTCTGTGTTTTCATATGCAAAAGGTTTTTGATGAAAACGCTTTATCTACCTTCCCTCCCCGCTTTCGCCCGATGATGTGAGGGGCCATAGCCCGGTGTACCCCGGGCCAGATTAATCCAACCACCTCTCTGCTTGCTTAAACTGTGCACCATGCTGTGCGCAGTCAAAAGGAAATGACATGATTGCTAACGTGATTAAATGTGTCTGTTTTCAACAAATCAACTGCTTTAGGCTATTGTTTTTTATCCAAGCAAGATAAATAAAAAAACAAAATCGTTTTTTGAACGAACGCTTCAAGATTGTCCATTTAAATGGTCTGTCGAAATCAGTGTTTTAAGAACAGGGTTCGTAATGTAATGGCTACAGGTACCGCCTGTGTATCTGAAGATTGTGGGGTCGCTTCCCACAGGAGACATTTTGACAATTATTTCATTTATAGTTTTGACAGCCCCCTACCAACACACACACACTTATTTTCATTTATTAAGTGGCTCTTAAAATAGCCTTTGGGTTCGTGGAGAAGCACGCAAGTGTCAGTGAGCATGGTGGTGTGTACTACTGTGTGTGTCTTGCTAGAACCGAGGAGAGACCAGCTCTCAGACTCTCAAGGAAGAGGTCGTTGCCCTCATCCGTGAGATGCACGTCATCGCTGCGGTACTGCCTAGGGACACAGTGCTTTACGGCAGAGTGGCGGTTTGTGAGAATGCGCCTGTCACAGAGAAATGCAAGCTCAGCTGGCCCATTTGGAACTGACAAATGACTTATGCCACAGGGTAGTGGGTTCGATCCCCGGGAACCACCCATACGTAAAAATGTATGCACACATGACTGTAAATCACTTTGGATAAGCGTCTGCTAAATGGCATATTATTATTATTTAAATGTATGTTCTGTTCCAAATCTGTGAGTTTTCCCACTTGTTTTCCTATTTATAAATGAGGACCTGTGTTTTACTGGAGTTGGACAGCTGTGTTCAGCATTACTTAGGACGCGTGTAGCTGAAGTTTTGTATTCAAGGGTTTAGAGGAACCTATTAAATTTCAGATTTGTAAATATGACTATCATTTCTCTTAAGAGTTTTGTACTTGTCTAACGACTTTCTATTTTGCAGGTGTAGCCTCATCAGTTTGTCATCTGTTTTTTAAGTGTTTGTATCAGGAGTTCTGAAAATTGCTCTTGTCGTTCCACAGGGTTATGCAGGCTTTTTTGATCATGCCCAGTACTACCACACCTGATTCTACTACTCAGCTGTTCATCGAGACCTCAGCTGTTTCATCGAGACCTCAGCTGTTTCATCGAGACCTCAGCTGTTTCATCGAGACCTCAGCTGTTTCATCGAGACCTCAGCTGTTCATCGAGACCTCAGCTGTTCATCGAGACCTCAGCTGTTTCATCGAGACCTCAGCTGTTCATCGAGACCTCAGCTGTTCATCGAGACTATGAGTAGTAGAATCAGGTGTGGTAGAACTGGGCTTGAACAACAAAGCCTACTGTAATATTCATATGTGTCAGCATACTAAATTGTAATTGGATGCATTCTACCGTCGTATCATACTGCGCTATGATTGGTTAAGACCACCCAGGTGGGGAGGTCATCTTCAAGATGATCATGGCCGGAGACACATGAACATGCCAGTTATAGCTAGTTACAGTTTTTCTCCATTGGTTTGGCTCATTTCTTGAAACAGAAATTACATTCTCAAAACTCTAAGATCATTTGGCAAAACAGTCTTACAGTTCAGCACAACACTATAGCTCACTTGCAAAAGCTCATATCTCTCCTAAAACTGTTCACTCATGCTTCAAAACTAAATTCCTTTCCCATATAAGGAGTCAGTGCCACGAAAATGGCAAAGATCCTTCTCAATTGCTTTGGCTCATTTCTTGAAACAGACCGGACGTTCTCAACACTCTTGGTGCTTTAGCCAAAATAACGTGGATGGTTCGGCACAACACCATGGTTCACCTGCAAAAGCTCATACCTCTCCCAAAACAGTTCACGCATGTGTCAAAACTAAATTTCCTTCTCATTTAAACAGTCAGTGCCCCCAAAATGCTTCGTCCCTTTGGCATTGTGTAAGCACTGCAAGTCAAAATGTTTAGATGTTTTGTCACTATGGCAGAGGACCATTGAAATATCCCTCATGTCCACCTTTCAGTCTTAGCCCAGTCCTTCATTGACAATGGTTACTGTACTGTTTTTTGTCTAGCTAACAGAATACAATTGTGTATAAAACTGAAAAAAATAAATAGGATTTTAGGGTAAGAGTAGCCTCCAAGGTTTGACATCACACATTGCACTCATACTGCCAAGGAAATTGTAACCATTATCATTCACACACATAAAGTAACTTCCATACATCAGAGTAAAAAGAAAATGTATACAGCATAATATACTGTAATATAAACACACAAACAAAAAACAATGAAAATTATATGCAGCCTACAGTGCTGTAAATAAAGCTGGAGTTTCACAACTAACAGTTCTTCACTGGTCGCTGTCCTCACCCTCCTGGCCATCCACACGCTGCTGTCTGTCTGGCCACAGATTCTCGTCCACATCACAGCGTATATTCTCCCTTGCGATGCAACGAGGGAAGAAACGGCGTGCATGTCGCAACCATCCCCTACACTGATCTCCTGTAATATCCTCACACGCAGCGTCCATTGCATGGAGCAGGGACCTCTGATCTTGAGCCCGATGCTCATACACTCTCCACCTCCAAGCGGAGAAATACTCCTCAATAGGATTGAGGAAAGGAGAGTAAGGTGGTAGGAACACCATGACCATCCTTGGATGAGTAGTGAACCAGGCCCTGATGAGCGGGCCACGGTGGAAATTCACATTGTCCCATACAATGACATATTGTGGTAGGTGAGGCCCTACGAGACCGCTCTCATTTTCAGGGATCAAATCAACATGAAGGCGGTCCAAGAAGATGAGGAGCTTCTGTGTATTGTATGGGCCAAGACTGGGGATGTGAGTGGCCACACCATTCTCCGATATGGCAGCACACATAGTTATATTGCCCCCTCGCTGGCCTGGGACATCCACCATGGCCCGGTGGCCAATAATATTACGGCCACGTCTTCGGCCCTTGGCCAGGTGCCTCCATGTTCAGAAATTGTACTGGTCCTGCATGGTCAAGCTCTTTACATACATGTTTGGCAGCATTCACAGTCATGGACAGCACCTGTCAGGTAACTAAACATACTGTTTGATTGGTCATCTGAGATGTGTGAAACTCCTCCTTCGTTAGTCAAGTTCTAGTTTCACCTGACTGTCAATTGCTGTAATAAATTTATCAAATGTTCCAAGGGATTCATATATGGTATTCATGGTATTATGTTCTTGACTAATTTTGACAATTGAACAGACTATTGTGCATGTGATGACTTATACAATGAAATGACGCTGACACGTTTTGGAGCGAACAACCATTAGACTGAGAATCAACAATCAGTTTAGATCAACAAGATCTATTCACTTGGAAATTGTGCTAAATGTAGGCTACCTGTACTTAATCATTTGCAAAGATGTACTGAGACATTGAGACATGTACTTAGACATTTGCAATTTGATGAAATGAATGAGAAATTCAATTCTGTTGTGAACAATTGCCAAGTGGTTTGGAGGTTTGTCCATGTAGTTTTGAGAATGTAATTTCTGTTTCATGAAATGAGCCAAACCAATGGAGAAAAACTGTAATAAAGATCCTGTCGTGTTGCATTTTAAATATTTTGTACAAAGCATACAAAACAAGACACCTACATAAACCTGTAGCTGGTCAAGAGCAATTGTGGCCATCCCTGAATTGTATATACAAAGTTGACTGTATCTGATGAATGTACATTTGGTTGTAAATGTTATATTTAGTGATAACTCACCTTTGTTTACAGGTAACGTAGTACTGGGCCTTTCTTCAGTAAACTTTAAGGTACATGTTCATGTAATTAGCTAATTAACATGTTGACTCTTTGTGTATTTTCCAGGAGCCTGCTCGATTTTCTTAACATAGATACGGGACAATTTTCCCAGTTTACTCCATATTGGCTTAAATGGGTTTCTCCCTCTGGAAAATCAGCTGTTAATATTAAATAAATACTAACAACTATTTTATGCCTGTTGCCATTTGTCATTATTGTTTAGTTTTACTTAACTTTTATTACTGTGTTAAGCTGTACTATAATGTTGTATAATATAATGTTGAATAATCACCTTCAGGTGTAAAAAAACATGGAAGTTAAAAACCACAAACTACATTTTAAGTGAGAATAGGCATTGGTCTGAAGAAACAACAACAAAAAAAGGAAATTCACATGAGCACCCATGCTCTACCAAGGTTTTCCAGCACACAGCTTTGACCTACTACAGTAACTATGTTGGTGTTGTACTTCAAACTATGTGTAGGCAGGTTGCTTAGGATCCAACCCTCCTCAAACAGCCTAATTAATAATCTAATGGACTTTACAGTGTCCTGCTATTAGAATGATGGATACCAGTATATATATATATATATATATATATATATATATATATATATATATATATATATATATATATATATAATTTGGCTGTGTGTATTTTTAGATATAGGCCTGTTTTAAATGTGTATTATTGTCGCATCCCCATCTCTATTGCAAAAATAAATTCTGGTAAAAACATAACTTTAAGCAACATACTATTTTGACGGAGGTAATGAACTGTCCAGTGATCAGCACAGCAATTGATAAAACAGGACCATGTTTGAAACACAACGGGTTCTGTGCTGATGTCAATATTCCACAGGTAAGCTAACAGTTACCGAAATCAGGAATGCAGACAGGCTCTATCTATCTGAGCCACTGTGTTCAACACACCACCACCTGTTGTTATGTTGGGCACCTACTGACCAAAAAAGGATGTTATTATGATTTATTTTTTTATTTTATAACTTGTATTGTTAAAATAAAGGGTTAAGGAAATACATGCATGCACCACATTATTACAAGACAAAAGGTCTTGCAAGTATAAAAACAAAGCTTGCTTAAAAAACCTACCAATTCCTTTTAGAAGTGTCTAGGCCGGGCGAAAGAGCAATGGAGGGTTTGTTCAGGGCCAATCATGCATCCATCCAACTGTCAAGGGTCTATTCATTTGCTCTCAGAATAATAAACAACATCCTGCCTATAATAGATAGGAGGAGAGCAGGAACAGGTCTAGATACAGCAAAAGTCAACCCATGTTACACATTCACATTAATGGATCAGCAGTATCACAAGTCTAACACTCTATAGACTTGATTGGTCAGCGTATATGGACTACATTGGTCAGCATATTAGAATCCCGGCACCCAGGACTAAATCTCAGCTGGCTGTCACGAGTAACTATCAGCATATGGACTTCATTGCTCAAAAGGCTAACTTGCTTTCTTCCCTAAATATTTGCAGAGTGACAGAAAGTCAGAGTGAAATAAAAGCTTTTTAAAGAAGTGAATCACGTTTGTTGAGTCATTGAGGCTAATAGGTCACAAGACATCATGTCCCCAAATGATTCAGCTATTGATTGTGTAACATCTATTCAAACCACATCCCAATCACAAAATAGCTGCTCTCACAAATAAACTAGGGCCTACAACACAACGCAGCACATCTGGGCAATAACTATAAGAAAAGCTCTGAACAGGTGTAAGGGGTGCGCTTTTATACCATTTCACATCAGCCAATTAGCGTCCCAGGGGAAACACGGATCAAAACTATGGTTCCTATCCTGTCCCACAAATATAAATTACCGGTAGCCTATGCAGTACAAAGCCACCAAGACAATTTTAGTGTCTGCAAATCGTGTCAAATATCACTTTTATGTCAAATTCTGGTCTGCATTGAGGATACATTGTCTTGGTTTATACTTTACTTTATTGAGTTTATTTTTTGCAGGGACAGTGCACATCACAGGAGGTTGGTGGTACCTTAATTGGGGAGGAAGGGCTCGTGGTAATGGCTGGAGACGGATCAGTGGAATTCCATTTGCTCCCGTTCCAGACATTATTATGAGCCGTCCTCCCCTCAGCAGCCTCCACTGGTGCACATTAATCAACGTTTCAGTAAAAGTGGTGGTTTTAGCCAGCTGGCTAATTTTCAACTGCAGTCCCTGGGCAGGTTACTAAAATCTTTATTCCCACAATTTGATAGAAACACACGTCTCTGACATCATGCAGTACGGATTGGTTGCGTTCAAGAAACACAAATTCGGGGACCGTAAGCGCTTTACCAGACATTGTAAGGCTATGATATTCAGCACAGGTCTGCGCAAAGCATTTTTTATCTGGAACGCACCCATTGGCGATGATCACGCGCAGCTCTCTTAACTCCTGGAACGTACCCATCATCACATGATTTTGACTCAAACGTCGACACAGTCAGGTGATAAAAGTCTGTTGTTGTTGATTTCAAGTCAAATTGCCCAGTCATTGTGCTTGCTGGTCGGGTTGTAGCTAAAGTTATTCTGCAGCTTTAAAATGAAGGTTTTGTACCTATGTCTTTTCGCGGCACTTGCTTTGGCATCTGATGCACTCGTCCGGTAAGTAAAGACAAGTCATAGTAGCCGTGCTAGCAGTAGTTTGTTAGCTAGAAAAGCAATGCTCTTCAAACACTTGAGCTACCAGTTACGCCCTCAGTCAACTAGCTAGCATAGTATTACGAAATGGATAGCCCTAGCTAGGTTTGTGACTGTTTACTTTTCTGAATGAATAGTGAAGACGACCTGGGGCTACAAAGTGACGTTAGCTAGCTAAATGTTATCAAGTCGCACTCTAGCAAGGTGTTTGTTTTTCCATTAGCTAGTGCTCCGTTTCTTGCCCAGTGACAAGCAAACATGTGACAATGTGAAAATAGAAATTACAGCGAAGGTCAATATCCCAAACACGACTTAAGGCCGGTGTACAGACCGTCTATCGACATGTGTAGACAATTGTCGTAGCGAGATCATGAACATTATATTGTCGTCGGACATCAAACTTGTCCTATGTCTGCATGACATCAGCAGCCTCGTGCTCAACATTAAATACTTTCTCTATTTTAACAAAAATAAACCCATCCAATTAATTATATGGCAACCTATTAAGCCAGGCAACTAAAAGCTATTTTCTAAACAATGTTTTGGTTCGTTGCTAGCTAGCTAATTAGCTAGCTGGCTGGCTAGCCAGTTCAAATAAACGTTAATGACCATAGTATAGCTGACGTCTTAACTTTTAGCTACTTTTTATTCATTATTACAGGAAAATAAACCCACACAACGTTATTTACAAGGTAATGGTGAACTTATAGAAAATAGTGTGACGAAATAAAAGTAGGTCATTCTATCGGATAATTGTAGAACTTCCTGCATCATCTTGTCACAGTAAGATTTGGTCTGGTTGCTGTGGCAGTCCGGAAACCACGACAACGGACGTTGCGACAGTCGCAGATAACTTTCTTCACGTCTGTGCGACAAGGAAACTCAGTCGCAGCGATGGTGTGCAGACATGCCACCGAATTATTATTATTATACATTAAATGTCGTTCTACAGACATGTCATTAGACCAAGGATAAACTGGCCTTAACCTGTGTTGATAACACCCATCTGCTTCATCAATTCAACTGTGAACTTCCTATGTAATCTTGTCATGTTATCATTGATTCGTGTGTGCCTCATTGATTGTTCAAGCTCCCCATTCGGCAATGTCCTTGTAGAACAGATATTACACATAGCAAGGTTGCCACAGGCAGCACTTGTTCTAGCTAGCAAAGGATGTGGCCACCAGTACTCTTCACTGTGTCTCCTGTCTATTGTCTGAGAGCAGGAGACCTGTAACTAGTCAGACGTTGTTTCCCCAGAAAGAACTAGGTTGAGTAAATACTAGACAGGGCTCACCAGTAGGCCTGCTGAGATTCTGCTTGACCTACCAACTGTTCTGGGCTGGCTAACCATTTTCAAAGGAGTTCTCTGATAGATTCTCTCTCGCTATGTCTCCCTCTCTTTCCCTCCCCCTATATCTATCTCTCTCCCCCTCTCTCTCTCCCCTCTCGTTCTCTCCCACAGAATTCCGTTGAGGAAGTTCCGTTCCATCAGGCGTACCCTGACTGACTCAGGGAGGGCAGCAGAAGAGCTGTTGGCTGGGAAGGAACACACTAAGTACAGCAACCTGGGCTTCCCCTCCTCCAGCAATGGACCCACTCCAGAAACCCTGAAGAACTTTATGGACGTAAGACGATCCTCTAGTCACTACTAACCAGGGACCCTGGTAGTGGAGTAGTTTGCCCTTGGTTGCGTCCCTAGATGGCACCCTATTCCCTACATAGTGCACTACTTTTGATCAGAGCCCTACTGTGGGCCCTGGTCAAAAGTATTGCACTTTAATAGGAAATAGGGTGCCATTTGGGACAAAGACAACCTGTGACCTGTGTCAATGGAGTGGTCACACTTCACTTCGCTAATGCAATTTAGCACAAGCTAAAAGCCAGGCAGGCCAGGAGAAAACCAACAAAGAATCCCTTGTCGCCAGTCCGGCCGTTCCGGCTAGTCCTCCTAGCTAGCTGAATTAGAATTAGTAGCGTTACAAGGCAAGCCCGCCCACTCCCCCTCCCTATCCTGAAGGGAAGATGGAAAATTTCACATTTCCCATCAAAGTTGGGTGATCAGATCTTCAGTTTCTATGTGTGATGGAAAAATAACATTTGTCATATGCCGGGTAACTCAGCTTCCCATCGGTGTTGGGTCTAGTGACGGGATCTTTTTCTCTGTGTGACTGAACAGGAACTAGGAATAGTTGGTCATGTGACTGAGAGCAAGGAAGGCCTGATCTTCTAAGCTCCCTGAGGTTGATCAGCTGACAGTTTGTAGACCTTCTGTACGATTATCCAGGGCAAAGAGCCATGCGTTGTTTATGTAGTTTAATCTGAACTCCAGAAAAGAGACAGAGGGCCTTGTACACTCAGTGGGCATTTACATTTTTTTTAGGTCACAATCTAGTACCGGGGTCAGACCCCCCTTTTGCATCCAGAACAGACTGAATTCTTCGGGGCATAGAATGTTGCTCAACTGGTGTCAAGGGACCTAACGTCTGGCAGGAAAATTCCCCACACCATTACACCACCGCCAGCAGCCTGTACTGTTGACACCAGGCAGGATGAGGCCATGAACTCACGCTGCTTACACCAAATCATGATGTTGCATGACGCAACAGGAACCGAGATTTGTCTAACCAAGTGACGTTTCTCCACTCCTCAATTGTCCAGTGTTGGTGATTGCGTGCCCACTGGAGCCGCTTCCTGTTTTTAGCTGATAGGAGTGGAACCCGGTGTGGTCGTCTGCTGGTCCTGGAGAGCCGCAGGCACTTCATGTTTTTGGTTTAACCGACCTGGAAGACCAGGTGTGTTGAATTTAGTCAATCTGTGAACTAATCGATTATCTCAGTTGGTCAGGTGTGGTGCCTAGTTGGAACAATATCCTGCAGTACCTGTGGCACTCCAGGAACAGGGTTGCCTACCCCGGCCCTAGACACTGTCGTGCGTGAAAAGCCCAGGAACAGGGTTGCCTACCCCGGCCCTAGACACTGTCGTGCGTGAAAAGCCCAGGAACAGGGTTGCCTACCCCGGCC
Organism: Coregonus sp. 'balchen'; assembly: GCA_902810595.1. Lineage (NCBI taxonomy): Eukaryota > Metazoa > Chordata > Actinopteri > Salmoniformes > Salmonidae > Coregonus > Coregonus sp. 'balchen'. Next base: position 6,824,031 of record LR778284.1, read on the forward strand.
CTAGACACTGTCGTGCGTGAAAAGCCCAGGAGGCCAACAGTTTCTGAGCTACTGGAATCGGCGCCTGGCACTGACTCTTACAACGCTCAGTCGCTTAGGTCACTCATTTTGCCCATTCTAACGTTCAATCGAACAGTAACTGAATGCCTGTCTGCCTGCTTTATAAAGCAAGCCACGTGACTCACTGTCTGTAGGAGTGAACCATATTTTTGTGAACGGGGTGGTGTACCTAATAAACTGGCCACTGAGTGTATGTGTTCATGATATCAATTCCCCAGCATTGGATAAACATTGAGTAGCCTACACAGTAGTGTACAGCAGTCCTTCTGGTTTCTGAGTGTTTTCTCCGGGACTCTGATAGTTCCTTCCACCGAGCTGAGGGACGCGCGCACACACACAAAACTGTTGTGGTTTCCTAGACTCTGACAGGAAGTGAGTTGAGATATGTAGATTCCTCAAGCATTTTACCTAATATCTACCATATAAAATGTAATGCAATTCCTTTTTATGAAGCTTGAAAAGTTGGCACTGTGAATAAATAGTTTTAACCATGGAATGGTTTCAGCCACTTCATAATAACTTGCAGAGTAATTGAACTTTCACGTCAAACCACTTTAGATATCAACCAACCACAATACAACCACAGTGAATTGAATTCAAACCATTGTCCCTTCAATAGTCGGCTCATTAACAAGATAAAGGTTGTGTCCAAAATGGTACCCTATTCCCCACAGGGCTCTGGTCAAAAGTAGTGCACTATATGGGGACTACGTGCCATTTGGTACGCACCCTAAGATTGCTAATCTAATCACAATGAACTGGTCAACCAGTCCCAGGAGACTGAATTGACTTAAGAGGTTCATTTGCTATGAATACTAGAATGGAGAGTCCTAGGAAAAAGGAAGTTGAGTCACGTGTTGAAAATGTTGAGTAATCGTTCATTCTCTGCTTGCAACAGAAGGTTAGCTGACTGTTTACAGCGTGACTAGGAGAAGAGAAATCACTGACCTATTGGATTGACAGAAGAGGTAAAGTGCTAGATTTGACTTCTAGAAAGAGGGAAGTTGACTCCTCGTTAAACTGTGTAATTATTATTATTATTAGCAGAGTAACGCGCTTGGATCAGAAGGTTAGCTGACTTGTTTGTTCAACAGCGTGACAATGAGAAGAGGTCACTCTGACCTATTTACTTCAGACAAACCGTTTCTGACACCGGCAGAGCCAACTTCTATCAGTCGTGGAAAGACTGAACTAATCACATGACCTGCGTGAACAGACACGTTTAGGTAGATCTTGCTAGATCTGTTCAGGCCAGCTCACAACCTGTTGGAAGGGATTGCCTTCACTGTATCCCTACACCGGGACGTTAGCAAAGCATAGGGATCTTGTTCTTCTGAGTGAATAGGCATATCAAGAACCAGCAGAAACTGGGCCTCCGTCCTCGACCAGTTTGGGGTACACTGTAATTACCCTACTACCTGCTTTCTAGTCTGGGAGCAGTGTGCTTGATGGAGTCCTTGAAACTAGCCCACACAGTTATTTTTGTTGTTTTTTTATTTCATGCAGCCGTGTGTGTTTTGTTTCACAGGCTCAGTACTATGGTGAGATCGGCCTGGGGACTCCCGTCCAGACGTTCACTGTGGTGTTTGATACAGGCTCCTCCAACTTGTGGGTTCCTTCAATCCACTGCTCTTTCACAGACATCGCCTGCTGTAAGTCTACGCTGCGCTGCCTCAATCCCATATTTATTGATGCACTTGTCAAGTCCTCTCAGATCTCTACAAGTGCATAGGGGGGTCTAGGGTTGCATTTGGGAATGGGCCATTGACTCATACACACATGACCGGTGCTAGTAGGACCGGCTCACTTCCAGAAATCCAATTCTAGGTTTAATCTGTTTCTAAGAATCCTCTCTGTTTTATTGTTTATTTGTTTATACTTTCTGCCAAATGCCTCATTAGTTGGATTAGTTGAGCGCTTCAATGTGTTTTCTTCTAGGTTATATAACCATTTAATATTGGCCATTTTGACAGATTAAAGTGATACTTCCCTTCTGTCTGTCTGTCAGTGCTTCACCACAAGTATAACGGTGCCAAGTCCAGCACGTATGTGAAGAATGGAACCGCCTTCGCCATCCAGTATGGGTCTGGCAGTCTGTCTGGGTACCTCAGCCAAGACACATGCACGGTAGGCACAAGGTTACACTGTTGTAAAATAGGCCTAGCATCTGAAAAGGCGCTGGATAATTCAAGTCCGTTGTCTCTATTGTACTATTCTCCAAAGCAATGCCTTTAAGGCAGTTTTTTTTGTGTGTTATTCTCAATTATTTTAAACACTGTGTTTCCACTTGTCTGCCTGAAATTGTCAAATAAAATCAATCTCTCTGTGTTATGTGTCAGTTTGGAGACCTGACTGTCTAATAGTCTTTTAATGGATGTGCTGCTTCACCTCTCTGGTAGATTGGAGGACTGTCCATAGAGAGGCAGGGCTTCGGTGAGGCCATCAAGCAGCCTGGCGTAGCCTTCATCGCTGCCAAGTTTGATGGCATCCTGGGCATGGCCTACCCACGTATTTCTGTGGACGGGGTCGCCCCACCGTTTGACAACATCATGAGCCAGAAGAAAGTAGAGCAGAATGTGTTTTCCTTCTACCTCAACAGGTGAGACAGACAGGACTGCCTCAGGTATTTCTGACACCAGAGTCCTTTTTTGGAGATTTAGGACCAGTTTCCTGGACACAGATTAAGCCTAGTCTTGAACTAAAAAGCCTGCTCAATGGAGCACGTCTATTGAAATAGCTGTTTTGTCCAGTACTAGGTTTAATCTGGATCTAGGAAACCAATCCTAAAAGTCTGTATAGAAAAATAGTCAAATGACGTGTGTTTGGTCCTGTGTGTGTGTGTTAGGAACCCAGACTCTGAGCCCGGCGGTGAACTCCTACTGGGAGGAACTGACCCCAAGTACTACAGCGGAGACTTCCACTACCTCAACGTCAGCCGCCAGGCCTACTGGCAGGTCCACATGGACGGGTGAGTGTTCATCCTTTACCATTCATTTATATGCTGACACTTGTTTGTTCAAGTTAGTAACGATCTGCTACATTAGCCATCCATCTGTTGCTGGACACTGTTATAATATTATTATTATTATTATGTCTGAGGTCAGATCTGTGGCAGACTTTTTGGAGGACTTTTTAAAGCACTGGATTCCCTTCAGAATCTCAAGAAACTTTACCCCACCTCTTGCTGTACACATCAAACAGGAGCTTCTATAAAAATAAAAAATAAATAACCTTCTTCGAACTAGAAGCCTTCCAAGAGGAACCAAGGCTGGCCGAGGTAAATGAAGAGAGATTTTCACTGTTTGTATCGGGCCTGCCAAAACTCAGTCATGTGGAAGTGCCAAGGGACAAAGTCTTAACTGCAATAAAGAAAGCGGAAGATTTCTACAGGATCATCCAGGTCAGAAATTGGTTGTGTAACGGAAACATGGGCACATGAGAACATTCCAGATGAGTCCCTAAACATAGAGGGTGTTCAGAAAGGACACATCTGTCTAAATATGAAAAGAAGAGGGGTGGCCATGTATGTGGATAGTCTCCAGGTTAGGAGACGGGCGGACCTTGCAAGAGATGAGTTTGAGTGTCTGGATCCAGTTGCGGCTAATGAGAAGAAGCTGCAGCAGGAAGCCATTGACCTATCTCATTAACGCCATCGACTCTGACGTTGAAGTCACCTGAAACGGGTATTGTCTTATGTGGGGATTTCAATAATCTACCTTCCAAGGCCCTCAACTCTCACCCAGGCCTAAAACAGGTTGACGAAAACAAGACCAGTGGAGACTCCATGATTTGATCTGATCATAACAAACAACATTTTTAAAAAGGCTAGGAACGCTGTTCAGAGGCTCATCCAATGGACTACGAAAAACTACTAGACTAAAATTTAAATTCAAGCACTCAAAAAGAAGAATCCGAAAGCGATGTGGGACTTCATCAGCAAAGAGCTTGGCCGATCGAAATCATCTGGAGGTACGATACAGATTGATGGTGTGGAAACTGACGATGTTGCTGAGGTCCTGAACATCTTCTTTGCTGAAGCATGGACAGGAAATGCATCCCCCCCCCATGGATCTAGCTCCAGTGGTCACACACTTAGTTAACGCCTATCAACTGGCTCTGTACCTTCAGTCTGGTAGACCGCTACCATCTCTCCATTCCTAAGGTCCTGGAGGGGGGGAAAAGTCATTGGACACCAATCTCTCTGACATCTTGTCTGAGGAAAAGTCTCATTGTGAAGAAGCTCATGCCAGTTGCTCTTGAGGAATGCAAAAAAAAAAATAGTGCATACTTGCCTAAACACAGAACGACACATGCTCTGGTCAGAGCCACACACACCTGGCTTACAGAGGCAGACTCCTAAAGCAACCCACAATGGTCCGGGTTCTGCTGGCGGACATGTCAAGGCTTTTTTTTGATTGTGTCGGCCATGCTAAACTCCTTCAGCATCTGACCGGTCTGTGTCCAAGGCTACTGACCTGGCTCCGCAGCTACACAACAGGGAGAACCGAGGGGTGATTGCTAATGGAATGTACAGCTCATGGACAGGGGTAACATCTGGAGTCCCCCAGGGGTCTCTCCTTACCTCTTCCTGCTCCACATGTCCACTCAGTGACTCCTCTTTGAGGACACACTGGCTACGCTGACGACGTTGGGCTGTCCCGTGCTTTTAAGGCTAGCAAACATTGAAAATGACACCTCCAATAGAGGAGGCGAAGCAACTGGAGGAATGGGAAGCAGACAACATGTTTCTTAATGGAAAGGCTGTCCAACTAAGAATCTGCTTCTCCCAAATTCCTCCCCAACCAGCTCCACTAATCCTGGATGGACTGGCTATTCCAGTTAGAACCAGCTCCACTAATCCTGGGTGGACTGGCTGTTCCAGTTGGAACCAGCTCCACTAATCCTGGGTGGACTGGCTGTTCCAGTTGGAACCAGCTCCACTAATCCTGGGTGGACTGGCTGTTCCAGTTGGAACCAGCTCCACTAATCCTGGGTGGACTGGCTGTTCCAGTTGGAACCAGCTCCACTAATCCTGGGTGGACTGGCTGTTCCAGTTGGAACCAGCTCCACTAATCCTGGGTGGACTGGCTGTTCCAGTTGGAACCAGCTTTTTCTATTTGAACAGGGAAGACATTGAGACCCAGGTCTCTATTTACAAACGCACCCTGTATATACACTGACTGTGATGGCAAGAAACGGCCTTACCACTGACGTTGTGGCATCCACACCACCCTGATCCGACCGTGCCTGGAGTATGCCAGTGTGTTGCTGTTGGGCTGCACAAAGAAGCAGTAAGCTACGCTGGACCGGGTACAGAAAAGGGCAAGCAAGATGATAACAAAAAAAACAGAGACCTCCCACTGACCCTTCCACCACTAACAGTCACGGAGAGATCAAGCTGCAGTGTGATGGATCACTGACGTGATGCACCACCCTGATCTGCTACCACAGAGAAGAGGAGACTGTACTGGCAGAGTCCTCCAGAGCCAACTGTACAGCATCAACGCAAGGACAAATGGACTGATTTTTGTTTACCATAACCACTGCCATCAGACATATTAATGGCCAAATGTGACTTTAAACTAATTTCTTGTAAGCTAGGACGTTTTTTAATTTAATGTTTTGTCTTTTATCTTGTTTTAAAGTATTCTCTAGATGGAACTGTGCATTCTGCAAAATTCAGTCTTGTCGACTGCGTGCATGACTCAATGCTGTTTTCACTATGTAGGGAGGGAACTGTAAACTTAAATAATGAGTTATTGGTTTGGTGTTTTGTAAATCGAGAAGCCTGTGAAAAGGGAATTTACTGCTCTGAGGACAATGGATCTATTGTTACCTTCTGTAAGCATGCAGCCCTCCTTCCACCAAGGGAGCTGTATTTAAACGTGTGTGTGTGTGTGTACAGGTTGGGTGTGGGGAGCCAGCTGGGTCTGTGTAAGGGAGGCTGTGAGGCCATCGTGGACACCGGCACGTCCCTCATCACCGGCCCCACGGTGGAGGTCAAGGCCCTGCAGAAGGCCATCGGAGCGATCCCACTCATCCAAGGAGAGGTAAGACGTAGGATCATCCCCACTCAGGAGACGTAAGGGAGAGGAGCCCCACCACTCAATATCTACTCGTTATGTGATCAAGAGGAGCGATTCATCTAAAGAACTCCTAGATGGAAGAAAGTCCTTGCAAACCAATCTCCTCCTCCTCTAGTTCAGCACTATGGTCCCAGCTACATTCCCCCTCCTCCTCCTCTAGTTCAGCACTATGGGCCCAGCTACATTCCTCCTCCTCCTCCTCCTCTAGTTCAGCACTATGGGCCCAGCTACATTCCTCCTCCTCCTCCTCTAGTTCAGCACTATGGGCCCAGCTACATTCCTCCTCCTCCTCCTCCTCCTCCTCCTCTAGTTCAGCACTATGGGCCCAGCTACATTCCTCCTCCTCCTCCTCCTCCTCCTCTAGTTCAGCACTATGGGCCCAGCTACATTCCTCCTCCTCCTCCTCTAGTTCAGCACTATGGTCCCAGCTACATTCCTCCTCCTCCTCCTCCTCTAGTTCAGCACTATGGGCCCAGCTACATTCCTCCTCCTCCTCCTCTAGTTCAGCACTATGGGCCCAGCTACATTCCTCCTCCTCCTCCTCCTCTAGTTCAGCACAATGGGCCCAGCTACATTCCTCCTCCTCCTCCTCCTCTACTTCAGCACTATGGGCCCAGCTACATTCCTCCTCCTCCTCTAGTTCAGCACTATGGTCCCAGCTACATTCCTCCTCCTCCTCCTCTAGTTCAGCACTATGGACCCAGCTACATTCCTCCTCCTCCTCCTCTAGTTCAGCACTATGGGCCCAGCTACATTCCTCCTCCTCCTCCTCCTCTAGTTCAGCACTATGGGCCCAGCTACATTCCTCCTCCTCCTCCTCCTCTAGTTCAGCACTATGGGCCCAGCTACATTCCTCCTCCTCCTCCTCCTCTAGTTCAGCACTATGGGCCCAGCTACATTCCTCCTCCTCCTCCTCTAGTTCAGCACTATGGGCCCAGCTACATTCCTCCTCCTCCTCCTCCTCTAGTTCAGCACTATGGGCCCAGCTACATTCCTCCTCCTCTAGTTCAGCACTATGGGCCCAGCTACATTCCTCCTCCTCCTCCTCCTCCTCTAGTTCAGCACTATGGGCCCAGCTACATTCCTCCTCCTCTAGTTCAGCACTATGGGCCCAGCTACATTCCTCCTCCTCCTCTCTAGTTCAGCACTATGGGCCCAGCTACATTCCTCCTCCTCCTCCTCCTCTAGTTCAGCACTATGGCCCAGCTACATTCCTCCTCCTCCTCCTCCTCTAGTTCAGCACTATGGGCCCAGCTACATTCCTCCTCCTCCTCCTCTAGTTTCAGCACTATGGCCCAGCTACATTCCTCCTCCTCCTCCTCTAGTTCAGCACTATGGGCCCAGCTACATTCCTCCTCCTTCCTCCTCCTCCTCCTCTAGTTCAGCACTATGGGCCCAGCTACATTCCTTCTCCTCCTCCTCCTCTAGTTCAGCACTATGGGCCCAGCTACATTCCCTCCTCCTCCTCCTCTAGTTCAGCACTATGGCCCAGCTACATTCCTCCTCCTCCTCCTCCTCTAGTTCAGCACTATGGGCCAGCTACATTCCTCCCCTCCTCCTCCTCTAGTTCAGCACTATGGGCCCAGCTACATTCCTCCTCCTCCTCCTCCTCTAGTTCAGCACATGGGCCCACTACATTCCTCCTCCTCCTCCTCTATTCAGCACTATGGGCCCAGCTACATTCTCCTCCTCCTGCAGCACATGCCCAGCTACTTCCTCCTCCTCCTCCTCTAGTTCAGCACTATGGGCCCAGCTACATTCCTCCTCCTCCTCCTAGTTCAGCACTATGGGCCCAGCTACTCATCCCTCCTCCTCCTCCTCTAGTTCAGCACTATGGCCCAGCTACATTCCTCTCCTCCTCCTCCTCTAGTTCCGCACTATGGGCCCAGCTACATTCCTCCTCCTCCTCCTCCTAGTTCAGCACTATGGGCCCAGCTACATTCCTCCTCCTCCCTCCTCTCAGTTCAGCACTATGGGCCCAGCTACCATTCCCCTCCTCCTCCTCCTCTAGTTCAGCACTATGGGCCCAGCTACATTCCTCCTCCTCCTCTAGTTCAGCACATGGGGCCCAGCTACATTCCTCCTCCTCCTCCTCTAGTTCAGCACTATGGGCCCCAGCTACATTCCTCCTCCTCCTCCTCTAGTTCAGCACTATGGGCCCAGCTACATTCCTCCCCTCCTCCTCCTCTAGTTCAGCACTATGGGCCCAGCTACTTCCTCCCTCCTCCTCCTCTAGTTCAGCACTATGGGCCCCAGCTACATTCCTCCTCCTCCTCCTCTAGTTCAGCACTATGGGCCCCAGCTACATTCCTCCTCTCCTCCTCCTCTAGTTCAGCACTATGGGCCCAGCTACATTCCTCCTCCTCCTCCTCCCTAGTTCAGCACTATGGGCCCAGCTACATTCCTCCTCCTCCCCTCCTCTAGTTCAGCACTATGGGCCCAGCTACATTCCTCCTCCTCCTCCTCCTTTCAGATTCAGCACTATGGGCCCAGCTACATTCCTCCCTCCTCCTCCTCTAGTTCAGCACTATGGGCCCAGCTACATTCCTCCTCCCCTCCTCTAGTTCAGCACTATGGGCCCAGCTACATTCCTTCCTCCTCCTCCTCTAGTTCAGCACTATGGGCCCAGCTACATTCCTCCTCCTCCTCCTCTAGTTCAGCACTATGGGCCCAGCTACATTCCTCCTCCTCCTCTAGTTCAGCACTATGGGCCCAGCTACATTCCTCCTCCTCCTCCTCCTCTAGTTCAGCACTATGGGCCCAGCTACATTCTCCTCCTCCTCCTCTAGTTCAGCACTATGGGCCCAGCTCACTATGTCCTCCTCCTCCTCCTCTAGTTCAGCACTATGGCCACTACATTCCTCCTCTCCTCCCCTACAGTTCAGCACATATGGCCCAGCTACGTCCTCCCCTCCTCCTCTTAGTTCGCAGACCTATGGGCCCAGCTACATTCCTCCTCCTCCTCCTCTAGTTCAAGCACATGGGCCCAGCTACATTCCTCCTCACTCCTCCTCTAGTTCAGCACTATGGCCCAGTACATCTCCTCCTCCTCTCTAGTTCAGCACTGGGCCCAGCTACATTCTCTCCTCCTTCTCTAGTTCAAGCACTTGGCCCAGCTACATTCTCCTCTCTCCCTAGTTCAGCACTAGGCCCAGCTACATTCCCTCCTCCTCCTCTAGTTCAGCACTATGGCCAGCTAATTCCTCCCCTCCTCCTCTATTTCCACTATGGCCCAGCTACATTCCTCCTCTCTCTGTTCAGCACATGGGCCCAGTACATTCCTCCTCTCCCCTAGTTCAGCACATGGGCCCACTACATTCCTCCTCCTCCCCTAGTTCAGCACTATGGGCCAGCTACATTCCTCTCTCCTCATTTCAGCACTATGGCCCCCTCATCCCTCCTCTCCTCCTCTAGTTCGCACTAGGTCCCGCTATCAGCATTCCTCCTCCTCTCAAGCATATGGCCCAGCTACATCCTCCTCTCTCCCTCTTTCAGCACTATGGGCCAGTACATTTCCCCTCCTCTAGTTCAGCACTATGGGCCCAGCTACAGCTTAATGAAGTCCTTTTGACCTGGCCCATCCTATTTCTTAGAGAACTGTACCCCACTTTATGTCCTCACTACAATAGCACCATCACTGAGTGTTTCTGCTTGTGTTTCAGTACATGGTGAACTGTGACAAGATCCCCACCATGCCTGTCATCACATTCAACCTGGGAGGACAGTCCTACAGTCTGACTGCAGAGCAGTACGTCCTCAAGGTGAGTCTCTCCTCTCGGTCTCTATCTGGAGATTCTACATTGTTTTGCTATAAGTAAGATGGCCAGCAGCGAGCGATGTAGATGGCCAGCGAGGTAGATGGCCGGCGAGCGAGCGAGGTAGATGGCCAGCGAGGTAGATGGCCGGCGAGCGAGCGAGGTAAAGTTAAGTCTAATTCAACAACCATAACAACAGTGTCCGCTCAGTCAGTCACTATACCACACAAACAGGGTGATCGCTTCCTGAACTAAACATTCTCAGAACCATGGGAGACAACATGCATTGATTTGAATGTTTGTCTCGGAAATGAATTCCGTTATTTCAACTATTATTACTGTGTAATAATGGCCTACTGAACTTTCCTTACAAACCGTCCTCCTGTTGGCTACGATGTTAGTATCTCTGTCGTTTGGTCATTACATATCAGGCCCTTGTTCATTAGGGCACACCGTAGCAAAACATTGTGCAACAGAAAACAAACAACATTTGCATTTCAGCAATGAACCAGTGCAGATAGTACCCGTCTGTTTCAAACTGTTTGGTGCTTACTGGACACGATCTGGGCCCCGTGTGGGACTGTGTGCGTCTCTGTATTCCTTCCCCCTTCTGCCCTGCGTCTGACTGTGCGTCTGTGTATTTCTTCCCCCTCCCAGGAGACCCAGGCTGGTAAGACCATCTGCCTGAGTGGCTTCATGGGCCTGGACATCCCCGCCCCCGCCGGGCCGCTGTGGATCCTGGGAGATGTATTCATTGGCCAATACTACACTGTGTTCGACCGTGACAACAACCGGGTGGGCTTCGCTAAGTCCAAGTAGAACTACAACGGCCACGTCCCCATTCTCCACTGTCCATCTACCCTTCTCCTGAAGTGTACTTGTCATGGATTTGGAGAATCGGGAAGCAGCCAATGTTTTGGAACAATGTTTTGCGGGTACATTAAGTGGTTCTAGATTTTACGATTTTTAGACAGGCAAAATCAAAGTGTGGGGAAAGACACTACTTGTGGCTTGGCTGCACAAGCTTTCCGTTGCTTTTATGAAATCTTTTTTAAAAAGTAGCAATCGATTTGTGTAGAGTTCAAATGCACTGATCTAAACAAGCATTCATTTCTGAACGATTTGCTACGAGTGTGAAAGTAAAACGGAAACCGTGGTGATGTTGGAGAATGTACAGGATCGGGAGTCAAAGATGATTATCAGAACGGACCTTTTTGAGTTTTACCATCTATCTGAGTGATCTGCTGTACGTGTTAAATCAGGGACTTGTATTTTAAAGCAACAGAACAATGTAACATTTTTAATTTGCGTTTTATGAGGCAATGGACCTCCGTGTCAATGACTTTAAGATGTATCTTCAAATTATTGGATTCAATAAAATAATTGTAAAAAGTGAAGTCTCCCTTTTCTTGCATGTCTGTCATTCCCCCTTTTGAGTAGATGCTCTATTTCAGAAGAGCCGGTCACACAAATGTCAAAGGTCAGGATAGATATTGTCATTTATCAGCGTAGTAACAAACCCTCACCAAGTGACCCATGTGACCCCGTACTGGTCACGCCCCTCTTGTTAGTGGAGAGAGATTTTTCTGTTTTAAAGCTAATTTCCTGCAATTCTACACATTTTGACATGTCTTATGTGTGTTCATATGATACCTGAGTGACTCAACAAAATCAATGGGGGCCCCCCCAGGGGCCGAGGGTCATGTAATCTGGCCATGATGACTACAAGATTTAGATGGGTAAGTTAGGCTATCTAGCTAACATGACCAGTAGTTGATCAACTGGACGTTTCGGACACATTTTAAACAGCTCTCTAAGGTCTGTCAGTGAATGACATAATGAGGAAAACTACCCATGCACTAACAAATTACAAAATTGCACCTTGTGCATTTTCACATCAGTCACTTTTTTTTTTTCACTTCAATCAAACTTTATTATTTTATCAAATATCTCTAATAACAAGGGTTGGGGTAAATTCCAGTCAATTCATAAAGTAAACCCAATTCTAATTTGAAATATTCCTCTTTTAAAAGGCGTTGAAGATAATAGGAATTTCAGTGTACTTCCTGAATTGACTGGAATTTAAACGGAATAGTCTGCTAATAACTCATAAATAGTATAAAATGTCAGAATTTGTATCTACATCCTTTACATACTGTAACACTAAAGGTTATTACATAAATCATTTCATTTTTCTCTCAACGTGATAAATAAAAATACAATCCACAAAAATGTCCTCAATTTGTTTAGTCTTCAGTAGACATGCTCTCCTTCAAACTCGTTTTCAGTGGTTAAAAAAAAAAATGTCCACATTTTAAATAGTATTTTTTCCTCATTAGTAATGCTCATCGAATGTTTCCCAAGGACTTGATGGATTCGCTGTCAGAGATCATTCATAAAAAAAGATACCAAGTTAAATAAGTATTGTATCCGACTTGGTCCAACGTCTTGTGGTTCTTCGTATAAATGGTCTTTATATATTGAATGGCTCACCATATATTGAAAGGAATAGCTCACCATATATTGAAAGGAATAGCTCACCACTTATCCAAAAAGGGTCATTCCTTCCCATCTGTGTGAACTTGTCCATATTCCAGAATCCCACTCTGGAATCAGGTTTTCACATGATGATGGAAACGCCCTTCCTCTTCACGGCTGGGGTATGTTCTTTGGAGCGATCACTTCTCACTGATACAGTTGAAGTCGGAAGTTTACGTTCACCTTAGCCAAATACATTTAAACTCAGTTTTTCACAATTCCCGACATTTAATCCTAGTAAAAATTCCCTGTCTCAGGTCAGTTAGGATCACCACTTTATTTGAAGAATGTGAAATGTCAGAATAATAGTAGAGAGAATGATTTATTTCAGCTTTTATTTCTTTCATCACATTCCCAGTGGGTCAGAAGTTTACATTCGCTCAATTGGTATTTGGTAGCATTGCCTTTAAATTGTTTAACTTGGGTCAAACGTTTCGGGTAGCCTTCCACAAGCTTCCCACAATAAGTTGGGTGAATTTTGGCCCATTCCTCCTGACAGAGCTGGTGTAACTGAGTCAGGTTTGTAGGCCTCCTTGCTCGCACATGCTTTTTCAGTTCTGCCCACACATTTTCTATAGGATTGAGGGTCAGGGCTTTGTGATGGCCACTCCAATACCTTGACTTTGTTGTCCTTAAAGCATTTTGCCACAACTTTGGAAGTATGCTTGGGGTCGTTGTCCATTTGGAAGACCCATTTGCGACCAAGCTTTAACATCCTGACTGATGTCTTGAGATGTTGCTTCAATATATCCACATAATTTTCCTTCCTCATGATGCCATCTATTTTGTGAAGTGCACCAGTCCCTCCTGCAGCAAAGCACCCCCACAGCATGATGCTGCCACCCCCGTGCTTCACGTTTGGGAGTGTGTTCTTCGGCTTGCAAGGCCCCCTTTTTCCTCCAAACATAACAATGGTCATTATGGCCAAACAGTTCTTTTTTTGTTTCATCAGACCAGAGGACATTTCTCCAAAAAGTACGATCTTTGTCCCCATGTGCAGTTGCAAACCGTAGTCTGGCTTTTTTATGGCGGTTTTGGAGCAGTGGCTTCTTCCTTGCTGAGCGGCCTTTCAGGTTATGTCGATATAGGACTCGTTTTACTGTGGATATAGATACTTTTGTACCTGTTTCCTCCAGCATCTTCACAAGGTCCTTTGCTGTTGTTCTGGGATTGATTTGCACTTTTCGCACCAAAGTACGTTCATCTCTAGGAGACAGAACGCGTCTCCTTCCTGAGCGGTATGACGGCTGCGTGGTCCCATGGTGTTTATACTTGCGTACTATTGTTTGTACAGATGAATGTGGTACCTTCAGGCGTTTGGAAATTGCTCCCATGGATGAACCAGACTTGTGGAGGTCTACAATTTTTTTCTGAGGTCTTGGCTGATTTCTTTTGATTTTCCCATGATGTCAAGCAAAGAGGCATTGAGTTTGAAGGTAGGCCTTGAAATACATCCACAAGTACACCTCCAATTGACTCAAATGACGTCAATTAGCCTATCAGAAGCTTCTAAAGCCATGACATCATTTTCCGGAATTTTCCAAGCTGTTTAAAGGCACAGTCAACTTAGTGTATGTAAACTTCTGACCCACTGGAATTGTGATACAGTGAATTATAAGTGAAATAATCTGTCTGTAAACAATTGTTGGAAGAATTACTTGTGTCATACACAAAGCAGATGTCAAACCGACTTGCCAAAACTATAGTTTGTTAAAAATAAATGTGTGGAGTGGTTGAAAAACGAGTTTTAATGACTCCAACCTAAGAGTATGTAAACTTCCAACTTCAACTGTACTACCTCCCTATTGAATATAACCCAGATATCCTCTCCCTATAGAATATAACCCATATATCCTCTCCCTATAGAATATAACCCAGATATCCTCTCCCTGTTGAATATAACCAGATATCCCCTCCTATTGAATATAACCCAGATATCCTCTCCTATAAATATAACCCAGATATCCTCTCCCTATAGAATATAACCCAGATATCCTCTCCCTATGAATATAACCCAGATATCCTCTCCCTATAAATATAACCCAGATATCCTCTCCCTATAGAATATAACCCAGATATCCTCTCCCTATAGAATATAACCCAGATATCCTCTCCCTATAGAATATAACCCAGATATCCTCTCCCTATTGAATATAACCCAGATATCCTCTCCCTATAGAATATAACCCAGATATCCTCTCCCTGTTGAATATAACCCAGATATCCTCTCCCTATAGAATATAACCCATATATCCTCTCCTCTCAACCCTCCTTCTCTTTACCAGCTGAATCAGACTCTCCCTGGCTCTCCTGGTCTCCATGCCACCATCGACCTCTGTCTGGCTAGACATGCTCCTGTCTCCCCCCTTCACCTCCTCCATGTCCACCTCCTCCTCCTCCTCCTCCTCCTCCTCCTCAGTCTCCTCCTCCTGACCCAGCGTATCCGGAATGATCTCCACCTCGATCCCAGACGCATCCTCGTTCTCCTTGAACCACACTGACTTCCCTCCCTCCTTCCTTCCCCCCTTGGCGAGGATGGACCTCATCCCGTCCTTGTCTCCTCCTCCTCCTCTCCCCCCTCCCCTAGCGGGGCTGCTGGCCGGGCTGGGCTTGGCATGGTGGTTGTGGTTGGCGTACAGGCCGCAGAAGCCACAGTGGCGGTCGCTCCGGCGTCGCTCCAGGGGGATGGCCCTGCCTCTGTCCCCAGGGACAGTAGCACCTCGGCCCCTCTTGTCTACCGGCGCTGGGAGTCTGGGTCCGCCGCGCAGGGCATCACCCTCGGTACCCTGGTAGCCATCGTTGGTGTACTGCAGGCTGTCCTTGGGTCTCCCTGGGGGCCTCGCCATCTTCAGACATGGAACCAAACACTACAGACAGGGCAGAAGACAGGACAGCAACCATGTCAAATCTGTCAATTACAAGAATCACAGGATAATACCTTTATGTGTTGTGTATATCACTTGGTTAAATAAATAGTAAAAGAATAGAGGTAAATAGTCATAAATAATAGTAATAAAGTTGTCCTACGAGTTAAAAACTAAAGCACTAGAGACAGAAGGAGTAGAGAGAGAGAGAGCTGTCATTTACACAGAAGTTAATGAACCGTTGATCTCTAGGCATTGTTCAATGTCACAGATGCTTCTGCCTTCCCAAAGAGTTAGGTTCATTTATTTTGCTTTAACGCACAGAGAGCCCTTCTGTGAAGTACTACTCATAAATATTCAGCGAAGCTGTTCAATATGTTCAGGATAAATGCCATGCTCACAGGCCTTCCACTAGCGTCAAATCCTCTCCAGGGATATTAAACGAACCATCACTATCCCATTCAACAGCCCCGGCTAGCCTGCAAACCTGGTCCCAGATCCTGTCCAGGGATATTAAACGAACCATCACTATACCATTCAACAGCCCCGGCTAGCCTGCAAACCTGGTCCCAGATCCTCTCCAGGGATATTAAACGAACCATCACTATCCCATTCAACAGCCCCGGCTAGCCTGCAAACCTGGTCCCAGATCCTCTCCAGGGATATTAAACGAACCATCACTATCCCATTCAACAGCCCCTGCTAGCCTGGAAACCTGGTCCCAGATCCTCTCCAGGGATATTAAACGAACCATCACTATCCCATTCAACAGCCCCGGCTAGCCTGTAAACTTGGTCCCAGATCCTCTCCAGGGATATTAAACGAACCATCACTATACCATTCAACAGCCCCCGCTAGCCTGGAAACCTGGTCCCAGATCTGTTTGTTAAGTCCTGCCAAGGAGTTGGTAAGAGGACACAAACAGTTCTGACACTAGGTTACCTTCCTGTTAGGGCTAAGGCCGTTACCTTCCTGTTAGGGCTAAGGCCGTTACCTTCCTGTTAGGGCTAAGGCCGTTACCTTCCTGTTAGGGCTAAGGCCGTTACCTTCCTGTTAGGGCTAAGGCCGTTACCTTCCTGTTAGGGCTAAGGCCGTTACCTTCCTGTTAGGGCTAAGGCCGTTACCTTCCTGTTAGGGCTAAGGCCGTTACCTTCCTGTTAGGGCTAAGGCCGTTGCCTTCCTGTTAGGGCTAAGGCCGTTGCCTTCCTGTTAGGGCTAAGGCCGTTGCCTTCCTGTTAGGGCTAAGGCCGTTACCTTCCTGTTAGGGCTAAGGCCGTTACCTTCCTGTTAGGGCTAAGGCCGTTACCTTCCTGTTAGGGCTAAGGCCGTTACCTTCCTGTTAGGGCTAAGGCCGTTACCTTCCTGTTAGGGCTAAGGCCGTTACCTTCCTGTTAGGGCTAAGGCCGTTACCTTCCTGTTAGGGCTAAGGCCGTTACCTTCCTGTTAGGGCTAAGGCCGTTACCTTCCTGTTAGGGCTAAGGCCGTTACCTTCCTGTTAGGGCTAAGGCCGTTACCTTCCTGTTAGGGCTAAGGCCGTCTCAAAAACACTTGCAGGACAGGACTTTCACCAAATGTCATGCTGTGTAAATTCGTAAAAATACCAGCATACCACTGGGAAAACATTTTACATTTTTTACATTTTAGTCATTTAGCAGACGCTCTTATCCAGAGCGATTTACAGTTAGTGCATACATTATTTCTTATTT
>LR778284.1:6846039-6954090 GCA_902810595.1 Coregonus sp. 'balchen'
TAGTCTAGTAGAGGGAGGTAATCTAGTAATAGGGAGGTAAGTCTAGTAGAGGGAGGTAGTCTAGTAGAGGTGGTCTAGTAGAGGGAGGTAGTCTAGTAGAGGGAGGGTAGTCTAGTATGAGGTGGTCTAGTAGAGGGGTAGTCTAGTAGAGGGAGGTAGTCTAGTAGAGGGTAGGTCGTCTAGTAGAGGTAGTCTAGTAGAGGGAGGTCTAGTTAGAGGGAGGTAGTCTAGTAGAGTAGTCTAGTAGAGGGAGGTATAGGTCTAGTAGAGGGATGTAGTCTAGTAGAGGAGGTAGTCTAGTAGAGGGAGGTAGTCTAGTCGAGGGAGGTAGTCTAGTAGAGGGAGGTAGTCTAGTGAGGGAGGTAGTCCTAGTAGAGGTCGTCTAGTAGAGGGAGGTAGTCTAGTAGAGGAGGTAGTAGAGGTAGTCTGTAGAGGGAGGTAGTCTAGTAGAGGTAGTCTAGTAGAGGGAGGTAGTCTAGTAGAGGGAGGTGTCTAGTAGAGTAGTCTAGTAGAGGTTCTAGTAGAGGGAGGTAGTCTAGTAGAGGGAGGTAGTCTAGTAGAGGTAGTCTAGTAGAGGTAGTCTAGTAGAGGGAGGTAGTCTAGTAGAGGGAGGTAGTCTAGTAGAGGTAGTCTAGTAGAGGGAGGTAGTCTAGTAGAGGTAGTCTAGTAGAGGGAGGTAGTCTAGTAGAGGGAGGTAGTCTAGTAGAGGGAGGTAGTCTAGTAGAGGGAGGTCGTCTAGTAGAGGTAGTCTAGTAGAGGGAGGTAGTCTAGTAGAGGGAGGTAGTCTAGTAGAGGGAGGTAGTCTAGTAGAGGTAGTCTAGTAGAGGGAGGTCGTCTAGTAGAGGGAGGTAGTCTAGTAGAGGGAGGTAGTCTAGTAGAGGGAGGTAGTCTAGTAGAGGGAGGTAGTCTAGTAGAGGGAGGTAGTCTAGTAGAGGTAGTCTAGTAGAGGGAGGTAGTCTAGTAGAGGGAGGTAGTCTAGTAGAGGGAGGTAGTCTAGTAGAGGGAAGTAGTCTAGTAGAGGGAGGTAGTCTAGTAGAGGGAGGTAGTCTAGTAGAGGGAGGTAGTCTAGTAGAGGGAGGTAGTCTAGTAGAGGGAGGTAGTCTATAGAGGGAGGTAGTCTAGTAGAGGTAGTCTAGTAGGGGAGGTAGTCTAGTAGAGGGAGGTAGTCTAGTAGAGGGAGGTAGTCTAGTAGAGGGAGGTAGTCTAGTAGAGGGAGGTAGTCTAGTAGAGGGAGGATAGTCTAGTAGGGAGGTAGTCTAGTAGAGGGAGGTCGTCTAGTAGAGGGAGGTAGTCTAGTAGAGGGAGGTAGTCTAGTAGAGGGAGGTAGTCTAGTAGAGGGAGGTAGTCTAGTAGAGGGAGGTAGTCTAGTAGAGGGAGGTAGTCTAGTAGAGGGAGGTAGTCTAGTAGAGGTAGTCTAGTAGAGGGAGGTAGTCTAGTAGAGGGAGGTAGTCTAGTAGAGGGAGGTAGTCTAGTAGAGGGAGGTAGTCTAGTAGAGGTAGTCTAGTAGAGGGAGGTAGTCTAGTAGAGGGAGGTAGTCTAGTAGAGGGAGATAGTCTAGTAGAGGGAGGTAGTCTAGTAGAGGGAGGTCGTCTAGTAGAGGGAGGTCGTCTAGTATAGGGAGGTAGTCTAGTAGAGGTATCTAGTAGAGGGAGGTAGTCTAGTAGAGGTAGTCTAGTAGAGGGAGGTAGTCTAGTAGAGGGAGGTCGTCTAGTAGAGGGAGGTTAGTCTAGTAGAGGGAGGTAGTCTAGTAGAGGGAGGTAGTCTAGTAGAGGGAGGTCGTCTAGTAGAGGGAGGTAGTCTAGTAGAGGGAGGTAGTCTAGTAGAGGGAGGTAGTCTAGTAGAGGGAGGTAGTCTAGTAGAGGGAGGTCGTCTAGTAGAGGGAGGTAGTCTAGTAGAGGGAGGTCGTCTAGTAGAGGGAGGTAGTCTAGTAGAGGGAGGTAGTCTAGTAGAGGTAGTCTAGTAGAGGGAGGTAGTCTAGTAGAGGGAGGTATCAGTGGAGTAGTCTAGTAGAGGGAGGTCGTCTAGTAGAGGTAGTCTAGTAGAGAGATGTAGTCTAGTAGAGGGAGGTCGTCTAGTAGAGGGAGGTAGTCTAGTAGAGGTCGTCTAGTAGAGGGAGGTAGTCTAGAGAGGGGGTAGTCTAGAGGGAGGTAGTCTAGTAGAGGGAGGTAGTCTAGTAGAGGGAGGTAGTCTAGTAGAGGGAGGTAGTCTAGTAGAGGGAGGTAGTCTAGTAGAGGGAGGTAGTCTAGTAGAGGGAGGTCGTCTAGTAGAGGGAGGTAGTCTAGTAGAGGGAGGTAGTCTAGTAGAGGGAGGTAGTCTAGTAGAGGGAGGTAGTCTAGTAGAGGTAGTCTAGTAGAGGGAGGTAGTCTAGTAGAGGGAGGTAGTCTAGTAGAGGGAGGTAGTCTAGTAGAGGTAGTCTAGTAGAGGGAGGTAGTCTAGTAGAGGGAGGTAGTCTAGTAGAGGGAGGTAGTCTAGTAGAGGGAGGTAGTCTAGTAGAGGTGGTCTAGTAGAGGGAGGTAGTCTAGTAGAGGGAGGTAGTCTAGTAGAGGGAGGTAGTCTAGTAGAGGGAGGTAGTCTAGTAGAGGGAGGTAGTCTAGTAGAGGGAGGTCGTCTAGTAGAGGGAGGTAGTCTAGTAGAGGGAGGTCGTCTAGTAGAGGTAGTCTAGTAGAGGGAGGTAGTCTAGTAGAGGGAGGTAGTCTAGTAGAGGGAGGTAGTCTAGTAGAGGGAGGTCGTCTAGTAGAGGGAGGTAGTCTAGTAGAGGGAGGTAGTCTAGTAGAGGGAGGTAGTCTAGTAGAGGGAGGTCGTCTAGTAGAGGTAGTCTAGTAGAGGTAGTCTAGTAGAGGGAGGTAGTCTAGTAGAGGGAGGTGGTCTAGTAGAGGGAGGTAGTCTAGTAGAGGGAGGTAGTCTAGTAGAGGAGGTAGTCTAGTAGAGGGAGGGTCTAGTAGAGGGAGGTAGTCTAGTAGAGGGAGGTAGTCTAGTAGAGGGAGGTAGTCTAGTAGAGGGAGGTAGTCTAGTAGAGGTAGTCTAGTAGAGGTAGTCTAGTAGAGGGAGGTAGTCTAGTAGAGGGAGGTAGTCTAGTAGAGGTAGTCTAGTAGAGGGAGGTAGTCTAGTAGAGGGAGGTAGTCTAGTAGAGGTAGTCTAGTAGAGGGAGGTAGTTTAGTAGAGGGAGGTAGTCTAGTAGAGGTAGTCTAGTAGAGGGAGGTAGTCTAGTAGAGGGAGGTAGTCTAGTAGAGGTAGTCTAGTAGAGGGAGGTAGTCTAGTAGAGGGAGGTAGTCTAGAAGAGGGAGGTAGTCTAGTAGAGGGAGGTAGTCTAGTAGAGGGAGGTAGTCTAGTAGAGGGAGGTAGTCTAGTAGAGGTAGTCTAGTAGAGGGAGGTAGTCTAGTAGAGGGAGGTAGTCTAGTAGAGGGAGGTAGTCTAGTAGAGGGAGGTAGTCTAGTAGAGGTAGTCTAGTAGAGGGAGGTAGTCTAGTAGAGGTAGTCTAGTAGAGGGAGGTAGTCTAGTAGAGGGGAGGTAGTCTAGTAGAGGGAGGTAGTCTAGTAGAGGGAGGTAGTCTAGTAGAGGGAGGTAGTCTAGTAGAGGGAGGTAGTCTAGTAGAGGGAGGTAGTCTAGTAGAGGGAGTGTATAGAGGTCTAGTAGAGGGAGGTAGTCTAGTAGAGGTAGTCTAGTAGAGGGAGGTAGTCTAGTAGAGGTAGTAGCTAGTAGAGGGAGGTAGTCTAGTAGAGGAGGTAGTCTAGAGAGGGAGGTCTAGTTAGTAGTTAGTAGGGGAGGTAGTCTAGTAGAGGGAGTAGTCTAGTAGAGGGAGGTAGTCTAGTAAGGGAGGTAGTCTAGTAGAGGGAGGTAGTCGTAGAGGGAGGTAGTCTAGTAGAGGGAGGTAGTCTAGTAGAGGGGGGTAGTCTAGTAGAGGGAGGTAGTCTAGTAGAGGAGGTTAGTCAATAGTAGCAGGAGGTAGTCTAGTAGAGGGAGGTAGTCTAGTAGAGGGAGGTAGTCTAGTAGAGGGAGTGGTAGTCTAGTAGAGGAGGTCTAGTAGAGGGAGGTAGTCTAGTAGAGGGAGGTAGTCTAGTAGAGGAGTCTAGTGAGGGAGGTGTCTAGTAGAGGAGGTAGTCTAGTAGAGGGAGGTAGTCTAGTAAGGGGGTAGTTAGTAGAGGTAGTCTAGTAGAGGGAGGTAGTCGTGATGTCTATAAGAGGAGGTAGTCTAGTAGAGGGAGGTAGTCTAGTAAGGGGCTAGTCTTAGAGGGAGTGTCTAGTAGAGGTAGTTAGTAGAGGGAGGTAGTCTAGTAGAGGTAGTCTAGTGAGGGAGGTAGTCTAGTAGAGGGAGGTAGTCTAGTAGAGGGAGGTAGTCTAGTAAGGGAGGTAGTCTAGTAGAGGGAGGTGTCTAGTAGAGGGAGGTAGTCTAGTAGAGGGAGTAGTCTAGTAGAGGGAGGTAGTCTAGTAGAGGGAGGTAGTCTAGTAGAGGTAGGTAGTCTAGTAGAGGGAGGTAGTCTAGTAGAGGGAGGGTCTAGTAGAGGGAGGGTCTAGTTAGAGGGAGGTAGTCTAGTAGAGGGAGGTAGTCTAGTAGAGGGAGGTGTCTAGTAGAGGGAGGTAGTCTAGTGAGGGAGGTAGTCTAGTAGAGGGAGTAGTCTAGTAGAGGTAGTCTAGTAGAGGGAGGTAGTCTAGTAGAGGGAGGTCGTCTAGTAGAGGGAGGTAGTCTAGTAGAGGGAGGTCTAGTAGAGGAGGTAGTCTAGTAGAGGGAGGTAGTCTAGTAGAGGGAGGTAGTCTAGTAGAGGGAGGTAGTCTAGTAGAGGGAGGTAGTCTAGTAGAGGTAGTCTAGTTAGTAGAGGGAGGTAGTCTAGTAGAGGGAGGTGTCTAGTAGAGGGAGGTAGTCTAGTAGAGGGAGGTAGTCTAGTAGAGGGAGGTAGTCTAGTAGGGAGGAGTCTAGTAGAGGGAGGTAGTCTAGTAGAGGGAGGTAGTCTAGTAGAGGAGGTAGTCTAGTAGGGTAGTCTAGTAGAGGGAGTAGTCTAGTAGAGGGAGGTAGTCTAGTAGAGGGAGGTCGTCTAGTAGAGGGAGGTAGTCTAGTAAGGAGGTAGTCTAGTAGAGGGAGGTAGTCTAGTAGAGGGAGGTAGTCTAGTAGAGGGAGGTAGTCTAGTAGAGGTAGGTCTCTAGTAGAGGGAGGTAGTCTAGTAAGGGAGGTAGTCTAGTAGAGGGAGGTCGTCTAGTAAGGAGGTAGTCTAGTAGAGGGAGGTCGTCTAGTAGAGGGAGGTAGTCTAGTAGAGGGAGGTAGTCTAGTAGAGGGAGGTAGTCTAGTAGAGGGAGGTGTCTAGTAGAGGTAGTCTAGTAGGGAGTAGTAAGGGAGGGGGAGTCTAGTAGAGGGAGGTAGTCTAGTAGAGGGAGGTCGTCTAGTAGAGGGGGTAGTCTAGTAGAGGGAGGTAGTCTAGTAGAGGGAGGTAGTCTAGTAGAGGGAGGTAGTCTAGTAAGGGAGTGTTAGGATCTAGTAGAGGGAGGTCGTCTAGTAGAGGGAGGTAGTCTAGTAGAGGGAGTGTCTAGTAGAGGGAGGTAGTCTAGTAGAGGGAGGTAGTCTAGTAGAGGGAGGTGTCTAGTAAGAGGTAGTCTAGTAGAGGGAGGTCGTCTAGTAGAGGGAGGTAGTCTAGTAGAGGGAGTAGTCTAGTAGAGGGAGGTCGTCTAGTAGAGGGAGGTAGTCTAGTAGAGGGAGGTCGTCTAGTAGAGGGAGGTAGTCTAGTAGAGGGAGGTAGTCTAGTAGAGGGAGGTAGTCTAGTAGAGGTAGTCTAGTAGAGGGAGGTCGTCTAGTAGAGGGAGGTAGTCTAGTAGAGGGAGGTCGTCTAGTAGAGGGAGGTAGTCTAGTAGAGGGAGGTCGTCTAGTAGAGGGAGGTCGTCTAGTAGAGGGAGGTTGTCTAGTAGAGGGGGTCGTCTAGTAGAGGGAGGTAGTCTAGTAGAGGTAGTCTAGTAGAGGGAGGGTAGTCTCGTAGAGGGAGGTAGTCTAGTTAGAGGGAGGTTCGTCTAAGTAGAGGGAAGGTTATAGTCTAGTAGAGGGCGTCGTCTAGTAGAGGGAGGTCGTCTAGTAGAGGGAGGTCGTCTAGTAGAGGGAGGTCGTCTAGTAGAGGGACGGGATAGTCTAGTCGAGGGTAGGTTTTCTAGTAGAGGGAGGTTCGTTCTAGTAGAGGGAGGTAGTCTAGTAGAGGGAGGTAGGTCTAGTTAGAGGGTAGGTAGTCAGTAGAGGGAGGTTACAGTCTAGTAGAGGGAGGTAATTGGTCTAGTAGAGCGGAGGTAGTCTAGTAGATGGGAGGTATCGTCTAGTAGGAGGGAGGATAAGTCTAGTAGAGGGAGGTCGTATAGTAGAGGGAGGTTAGGGTCTAGTAGAGGGAGGGTCGTCTATGTAGAGGGGAGGTAGTCTAGTAGAGGGAGGGTAGTCTAGTAGAGGGAGGTAAGTCTAGTAGAGGGAGGTCGTCTAGTAGAGGGAGGTAGTCTAGTAGAGGGAGGTAGTCTAGTAGAGGGAGGTCGTCTAGTAGAGGGAGGTAGTCTAGTCATTGTATCTGTAGTCTCCTGTGACAGACTCTTAATAGAAATATCAAATAGCATGACCAGCGCACGCAAGGTTTGGTTCTGGGTTTCTAGATGACCGTATCAGAAATTAAAATTCTTCTCAAACTCAATTGGAATAAGATCATGCCGCCACAATGTATTTTTTAATATATTCTAGAAGTCTATAAAATACTGTATGAACTATATGTTTATTCAATTGGTTCTGAAACCCAAAATTATGTTCTAGCAAGAAAATACATCTCATTCATCATCATTTGCAATTCGAAATTACACATGATCTGAAGATCAATTTCAATGTTGAACACAATCATAGCTTTCAATCGACTAAATGCTAAAAGAAGAAATTGAGTACACGGATGGAAATACAGATTGAAAATATATCTCTTTACCAGGACAGTGAGGGTTATTGGGCCTGCGATGTCTGCGGCTTTGACCATGGAGATGTTCCCCGTCTCCTCATCGATCTGGAAGATGCTGCCTTCATTTCCTGCCAGGGAAAGATACACAAACCATGAAGTTAATATCAGTGTGTTATGTGATACAGAGGAGAAAGAAGTATGATGATATTTGATCATGTATGATATATTTTTAAGATATGGAAAAGTTTGTGGTCATACGCACATCCTTTAAAAAAACGTTGGTGCCCGGCTGATAACGTAAAGAGAACAGGAAGTCCCTCACATTGTATATGCTCCCAATTACCACCTTTATTGACAATGTTTCAATCTTCGTAAGGTAAAAAAATAAACAAGTTTATATTTTTGGGGAAACCTCATCTTAGTGTGGGGAGAACAGCAAAACTATATTACTGTGGGGAAAACAGCAAAACTAGATTACTGTGGGGAGAACAGCAAAACTAGATTACTGTGGGGAGAACAGCAAAACTAGATTACTGTGGAGATAACAGCAAAACTAGATTACTGTGGCGATGACAGCAAAACTAGATTACTGTGGAGATAACAGCAAAGACCTGTTGTACCTCTGAGTATCCTATAGCTGATCAGCTCACTCCTGTTTCTGTCTCCATCCTTGGCGTATAACGGACCAGGCTCCAGAGATAAAGGCCCATCCTGTGGACAACAACAGACCTGGGTCAAAATATGTGAAATACTTGAGCTGCACTTGGTTTAGTTTGCCCTGTTTAATGGAACCAATTGAATAGTTCCAAAAGTGAAAACTCCAAGCTAAATCAAACGCACCCCGATTACTAAAATACACTAGAAGTTACTCTACAAGTGGATGTCGCCCTTCTACAAGATGTATCATGTGGACTGATGATGCAACCTTAACAAGAAGAAGAAGAAGAACCTCTCTCTGTGAAGTTACACAGATAACACGGACCTCTTTCTCTGTGAGGTTGACCTTTGCCCTGTAGCCGGAGCTGACACACAGTTTGGCTGTCCCCAAGTTGGTTCTAACACAGGGCTGGAACCACGGTGGACGGTTGTCAATGTCCTTCACGTTAACCGTGATGGTCACCACGGCAGTGAACGAAGGCTCGCCAGACTCAGAAATGTTGTACGTGTCCTGGGAAATGGTATTAATAGATTGTCAAGGAAGGTCAACGGGCATTGAGCTGAGGACAGGAGATACTGGTTCTCTGATATAGGATGATGTTATTTTACAGATTATAGTGTATTTGTTGAATACTTTGAATACCCGTTTGACAAAAACAGAGTGCAAAATGTATTACCTGTACATGAAAAAACGACAGTATACCTGCACATGTAAGACAAGGGAGATCTTTTGGACGGAGTCGTAGTCAATGGTGTTTTGCACCAGTATGTTGGGGGTGTTGGCATTCTCCAGTCGTAGATACCTGTTCTGGTGACACAAATAATGACACGTGTCTGTTTAATCTTCTAACTCCCGAGCAATGATTTGATTGAACCTTTATTTAACCAGGTTAGTCTCATTGAGATTAAAAAAAATAAAAAAAATAACTATTTTTCACGAGAGACCTGAAACAAGACCAGCAGCATCAACACAGCATCAATATCAGCATCAATATCAGTGATATTGTTCGTTAGCGACGGAGGGAGGGTCTCACCGTGACTGGCTCTAAACGGTAGTACAGGGGCTCAGAGTCAATGTCTGTTGCCTCGATCAGACCAACACTGGTGTTCACAGGAGTCAGCTATGGGACAGAGGGCTCACAATCAAACACGTCGTTCTACAGAAAACGTTGCTTCGTGGAAATGTGCCAATGTGGAACGTTTATTCATACAAACCGATGTGGTTTTGTATGAATTTATTACTATTGTCATCGTAACATAATCACCATTCTATTTTTTTAGGCCCACAGATTAAGTGTCCGATGTTATAAGATATATAGTAGATGGAAGGGGGGGTCTCACCTCGTTCACCTGGAGAACATAATGACTCTGAGCGAAGTTTCGGAGGATTGTCGTTCACATTTTCAATGAAAACTTCAACAGACACGTTCACCTTAGGAACAGAGTGAATCAATCGTTAGTTTGCGTTTAAAAGCAGCAAAACATTCGATAGAGTCTACTTTATTTTATTTTTTTAGAGTTGGAGATTTGATGTGATATTGGACACATTGTTCTTCGCCCACAGCTTCAGAGCAGACATATGGTTTGGACTGTCATTGGGACGTAACCCATGACTACCGCTGCCCCGTGACCATGAGGCCCGTCATCACTACTACTCACTGATCTGGAGCCAGTTCTGTTGCAGCGCACCCGGACCCACAGAGCATCGTCCACACTGGGCAGGGACTGGGAAACAAACGCAAAACAGCAGCAGTCATTTCATATCAAGACAGAATGCAAAACGGCAACAGTCCCTCGTCTCCAACGAGGTGAACTTTCTTTTCACCCTTTTTTGTCAATGGAAAAATGACCTTCGAACCCCATAACTGAGTCAGTTCACGGTCATTGTTCCAGGCCAACTACTTTGCAGTTGCCATGCAGCCAGATCTCCACAACACTACCTGAACTTGTCCAAGAAGAACACATTTTGAAAGTAAATGCACTTAGTGACATGCTATTAAAAATGCTATAAATGTTTTGTTCTGAGGCTGTATTGATAAAGCGTCTCAGAGTAGGAGTACTGATCTACGATAAGGTCCCGCCTGCTTGTAGTCTTTTGTATTCTACAAAGCAAAACGGATCCTAGATCAGCTTGATACATTGCCCCCTGAGCTCACCTCAAAGTCCAGTCCTCTCTTGGCGATGAGGTCCGTCCCCCGCAGGTAGAAAGCATCCTCGGGGTTCTCTGTGATGGTCAGCTGAACATCATCACCGCAGTTGATGGTGGCTACTAGAAGGTCCACTGTGCTGTTCTCTTTTATAGACACAGGGTCAGGAGAAACTGTGCAGACTGAGAGACATCGGGTGATGAGACGGGAGGTGACAGGACACAGACCAAGATACAGGGTTCAGTTCATTGAGGAGACACAGACCAAGATACAGAGTTCAGTTCATTCACGAGACACAGACCAAGATACAGAGTTCAATTCATTCAGGAGACACAGACCAAGATACAGGGTTCAATTCATTCAGGAAGTACACTGAAATTGGAATTGGCTGAATTGAAAATGGATTTACCCCAGACCTGCACACAAACAAAAACAAACTATGTGAAATGGGGTCTCTGGCATTCATGTGGGCCCCGATTCAAACCCTAGTCAAGCGCTTGTAAATGGAGAGTTATACCCTTTTTATGCACTTTTCTCTCTATGCCTATTCTGACCTTCGACTTAAGCATGAGAATAGCGTGTTATTCACGCGCTATTCGTTGGGGGTGGAGATAGAATAAATGAAGGTGTGGCGGAGGTGTGTCTACAGATACGCCGTATTCTGACCTTGACTTCATTCCCTCATAATTATAGGCTACCCCGACTTTCGCTGTTTCCTATTTCTATCATGTTAAATATTAGCCACTGTCAGTATCGACCGTCAGTAGGCCTAATAAACACACATATTCAACTGCCAATTTACTGTTAGTTCCCTTCAGTTGGTATAGTCTACATTATCATTCCATTGTTTCGTTTACCTTCATTTGCTTCCTCTGTAAACGCCGTCGTAGCCGTGTGGTTATTGCTGAGGGTCATTAGTAACAGTTGATAATGTAACGAAAAGACGTGTAAGCACTGGCGTACCGGAAACCCCCGCAGGGGCCCACGAGCTCTGGCTGCCCAAGCGCCTGTCATCGATGTCAATTTTTTATTTATTGAATAAATCACTTTGAGACTAACCCTCCAAAAAGTCATTCATAAACCTTTTTAATGTCCATATGTACTAGGGAGCTAAGTGTTTGTTTATTGGGCTTCAGGAATGTGACTGGAAAGGTGAAAAATAACAAATAAACTGATTGAATGTATAAGGGGATGTCAGTGAACAAATGCCGTTGTCAAGGCAACGACGGCGCCAGGGCAACGAGTGGAGCTTACTCAGGTGTTCAAAAGCGCATATCAGACGGAGAGCCTAGGGGTTCAACAAGGGTTCTTCTAAGATCCTCAAAGTTCTTCGAAGAACCTTAGGGTTCTTGGCACTGAAAATTGCCCCCAAATGGTTCTTCCAAGAATCCCATAGGAGGTGGGGTTCATCGAGGAACCTCCTTAGTTGGTGGGGGTTCTTGCAGGAACCTAACTGCCCAACTGAAACATTTGGATTTGAAAGGACAGGATTTTTATTTTTTATTTTTTTTTAGATCTCCTCAATTTCAGGTAAGGTTTGTCCCTTGTATGATCTAAATTGATATTGTTTTATGATGATACCATCTATCTTTTCATATTTGTGCCAATCTTTCTAAAACAGAAAATGGACACAATTCAATGGATATCAATCAACAAAGAGGTAAGAATATGAATGCTATAAGAATATGTTCAAGGCTAGCTGTATTTGGTGCAGATGAATGAACTGCTCACTTTTGTGTCTGTGTCTGCAGGTATACAGACGAGGAGGCATAGAAAGGTCTTTGTGTCTGTGTCTGCAGGTTTACAGACGAGGAGGCATTGAAAGGTCTTTGTGTCTGTGTCTGCAGGTTTACAGACGAGGAGGCATAGAAAGGTCTTTGTGTCTGTGTCTGCAGGTTTACAGACGAGGAGGCATAGAAAGGTCTTGTGTCTATTGAGGTTACAGAAGGGGATTGCTATGTTATGTTATGCAGATCACATGTACCATCCTCCCCCCTTACGTCTTCAATGAAAATCCCATAGGCCTCTACATTATGGACAAGGTATGTGCATGAAAACCATTATTTCATTCACATTTACCACAAAAACCAAGGTATGAATACTGTTGTGTGCATGTTTCGTTAAACATCTGTATAATTACTATTTTTTGGATTCACAGACTTCACGCTCCCTACACCTCTGATGAATATAACAGGAAACCTGTTCGATCACCATGCACTGCAAAATCATTCTGGCTATGGATACGGAGAACATCAACACATTAATATCAACACACCAGAGGATATACCCATTGGACTTGGGGCTCTGCTGGGAGCTTACCTCATATTTTCTGGAAGTCGCTAAATAAGATAAGATCGTCTGCTAAATGACTAAAATGCCACAGATGCAGATGCAAACAGAACAGCATCTTTAGCAGATAACAGTTATTGTGGGCTTGAACAAAAAATCTGTTTGTGATTTCGTTCATAGGCTACTGGTGAACCGGCGTTTTATATCTTGGCATGCATCATCCAAGACAAAGTTTAAATTGTGTGCAGCGCAATGGACATATAATGCCATGTCTCAGGAAAAACTGTCTGGGTTTGCAAATACTCAGCATAGAAAACAGTTGAGTCCGCAACCTAGACTTACAGGCCCTGGTGGATTTAATTTGATTTAATTTAATTTACCTAATTTACCTTAACCCTCAGTTGTTCATAGGGTCAAAATGACCAGCCACTGTGTTGAACCAAATTATTTTAATTTTTATATTTATGGGATCATTTGTGAGAAGGAGGCAGTGAGACGTTAAAGAAAGTATCACTGCCGCCTTCTCACAAAATGATTCAAAAATATAAAAATTAAATATCAAGTTGGTAACCACAGTGGCGGGTCATTTTGACCCTAGGACAACGGGAGGGTTAATTTAGCCCATTTGTTAAGGCTATTAGCCAGACAAAAACCCGCGGAATTCAACAATAAATAGTGGCTGAATTTATCCTCAAACGGACTACTTTCCCCCTCATTGTTAGGCTATTTGATGTGTCTTTTTTTTATTTTTATAGATAGTACACTGCATAATGAAACAATCCCTAGTAAGAGAGTGTTTTGAGGGTGGACTGACTGTATTATTTGCCATTAATAGACTGGTTTTACATTTCAATATTTATATTAATATAGCAGACGCTCTTATCCAGAGCGACTTACAGGAGCAATTAGGGTTAAGTGCCTTGCTCAAGGGCACATCGACAGATTTTTCACCTAGTCGGCTCGGGGATTAGAACCAGCGACCTTTCGCTCTTAACCACTAAACTACCTGCCGCCCTCTACAGCCCTATACAAGCTGGGAGAGAGCTTTAAATCAATTGGTTGCTGATTAGTCTGCTTTTGCATCGAACATGTATTTCACAATCTGCCATGTTGGAATTTCCAACTTGAATTACTGAACAATATTGCCAACAGTCTAAAAATGGCAGCATTGCGACAAAATGATAGCCTCCAACACTCTACTCAGCAAATTGGATGTAGTCTATCACAGTGCCATCCGTTTTGTCTCCAAAGCCCCATACACTACCCACCACTGTGACCTGTACGCTCTTGTTGGCTGGTCCTCACTACATGTTCGTCGTCAAACCCACTGGCTCCAGGCCATCTATAAATCACTGCTAGGCAAATCCCCGCCTTATCTTAGCTCATTGGTCACCATAGCAGCACCCACCCGTAGTCTGCGCTCCAGCAGGTATATCTCACTGGTCATTCCCAAAGCCAACACCTCCCTTGGCCGCCATTCCTTCCAGTTCTCTGCTGCCAATGACTGGAACGAATTGCAAAAATCTCTGAAGCTGGAGACTCTTATCTCCCTCAATAACTTTAAGCATCAGTTGTCAGAGCACCTTACCGATCACTGCACCTGTACACAGCCCATCTGAAATTAGCCCACCCAACTACCTCATCCCTATATTGTTATTTATTTTGCTCTTTTGCACCCCAGTATCTCTATTTGCACATAATCTCTTGCACATCTAGCATTCCAGTGTTAATACTATTGTAATTATTCTGCACTATAGCCTATTTATTGCCTTACCTCCATAACTTGCTACATTTGCACACACTGTATATATATTTTCTGTTGTATTTCTGACTTTATGTTTTTTACCCCATATGTAACTCTGTGTTGTTTTTATTGCACTACTTTGCTTTATCTTGGCCAGGTCGCAGTTGTAAATGAGAACCTGTTCTCAACTGGCTTACCTGGTTAAATAAAGGTGAAATAAAAAAATAAAAAAACCTTCGTGAAAATGTTAGGCTTTAAGAGAAAATGACGACCAAATAGGTCAATAAACATTTATCCATTAGCTAAAGCTAAGTTAAGCCCTGGCACCACAGAAATCCTATCATCGATTAAGGATGATAGGATAAGAGCGTCTGCTAAATGACGTAAATGATTCGATAGGCATTCAGCCGCATAGACGTGTCGCAATTCCAGCACCATGGACAGCGATCAGCAGTACATACCTTGCCTGGGACCAGAGAAACTACGTTATGCCAGGGGCATTTAAGCTAATTAAATCGTTACGGAGCGGAGGGCAGACCAAGCCGTAACAGTTTGAGCCCGACACGTGGGGAAATAGTTGATTGTGTCGTCACACAGTTCCATGGTTAGTGCAGGCAATAGACGAGGGCATAGCCTACTATTGTACACTATTCTCCCTATTCTAATTCTATATACACTACATGTCCATACTGAAAACCCTATTGAATGAAAACTCCACGAGAAAAATCTGTTGGCCAGCAAGTGGGAGGGTTTTCAGCGGTTGAATTAGGCCTACATTTATTTATTCAGCAAGCGCTAGGGAACCACACCTGCAAAAACCCGTTAAGTACGCACCTTCATTTGGATCGCCCAACATCCGTGCCCGACCTCACTAATGCTCTTGTGGCTGCTATAACAGTCCCCGCAGCAATGTTCCAACATCCGAATACGAACTACTGAGAAGTGAGTAGGAAAGGCGTGCGTTAGTGATGCGGGGGTTGACTCATATTCCGCACTCCCCGCGTTATCCGCGGGGCGGGTCGGTTTAGGATGATGGAATATTGTGTGGATGAAGGGCGGGTGGGTGGCGAGCGGGTTGAATAAAGAGAAAAAAATCCATAAATGTATCATTCTTGTGCAATTTATATCTATAGGCTACATTGAGGTTTTTCTTTCATTATTGTAGGCTACCAGGCATTATTAGTGCGTAAGCCTAAACTTTAGGGCCCAACTGTATGCGCGCCAAGAGCGCCAAATAACCGACGTGCCAATTGTCAAACGCTTTTGGGAAGAGCAGAAAAAGTTAATGCCGATCCACAGAGGGGAAAAAGGACAATGTCGGAGTTTAATGCCGTCCCACAGAGGGGAAAAAGAACAATGTCGGAGTTTAATTAAATAAGTGAAAAGCTGCGGAATGGAGAGTTAAATATAAAAGTAGGGAGGCCCAGAGAAGTAGCCTAATGTTTGGGAAGGATTAGGTGAAGTGGTAAAAGAGGATGATAGCATTTAGCCATTTAGCT
Source organism: Coregonus sp. 'balchen' (assembly GCA_902810595.1). NCBI lineage: Eukaryota > Metazoa > Chordata > Actinopteri > Salmoniformes > Salmonidae > Coregonus > Coregonus sp. 'balchen'. The sequence goes on from LR778284.1 coordinate 6,861,266, forward strand.
ATGTTAGGTGTGATGATTGTGAGGCGCTATACAAGTCACAAGATGGGGACTTCAAATAGGCCTATGGCGTGTCAAATGAACTGTTGTCTACTATTCTGATGGGTTCAATGGAAATTGACATCTGGACACTGACTGTAGGTCTATAACCTCTCGCATAGCCTCAATATTTACTCCTGCAGAAGTTCTTGCAGTAAAACGATAGGCCTACACCAAATGTAAGCTACATTTTGACTTGGGAAGAGGATGGAGAAATATGATTTATTTCTTTCAGCATCTTGGTGCGAATGCGCAGTTAGATACACTAACATGGCCAAAAGAATGTGGACACCTGCTCGTCGAACATCTCATTCCAAAATCATGGGCATTAATATGGAGTTGGTCCCCCCCCCCTTTGCTGCTATAACAGCCTCCACTCTTCTGGGAAGGCTTTCCACTAGATGTTGGAACATTGCTGCAGGGACTTGCTTCCATTTAGCCACAAGAGAATTAGTGAGGTCGGGCACGGATGTTGGGTGTTCCAAATTATCCCAAAGGTGTTAGATGGGGTTCAGGTCAGGGCTCTGTGCAGGCCAGTCAAGTTCTTCCAGACCGATCTCGACAAACCATTTCTGTATGGACTTTACGTGGTCCTCTGTAGCTCAGCTGGTAGAGCACGGCGCTTGTAACGCCAAGGTAGTGGGTTCGATCCCCGGGACCACCCATACACAAAAAAAAAAATGTATGCACGCATGACTGTAAGTCGCTTTGGATAAAAGCGTCTGCTAAATGGCATATTATTATTATTATATTATATTATTTACTTCAAGCAGGGGGACATTGTCATGCTGAAACAGGAAATAGCCTTCTCCAAACTGTTGCCACAAAGTTGGAAGCACTGAATCGTCTAGAATATCATTGTATGCTGTAGCGTTAAGATTTCCCTTCACTGGAACTAAGGGGCCTAGCCCGAACCATGAAAAACAGCCCCAGACCATTATTCCTCCTCCACCAAACTTTACAGTTGGCACTATGCATTCGGGCAGGTAGCGTTCTCCTGGCATCCGCCAAACCCAGATTAGTCCATCGGACTGCCAGATGGTGAAGCGTGATTCATCATTCCAGAGAACGCGCTTCCACTGTTGGCAAGCTTTACACCACTCCAGCCGACGCTTGGCATTGCATATGGTTATCTTAGGCTTGTGTGTGGCTGGTCAGCCATGGAAACCCATTTCATGAAGCTTCCGACTAACAGTTCTTGTGCTGACATTGCTTCCAGAGGCAGTCGGTAGTGAGTGTTGTGAGTGTTGCAACCAAGGACAGATGATTTTTACGAGCTACACGCTTCAGCACTCGGCGGTCCCGTTCTGTGAGCTTGTGTGACCTACCACTTTCGGCTGAGCCGTTGTTGCTCTTAGATGTTACCACTTCACAATAACAGCACTTACAGTTTACCGGGGCAGCTCTAGCAGGGCAGAAATTTTACAAACTGACTTGTTGGAAAGGTGTCATCCTATGACGGTGCCACGTTGAAAGTCACTGAGCTCTTCAGTACGGGCCATTCTACTGCCAATGTTTGTCTGTGGAGATTGCATGGCGGTGTGCTCGATTTTATACACCTGTCAGCAACGGGTGTGGCTGAAATAGCCGAATCCACTCATTTGAAGGGGTGTCCACATACTTTTGGTCATGTAGTGTACCGTCTGTAGACGTGCCGTCTTTATCAGCCTCATAAAAGCTCATAGTATTTCAAACACATAAAATATGCATCCAAGCAAAACTGAAATCTTATCAGAAACATGTTGGGTCGTTTTCACAACTTTCTATTTCCCTACAACCGGTGAAACTGGACATTTTGCACAGAAAATCGTTCAAATCTTTAAAGAATTATTGCATTTTTACCTCGGTCCCTAAAAGTCTTTGTTCCGAGAAAGAAGCAGAGATGACAGAGAAAACTTTACCGATGTCAACTAGATGGAAGCTCTTCATTCTATCGATCTATTACATGATTCTGTTGAGCAAGGGTTTATTTAGTCTCCAAGGGCAACATATAATGACAAAAGAGAAGCTACATGTATCTAATTATAGACAAGTTGACTAACCACATAGCCTACCAAAATGTTGGAAATTATAAGCAGAAACATATCTAAATCAGGCAACAACAAAAAAATATCCTGCACCCCCTGTCAAAAACGTATTCTGCAGTCTCTGATTGTAGCCTGTAGCACATTTTGTATATTAGTGGGTTAGGGTCGGGTGCGGGCATCAGATTTTCACTTTATCAAATATAGTCGGGCGGTTGCGGATGGGTTATTAGCAATTGCGGGCGGGAGCGGGTGAACAAACCACTGACCCGCGCACCACTAGTGTGTGGAGGAAAGGCATAACTCCCTACGTCAGAATCTGACCCATGGTCAGTATGACGTGCAGGGCCTCAAGGCCTGTGAAACAGTGACAGAGGAAGTTATCAATATACAAAACCATTTTTGATAGAGGTCGATGTGTGCTGCTGCGCTTGAGTAACAGTGCATTTGATTCATGTTTAATTATGCATTTTTGCTTATAAAGTTTTCAAGCAAGATCCTATAATCCAGGATGTTTTCTGGCGGTAAGAACTGGTCCTAGACTTATTCACCTCATCAAACGAACAAAATCAACCTGTGAAATCTAAGATGCACACTCTGTATCTCCAAGGGAAAAAAGCAACAACGATCCACAACCCCCCACTCTCACAACAGACCAAGATTACCACCTGACCAAATGCATCCAATAAAAAGCATCACTACTCACGTTTCTCAGCTGGACAAAGTATAGAAAGTGAAAACAGCACAAGACAACCCAGGAGGATATTTGCAGTTTGCAGTTTTCCCTTATAATTATATAGTTCCATGTCCTGGTTTTCAGACGACACAACAAATGAAGTCCGTAGGGAGGACGAGGAGAGGAGACGATGGTACCAGCTGGTACTCTCTGGGTATAATGCTTGGTCTGTGTTGCCCTGCCTGACGAGTGGGAGTCGACTACAGTTGCAATGTTTGTGACTTCATCTTAGGGTCATATTATTGCCTAAAGAGCCTGCCAACAGTGGCCTGCTAGCCTCCCTCCCTCCCACTAAAATACTTGCATCTGTTTTGCTGCTTGAGGGGGTCACACTTGTTGTGTCTGAAATGGCACCCTATTCCTTATGGGTCCTGGTCAAACGTAGTGCACTATATAGGGAATAGGGTGCCATTTCAGACGAACCCCATTCAAAAAGAGACCAGAAGGAATGCAAGGCAGCTTCAATTTCATATTTTCTGAATCGTAAAACTGAAATGTCAGATCTAAACAGTGCAATTCAATGATGAGAAATACTGGCTCCACAAAAATTTGGATAAAATCTAAACCATAGCTGAAGTCAAAGCTCTGCATGCCGTCATAATCAAAATTGCATTTAGATCTTATTAATAAATCAAATTGACGTGTTTATAAAAGAAGTTGTTTAATGGACTTGGCCCTATTTAGAGCGTAGGAGATGTCTCACATGAATATGACCACCATCTACTTTCTCCCTCAGTCATTCTCTCAAGGGGTTTGTCTGAAATGGCACCCTGTTCCCTATATAGTGCCCTACTTCTGACCAGTGCACACTATAGGGTATAGGGTATAGGGTAGAGGGTATAGGGTAGATGGTATAGGGTAGATGGTATAGGGTAGATGGTATAGGGTATAGGGTATAGGGTATAGGGTATATGGGTAGATGGTATAGGGTATAGGGTAGATGGTATAGGGTAGATGGTATAGGGTATAGGGTAGAGGGTATAGGGTAGGGTAGGGTATAGGGTAGGGTATAGGGTATAGGTAGATAGGGTAGATGGGTAGTATAGGGTTAGGGTATAGGGTATGGTTGGGTTGGTCGCGGTGTTCTGGTCTAGGGTTCGGGTACGGTCTCGGGTCTGGTTTGGGTAGTTCGTAGGTTCGGGTCGATGGTGGTACGGGTTCGGGTCTGTGGTCCGGGTTAGGCGTGTTGGTCGCGGGTCTCGGTCTGCGGTTGCGGGTTCGGGTCGCTGGTATCGGTGGTGTCGGGTGCTGTGTCCTTGGGTCTCGGGTCGCGGGTTCGCTGGTGGTCTGGGTCGTGCGGTGTCTGGGTCGGGCGTGTCAGGGTCGCGGGTCGTCTTGGTCCTTGCGGTTGTCGGGTCTGGGTCCGGGTCGGGTTTCTCGGGTCGCTGGGTTCTCGGGTCCGGGTCTCGGGTCTGCGGTTCTGGTCGTCGGGTCCTGGTTCGGGTCTCGTGGGTCTGTCGGTCTTCGGGTTCGGGGTATCGGGGGTGTTGGGTCGGTCGGGTTGTGGTCTCGAGGTACGGTCGGGGTTGCGTGGTCTGGGTTGCTGGTCGGGGTTCGGGTGGTAGGGTATAGGGTATAGGGTCGGTTAGAGGGTATAGGGGTAGAGGGTAGATGGTAGAGGGTAGAGGGTAGAGGTTTGGTAGAGGGTTAGGGTCGAGGGTAGATGGTAGGGTATAGGGTGTGGTAGAGGGTCTAGGGTAGAGGGTTGGTAGAGGGTTAGAGGGTAGTAGGGTAGAGGGTATAGGTAGAGGGTAGGGTCGTAGATGGTAAGGGTATAGGGTAGAGGTATAGGGTTTGGTAGAGGGTAGAGGGTAGGGATGGTAGGGTAGAGGTATAGGGTAGAGGGTGGGTAGAGGGTTGGTATGGTGGTAGAGGGTTTAGGGTATAGGGTAGAGGGTAGGGTATAGGGAGAGGGTAGAGGGTATAGGGTATAGGTAGAGGGTGTCGAGGGGTAGAGGGTTAGGGTAGGGTATGGGTGAGGGGTAGAGGGTAGAGGCTAGAGGGTATAGGGTAGATGGTAGAGGGTATAGGGTATATGGTAGAGGGTATAGAGTGCCATTTCAGACACAACCTAGGTGTTTCTCTGTTACACTGGGTCTTTGTGGCCCCCAACCCATCCCCCATCCCCTGTCTCTGTCCCGTTGGACATCTAATGACATACGCACTGGTACATAATGGGAGACATGTGCCACTTCACACAGGAACCATACATCACTCCTCTACACACACACACACACACACACACACACACACACGCCCGTCCACCCCCCACTATAGACCTACTGTGTGTGGGAACAACAGACACACAGTGTCATAGTGTCACACGAAATAAACACGTTGTGTTGTGGGAAGCTGCCATACAACAGACACCATGGTATAATGACATGCTATAGGAGGGAGGGAGCCCCTAGCAACACCCAGCTGTTGGCTTGGAACAGTGGGCCCTCATTCTTCATGTCGTTGCAGATTGAACTGTATGACTTACCTGGATGAATTGAATTGATTTACCTGACTGCTTGACTTGGGCGGGAGCTCACAGGAACTGAGTACCGGGCCGGCACATCAAATGTTCTACTGCTTGAGTTCCTTCTCTTCTTACTAGGTCAAAAGTATTGTGGTGTTCCTGAACCTCTTATCAGGTCAAATTATTGTGGAGTTCCTGCACCTAAATATAGAGAACCAGTCAAAAGTTTGGACACACCTACTCATTCCAGGGTTTGTCTTTATTTTTACTATTTTCTACATTGTAGAATAATAGGAAAGACATCAAAACTATGAAATAACACATATGGAATCATGTAGTAGCCAAAAAAGTGTTAAACAAATCAAAATATATTTTAGATTCTTCAAAGTAGCCACCCTTTGCCTTGATGACAGCTTTGCACACTCTTGGCATTCTCTCAAACAGCTTCACCTGGAATGCTTTTCCAACGGTCTTGAAGGAGTTCCCACATATGCTGAGCACTTGTTGGCTGCTTTTCCTTCACTCTGCGGTCCAACTCATCCCAAACCATCTCAATTGGGTTGAGGTCGGGTGATTGTGGAGGCCAGGTCATCTGATGCAGCACTCCATCACTCTCCTTGGTCAAATAGCCCTTACACAGCCTGGAGGTGTGTTGGGTCATTGTCCTGTTGAAAAACAAATTATAGTCCCACTAAGCGCAAACCAGATGCGATGGCGTATCGCTGCAGAATGCTGTGGTAGCCATGCTGGTTAAGTGTGCCTTGAATTTTAAATAAATCACTGACAGTGTCACCAGCAAAGCACCCCCACACCATCACACCTCCTCCTCCATGCTTCACGGTGGGAACCACACATGCAGAGATCATCTGTTCACCTACTCTGCGTCTCACGAAGACACAGCGGTTGGAACCAAAAATCTCAAATGTGGACTCATCAGACCAAAGGACAGATTTCCACCGGTCTAATATCCATTGCGCGTGTTTCTTGCTCCAAGCAAGTCTCTTCTTATTATTGGTGTCCTTTAGTAGTGGTTTCTTTGCAGCAATTCGACCATGAAGGCCTGATTCACACAGTCCCCTCTGAACAGTTGATGTTGAGATGTGTCTGTTACTTGAACTCTGTGAAGCATTTATTTGGGCTGCAATCTGAGATGCAGTTAACTGTAATGAACTTATCCTCTGCAGCAGAGGTAACTCTGGGTCTTCCTTTCCTGTGGTGGTCCTCATGAGAGCCAGTTTCATCATAGCGCTTGATGGTTTTTGCAACTGCACTTGAAGAAACTTAAAGTAATGATGGACTGTCGTTTCTCTTTGCTTATTTGAGCTGTTTTTGCCATAATATGGACTTGGTCTTTTACCAAATAGGGTTATCTTCTGTGTACCACCCCTACCTTGTCACAACACAACTGATTGGCTCAATCGCATTAAGAAGGAAAGAAATTCCACAAATTCACTTTTAACAAGACACACCTGTTAATTTAAATGCATTCCAGGTGACTACCTCATGAAGCTGGTTGAGAGAATGCCAAGAGTGTGCAAAGCTGTCATCAAGGCAAAGGTTGGCTATTTGAAGAATCTCAAATATAAAATATATTTTGATTTGTTTAACACTTTTTGGGTTACTACATGATTCCATATGTGTTATTTCATAGTTTTGATGCCTTCACTATTATTCTACATTGCAGAAAATAGTAAAAATAAAGAAAAACCCTGGAATGAGTAGGTGTGTCCAAACTTTTGACTGGTACTGTATAAACAGTACCGCCACCTATTTCAGTCCAAGTCAAGCACTGAACTTACCATGAAATGTAAAACTGTTGACACTTTAAAAGGTGAAATCGAGAAGAGTTGATTGTCTCTCTCGTGAGGGCTGTGTAACCAGGAGACTGGGGAGGTGTGATGTCATAGTGAATATGTAATGAAGCTTCATGTTGCCAGCCAAGTGCTGTGGCATGGTGTGAGACAGACAGGTCTACAGTAACCATTACTACCAGTGATGTGACATGGTGAGACAGACAGGTCTACAGTAACCATTACTACCAGTGCTGTGGCATGGTGTGAGACAGACAGGTTATGCAGTAACCATTACTACCAGTGCTGTGACATGGTGAGACAGACAGGTCTGCAGTAACCATTACTACTAACCCTAATACCAGTGCTGTGGCAGGTGAGACAGACAGGTCTGCAGAACCATAATCCAGTGCGTGCATGGTGAGACAGACAGGTCTGCAGTAGTAACCATTACGACCAGTGCTGTGGCATGGTTGGGTGTGAGCACAGACAGTCTACCAGTACCATTACTACCAGACTGTGCTGTGGCACTGGGTGAGACAGGACAGGTCTACAGTAACCATTACTACCTGTGTGACATGGTGAGACAGACAGGTCTGTGCCGTAACCATTACTACAGTGCTGTGGCATAGTGAGACAGACAGCGCCTGCAGTAAACCATTATACCAGTGCTGTGGCATGGTTGTGAGGGACAGACGGTCTGCAGTAACCATTACACAAGTGCTGTGGCCATGGTGAGACAGACAGGTCTACAGTAAACCAATTACTACCAGTGCTGTGTGACATGGGTTTTTGAGGACAGACAGGTCTGACCAGAACCATTACTACCAGTGCTGTGGCATGGTGTGAGACAGACAGGTCTGCAGTAACCATTACTACCAGTGCTGTGACATGGGTGAGACAGACAGGTCTGCAGTAACCATTACTACCAGTGCTGTGGCATAGGTGAGACAGACAGGTCTGCAGTAACCATTACTACCAGTGCTGTGGCATAGGTGAGACAGACAGGTCTGCAGTAACCAGTGATGTGACATGGTGTGAGACAGACAGGTCTGCAGTAACCATTACTACCAGCAGAGGGCAGCACAGTAGAGGGCAGACTAGAACAGCCTGTGGTGACATTAACAGCACTTTAATCTTCAAGATAGTTTAAGTTTCAAGTTAGATAAAGCAGGAATAGGCTGGGTGATGAACTATGAACAGTCTCACAGACTAGCTGTAGATTCTAGCCCACTCAAACCAATCACAACAATAGATTGCAGTAGGAATATCATCCCATTATCCCACGCTGCTCTGGCACTGGGGATATATCTGTTCTGAGTGTGATTTGATTCAGCTGTTTCTATGTAACCAGTCAACATGCACTAACAGGCCTAATCAACCTAATCAGACAAGGTAAACAATCTAAACAGTGAGGCTTTCAGACGGGCCGTTTCCAGGTTAGGATTTGAGTATCCCTGCCCTGACAGGCCCAAGACAGTAGGAATACGACCTGGGCCCAGGTTCCATACCCAGTCAGTCTAATACGGTAGGAATACGACCCGGGCCCAGGTTCCATACCCAGTCAGTCTCATACAGTAGGAAGACGACCCGGGCCCAGGTTCCATACCCAGTCAGTCTCATACGGTAGGAATACGACCCGGGCCCAGGTTCCATACCCAGTCAGTCTAATACGGTAGGAATACGACCCGGGCCCAGGTTCCATACCCAGTCAGTCTAATTCGGTAGGAATACGACCCGGGCCCAGGTTCCATACCCAGTCAGTCTAATACGGTAGGAATACGACCCGGGCCCAGGTTCCATACCCAGTCAGTCTAATACAGTAGGAATACGACCCGGGCCCAGGTTCCATACCCAGTCAGTCTCATACAGTAGGAATACGACCCGGGCCCAGGTTCCATACCCAGTCAGTCTAATACGGTAGGAAGACGAACCGGGCCCAGGTTCCATACCCAGTCAGTCTAACACAGTAGGAACACGACCCAAGCCCAGGTTCCATACCCAGTCAGTGTCATACAGTAGGAATACGACCCGGGCCCAGGTTCCATACCCAGGCAGTCTAATACAGTAGGAATACGACCCGGGCCCAGGTTCCATACCCAGTCAGTCTCATACAGTAGGAATACGACCCGGGCCCAGGTTCCATACCCAGTCAGTCTCATACAGATCCAGTATAGAAGTATGCAGCCCAGGGCAACGCAGTTTCAACAGCAGCAAACGAGCCTCAGCAGTCTTAAGACTCCCTCCCAGAATGCTTTGCACTAATCCACAGTAGCTGCTTACAGTGGCTGGAGGTTCGCCCTGGGTTCGGGTCAGAGTTAGAGGAGGTCACCCATGTATGAGTCCTGTTTGGGACAGGATCACCGCCTGGCCTGGCCTGGTGTTGTCTAAGGACACGCGTCTACTAAACTGTTATGGAGACAGGGTCCGTCTGAGGACAGGGAGATCCTATAGTCATACAGTACAAACAGTATCTCCTCAGTGATAACTCTTATGGGGTGAGACAGAGTCCGTCTGTAGAATGTGTCTGTGATCCCTGTGAAAACACTGTGAGGTGAGACAGAGTCCGTCTGTAGAATGTGTCTGTGATCTCTGAGAAAAAACACTGTGAGGTGAGACAGAGTCCGTCTGTAGAATGTGTCTGTGATCCCTGTGAAAACACTGTGAGGTGAGACAGAGTCCGTCTGTAGAATGTGTCTGTGATCCCTGTGAAAACACTGTGAGGTGAGACAGAGTCCGTCTGTAGAATGTGTCTGTGATCCCTGTGAAAACTGTGAGGTGAGACAGAGTCCGTCTGTAGAATGTGTCTGTGATCCCTGTGAAAACACTGTGAGGTGAGACAGAGTCCGTCTGTAGAATGTGTCTGTGATCCCTGTGAAAACACTGTGAGGTGAGACAGTGTCTGTCTGTAGAATGTGTCTGTGATCCCTGTGAAAACACTGTGAGGTGAGACAGAGTCCGTCTGAGGACAGGGAGATCCGAATGCATAGTACAGAAATAATATATGCATTTAGCAGATGGTTTTATCCAAAGAGGCTGACAGTACTGTTATTGCATACATTACTGCATAGAATGTGTAGGCCTATGTGATCCCTGAGGGACTTGAACCCACAACCTTGACATGTAATTCAATGTGCATAATGTTCACTTTAGCGATTATGTGATGTATTCAATTGAATAGAAGGAGGTGCATAATTGACGTTGTGTGTTGTCATATTGGAGGGATATATTGCTACAGGACTCCATGAGCTGTATCAGATAAAGTGGCTTTTTCTTAACAGGTTGTTCATCACATTATATGCCAGAGGATTTACTTGTTGCTCTGTAGAACACACTAAAGTAGCTTGGTTTTTCGCCCTTTCATAGCCATCAACATCAAGACGTTTCCCCCGGGGATATAAGGTGTTAGTCCATAAGCTACAGTGGAATGCAAACAGAAAGCAGATTTCATACTTCTCAACTGTTTTTCCAAAGGATGAAGTTGCTCCTAAGAGTTAATTCATGTTTAGGAGGAGGGCAAGCTGATCCTAGATCAGTGTTTAGGGCCAACTTCGACTCTGACTGTGTTGCTCTCCTCTCAGAGCTCTGGACTAAAGGAATGCTGGTTCAGTTAGTAGATCTCTCCTCTCAGAGCTCTGGACTAAAGGAATGCTGGTTCAGTTAATAGATCTCTCCTCTCAGAGCTCTGGACTAAAGGAATGCTGGTTCAGTTAGTAGATCTCTCCTCTCAGAGCTCTGGACTAAGGAATGCTGGTTCAGTTAGTAGATCTCTCCTCTCAGAGCTCTGGACTAAAGGAATGCTGGTTCAGTTAGTAGATCTCTCCTCTCAGAGCTCTGGACTAAAGGAATGCTGGTTCAGTTAATAGATCTCTCCTCTCAGAGCTCTGGACTAAAGGAATGCTGGTTCAGTTAGTAGATCTCTCCTCTCAGAGCTCTGGACTAAAGGAATGCTGGTTCAGTTAGTTGATCTCTCCTCTCAGAGCTCTGGACTAAAGGAATGCTGGTTCAGTTAGTAGATCTCTCCTCTCAGAGCTCTGGACTAAAGGAATGCTGGTTCAGTTAGTAGATCCTGAATAATCTCCAGAGGAATTAGCATTGGGCTACTAGCTGCAATAAGCCAACTAGCGTTACTGTGCGTTCCAAATGGCACCCTATTCCCTATGTAGTGCACAGGGCTTATAGGGAATATGGGGTCCTTTAAGGATGCAGACACTGTTGTGTCACTATGTAGTACACAACCCTACTTTCCAAACCAGTGCATGAAATGGGTCAGAACCGAACCAGAAGAAGACGTGCTGTACTGTGGAGGTGTGCATTACGTTACGCCAACATGGACTTAGTGTTCTGCTTCGAGACAAAAGAGCAATTCGAAACGACCATCTCTTTCCTGGGTTTGGGCTGTTATAAACTTCTGTGGTTTCCTTAGCGGAAAGGGAAGGCGGATGAGGTGAAACTATTTTGGGCAAGTGTTTTCTGACATCTATTATCCCCTTAAAGAGAGAGGAACAGCTCCTAGGATTCAGTGACCTGAGAGTTTGGAATGAACATTTGATCAAGAACAGCCACCCCAGCAGATAAGGTGATTAGATATCTATACGACGTGGAGAGCAGCTTCCTGGTTATCTCTCTGCTTTCAAGCTTTCTCCATATTCCACTCTACATCTCAAATACGTCTATGGCCGGTTTCCCAGACACAGATCAAGCCTTGTCATGAACTAGAAACCCCTTTCAATGGAGAAACTCCATTGCTTTTTAATCCAGGACTAGGCTTTAGTCTGTTTCTGGGAAACCAGCCCCAAAAGTCACACAGCTCCCTCAATCCATTGTTTCCTCGTTGTCGTTTTGCCATGGGGCGGAGAGAAATTAAGACATTATAACTAGTTTCATGCTTTTCTACACGTTTTGCCATGGTGCGGAGAGAAATTAAGACATTTTATAACTAGTTTCTCTTTCGACACTTTTGCCAGGTGCGGAGAGCAAATTCGACATTTTATAACAGTTTCAATGCTTTTCTCCATTTCTATTTCTACAATCTACAACACGTTTGTTGCCATGGTGCGATAGAAATTACGACATTATAAACTATTCATTCATCAGGGGCTTTCTGTTTCCTCCACGTTTTGTCCATGTTGGCGGAGAGAAATTACGACATTATAACTAGTTTCATGCTTTTCTACACGTTTTGCCATGGGGCGGAGAGAAATTAAGACATTTTATAACTAGTTTCATGCTTTTCTACACGTTTTGCCATGGTGCGGAGAGAAGTTAAGCAATTTTATAACTAATTTCATGCTTTTCTACACTTTTTGCCAAGGGGTGGGGAGAAGTTAAGCAATTTTATAACTAATTTCATGCAATTCTACACTTTTTGCCAAGGGGTGGGGAGAAGTTAAGCAATTTTATAACTAATTTCATGCAATTCTACACTTTTTGCCAAGGGGTGGGGAGAAGTTAAGCAATTTTATAACTAATTTCATGCAATTCTACACTTTTTAACAAGGGGTGGGGAGAAGTTAAGCAATTTTATAACTAATTTCATCCAATTCGTCATTTTTAAACATACATTTTTAAAACATGACCATTCCCCACTTCGCTCCATTATAATCGCACTCTAACCAAACTTATTAATCCTATTACATCTTAAACCTCCAACAACTTAAACATTTCATCATTACAACATTTCAACATTAAAGCCTTTCATTCTCAACCCCCTAAGGCCTCGTTCCTCTAAGCTTAACAAACATACCTTAAAGCAAACAACATTAGAACACTGTTAACCATTTTATTGCCTTACTTCAATCATCCTTTAATATCTCCTTTAGTACATTTCCTAATGCTTTCACCGTCAACATTTAACATATTTAACCTTAAATTCTTATTTTAAATAAATTCCAATCCAAATTCATTTATTTTTACTTATTATTCGTATTTTTATTTAATCAATGTCAATTCTCTCTCCATGTTCATTCTGCTTTGTGCTCGGTGTGAAAGTGGAACTACTTCCTGAGTGTGTGAGCGGGCGTATGCAAATGTATCTCTAGAATGTCACAGAGAACTGGGCCTTAATCTACTACTCTTGTCCATGCATTAAAATCAAAACTATTTTATACATTAAAATCAAAACTATTTTATGCAGTAGACATTGCAAATACATTCTTCAAAAGAACACGACTACCTGCAGAATGATTAGCGCTACCGTACTTATTTCTTAAATCCAAGCAGAAAAAAAAAACAGAAAGTTAGTCTGTCTTTTAAAAATCCCAGTAGATCAATACTTTTTCTAAATCATGATCGAAACTGGAAGTAACTATCCAAAGGTGCAGGATTATAGGCGATTACTCTGCTGTTATGCACATTTCACCAAACAATTTCATACACATCAAATATTATTCCTGATAAAAAATTTAAAAAAATACTTCTTTTGTTTTTAAAGCACATTGTGTGCAGGATTCATTCATCTGTATCATCACAATCCAATTCCATGTATTCAATACAAAGGCTGTTTTGCTTATAGTTTTGTAGACTTTACATTGGCGCACAGAAACACAATCCACAATAGCAATAAGGGAAGGGGAATACAGCAGAGGAACTCATCTGATATGAATGTATAGGCCTCAATCCACGCCCAAAGCAAAGCTCTATAATGGAAGGTTACAATGTTGGAGTTGATGACTTAAGAGTAACCCAAAGTTACTTAGAAGTAACCCAAGCTTCATTCTCTGCATGTCGGCAATATTGTAAAAAATAAAATAAAAACATTAAAATTAGACAGTCGCTATTGCCTAGATCTTTCCATATATTGTACATGGTATGACACTGATGGAGTGATTTAGACTTTAGTGCACTAGTATTTACTGATGGAGTGATTTAGACTTTAGTGCACTAGTATTTACTGATGGAGTGATTTAGACTTTAGTGCACTAGTATTTACTGATGGAGTGATTTAGACTTTAGTGCACTAGTATTTACTGATGGAGTGATTTAGACTTTAGTGCACTAGTATTTACTGATGGAGTGATTTAGACTTTAGTGCACTAGTATTTACTGATGGAGTGATTTAGACTTTAGCGCACTAGTATTTACTGATGGAGTGATTTAGACTTTAGCGCACTAGTATTTACTGATGGAGTGATTTAGACTTTAGTGCACTAGTATTTACTGATGGAGTGATTTAGACTTTAGTGCACTAGTATTTACTGATGGAGTGATTTAGACTTTAGTGCACTAGTATTTACTGATGGAGTGATTAAAACTTTAGTGCACTAGTATTACTGACGGCTGGAAACAGTGAACACAATTACACACATTTCTCTTCTGATGAAAACAATGAGTTAATATTCTGTGAACAAAACATGTATTCACTGATGGTGTTTGTATTTACAGTTTTTCAAAAGGGGGTATATATATATATATATATATATATATATATATATATATATATACAGTGGGTGAGAACAAGTATTTGATGCACCTGCCCATTTTTGGCCGGTTTTCCTACTTACCAAGCATGGTAGACGGTCTGCTAATTTTTATCATAGGTCCATTTTCAACGTGAGAGACCAGATCTAAAACAAAAAATCAGAAAATCACATGTATGATTTTTCAAAGTAATTCAATTTGCATTTTATTCATGACATAATATTTGATACCCATCAGAAAAGCAGAACTAATATTTGGTACAGAACCTTTTTTTGCAATACAGAGATCATACGTTTCCTGTAGGTCTTGACCAGTTTGCACACACTGCAGCAGGGATTTTGGCCCACTCCTCCATACAGACCTTCTCCTGATCCTTCAGGTTTCGGGGCTGTCGCTGGGCAATACGGACTTTCAGCTCCTTCCAAAGATTTTCTATTGGGTTCAGGTCTGGAGACTGGCTAGGCCACTCCAGGACCTTGAGATGCTTCTTACGGAGCCACTCCTTAGTTGCCCTGGCTGTGTGTTTCGGGTCGTTGTCATGCTGGAAGACCCAGCCACGACCCATCTTCAATGCTCTTACTGGGGAAGGAGGTTGTTGGCCAAGATCTCGCGATACATGGCCCCATCCAACCTCCCCTCAATACGGTGCAGTCGTCCTGTCCTCTTTGCAGAAAAGCATCCCTAAAGAATGATGTTTCCACCTCCATGCTTCACGGTTGGGATGGTGTTCTTGGGGTTGTACTCATACTTCTTCTTCCTCCAAACACGGCGAGTGGAGTTTACAAAAAGCTCTATTTTTGTCTCATCAGACCACATGACCTTCTCCCATTCCTCCTCTGGATCATCCAGATGGTCATTGGCAAACTTCAGACAGGCCTGGAAATGCGCTGGCTTGAGCAGGGGGGATCTTGCGTGCGCTGCAGGATTTTAATCCATGACGGCGTAGTGTGTTACTAATGGTTTTCTTTGAGACTGTGGTCCCAGCTCTCTTCAGGTCATTGACCAGGTCCTGCCGTGTAGTTCTGGGCTGATCCCTCACCTTCCTCCTCATCATTGATGCCCCACGAGGTGAGATCTTGCATGGAGCCCCAGACCGAGGGTGATTGACCGTCATCTTGAACTTCTTCCATTTTCTAATAATTGCGCCAACAGTTGTTGCCTTCTCACCAAGCTGCTTGCCTATTGTCCTGTAGCCCATCCCAGCCTTGTGCAGGTCTACAATGTTATCCCTGATGTCCTTACACAGTTCTCTGGTCTTGGCCATTGTGGAGAGGTTGGAGTCTGTTTGATTGAGTGTGTGGACAGGTGTCTTTTATACAGGTAACGAGTTCAAACAGGTGCAGTTAATACAGGTAATGAGTGGAGAACAGGAGGGCTTCTTAAAGAAAAACTAACAGGTCTGTGAGAGCCAGAATACTTACTGGTTGGTAGGTGATCAAATACTTATGTCATGCAATAAAATGCAAATTAATTACTTAAAAATCATACAATGTGATTTTCTGGATTTTCTGGATTCCGTCTCTCACAGTTGAAGTGTACCTATGATAAAAATTACAGACCTCTACATGCTTTGTAAGTAGGAAAACCTGCAAAATCGGCAGTGTATCAAATACTTGTTCTCCCCACTGTATATATATACACGACCGGTCAAAGGTTTGGACACACCTACTCATTCCAGGGTTTTTCTTTATTTTTACTATTTTCTATATTGTAGAAGACATCAAAACTATTAATGGAATCATGTAGTAACCAAAAAAGTGTTAAACAAATAAACATATATTTTATATTTGAGATTTTTCAAAATAGCCACCCTTTGCCTTGATGACAGCTTTGCACACTCTTGGCATTCTCTCAACCAGCTTCATGAGGTAGTCACCTGGAATGCATTTCAATTAACAGGTGTTAACAGGTGTGCCTTCTTAAAAGTTAATTTGTGGGAAAAAAGTATTTGATCCCCTGCTGATTTTGCCCAGTGACAAAGAAATGATCAGTCTATCATTTTAATTTTAATGGTAGGTTTATTTGAACAGTGAGAGACAGAATAACAACAAATAAATCCAGAAAAACGCATGTCAAAAATGTTATAAATTGATTTGCATTTTAATGAGGGAAATAAGTATTTGACCCCCTCTCAATCAGAAAGATTTCTGGCTCCCAGTTGTCTTTTATACAGGTAACGAGCTGAGAATAGGAGCACACTCTTAAAGGGAGTGCTCCTAATCTCAGCTTGTTACCTGTATAAAAGACACCTGTCCACAGAAGCAATCAATCAATCAGATTCCAAACTCTCCACCATGGCCAAGACCAAAGAGCTCTCCAAGCATGTCAGGGATGCTTTATGCACCAAGCCAACCTCCCCCTGGGTTGTGTTCAGTAGAAATTGAAGAAAACAGCACAAAACTGAATTTTAAAAAATAGTTTTTTTTGCTACGATGTGCCCTAAAGAACAGGACCAAGCAGGGTAGCTATAATGTTGACCTCTGACAAAGAGAGGAATTGACATGTTTGTGTTGACATGTTGACCTAATGACAGGCTGATGCTCTGAGGTTAAAGGTCACCAGAGTCATAGCCAGTTACAGCTCCATCTCCATCCATAGTACACATTACATCCAGCCACCACTTTGTGACTCCATCACTTTTACATAATGTTATATCTATCTGTTACAGCTCTCTCTCTCTCTCTCTGACCGCAAATCTAAAGATTGGATGTGAGGGGGTTTGAAATGGCACCATTGTTTTTAAGGATCTCTTAGGTACCTGCTAACTCAGCCCCTGTGTAGGCTACAGTGCATCTACTACTTTGTGACTCCATAACGTTGACATAATGTTACATCTCTCTCTGTCTCTCTCTTCCCCTTTTCCCTTAATAATGATCTTTAGTAGTCTCTAGTAATAATCCATAAATATTGTTATTGTTAATAATTATTATCTTGTAGTCTCTAGTAATAAACCATAAATATTGTTATTGTTAATAATTATTATCTTGTAGTCTCTAGTAATAATCCATAAATATTGTTATTGTTAATAATGATCTCTAGTGGTCTCTTGTAATAATCAATAAATATTGTTATTGTTAATAATGATCTCTAGTGGTCTCTTGTAATAATCCATAAATATTGTTATTGTTAATAATGATCTCTAGTGGTCTCTTGTAATAATCCATAAATATTGTTCTTGTTAATAATGATCTCTAGTGGTCTCTTGCACTAACCACAACTTTACAAAAGCCAAAAAGTTAAAGTAAGCAACTTTCATTGTCTCTTGCTTTTCCATGCCAATGTTAAATCTAAACTAATACAGCAATATTAGAGTATGATAAGCCCTGGGGTTGGCCAGCAGTAATATTAGAGTATGATAAGCCCTGGGGTTGGACAGCAGTAATATTAGAGTATGATAAGCCCTGGGGTTGGCCAGCAGTAATATTAGAGTATGATAAGCCCTGGGGTTGGCCAGCAGTAATATTAGAGTATGATAAGCCCTGGGGTTGGACAGCAGTAATATTAGAGTATGAGAAGCCCTGGGGTTGGACAGCAGTAATATTAGAGTGTGATAAGCCCTGGGTTGGACAGCAGTAATATTAGAGTATGATAAGCCCTGGGGTTTGGACAGCAGTAAAATTAGAGTATGATAAGCCCTGGGGTTGGACAGCAGTAATATTAGAGTATGATAAGCCCTGGGGTTGGACAGCAGTAATATTAGAGTATGATAAGCCCTGGGGTTGGACAGCAGTAATATTAGAGTATGATAAGCCCTGGGGTTGGCCAGCAGTAATATTAGAGTATGATAAGCCCTGGGGTTGGACAGCAGTAATATTAGAGTATGATAAGCCCCGTGGTTGGACAGCAGTAAAATTATAGTATGATAAGCCATGGGGTTGGACAGCAGTAATATTAGAGTATGAGAAGCCCTGGGGTTGGACAGCAGTAATATTAGAGTGTGATAAGCCCTGGGGTTGGACAGCAGTAATATTAGAGTATGATAAGCCCTGGGGTTGGACAGCAGTAAAATTAGAGTATGATAAGCCCTGGGGTTGGACAGCAGTAATATTAGAGTATGATAAGCCCTGGGGTTGGACAGCAGTAATATTAGAGTATGATAAGCCCTGGGGTTGGACAGCAGTAATATTAGAGTATGATAAGCCCTGGGTTGGCCAGCAGTAATATTAGAGTATGATAAGCCCTGGGGTTGGACAGCAGTAATATTAGAGTATGATAAGCCCCCGTGGTTGGACAGCAGTAAAATTAGAGTATGATAAAGCCCTGGGGTTGGGACAGCAGTAATTATTAGAGTATGATAGCCCTGGGGTTGGACAGCAGTAATATTAGAGTATGATAAGCCCTGGGTTGGACAGCAGTAATATTAGAGTATGATAGCCTGGGGTTGGGCAGCAGTAATATTAGAGTATGATAAGCCTGGGGTTGGCCAGCAGTAATTAGAGTATATAAGCCCTGGGGTTGGCCAGCATAATATTAGAGTATTTAAGCCCTGTGGTTGGACAGCAATAATATTAGAGTTATGTAAGCCCTGGGTTGGACAGCAGTAATATTAGAGTATAAAGCCCTGGGTTGGGCAGCAGTATTTAGGGGTATGATAAACCCTGGGGTTGGCCACATAATATTAGGTATATAAGCCCCCGTGGTTGGACACAGTTAATATTAGAGTAGATAAGCCCTGGGGTTGGGCAGCAGTAATATTAGAGTTGATAAACCCTGGGGTTGGACAGCAGTAATATTGAGTATGAGAAGCCCTGGGTTGGACAGCGTAATATTAGAGTATGATAAACCCTGGGTTGGCCAGCAGTAATATTTGAGTATGATAAGCCCTGGGTTGGACCAGTAATATTAAGTATGATAAAAACCCTGGGGTTGGACCTATAATATTAGAGTATGATAGCCCTGGGGTTGGACAAACAGTAATGTTTGAGTATGAGAAGCCCCGGGTTGGAAAAGCATTAAAATTAGAGTATATAAACCCTGGGGTTGGCCAGCATAATATTAGAGTATGATAAGCCTGTGGTTGGACAGCATTTAAAATTAGAGTATGATAAGCCCCGGGGGTTGGGGCAGCAGTAATATTTGAGTATGATAAGCCCTGGGTTTGGGCAGCAGTAATATTTGAGTATGAGAAGCCCTGGGGTTGGACAGCAGTAATATTAGAGTATGATAAAACCCTGGGGTTGGACACAGTAATATTAGAGTATGATAACCCTGGGGTTGGACAGCAGTAATATTTGAGTATGATAAACCCTGGGGTTGGAAAAGCAGTAATATTAGAGTATGATAAGCCCTGGGGTTGGACAGCAGTAAAATTAGAGTATGATAACCCTGGGGTTGGACAGCAGTAAATAATTAAAAAGTATGATAAACCCTGGGGTTGGACAGCAGTAATATTAGAGTATGATAAACCCTGGGGTTGGACAGCAGTAATATTAGAGTATGATAAGCCCTGGGGTTGGACAGCAGTAAAATTAGAGTATGATAAACCCTGGGGTTGGACAGCATAATATTAGAGTATGATAAAACCCTGGGGTTTGGCAGCAGAATATTAGGTATGATAAACCCTGGGGTTGGACAGCAGTAATATTAGAGATGATAACCCTGGGGTTGAACCAGTAATATTAGAGTTTTGATAAACCCTGGGGTTGGCCAGCAGTAAAACATTGCTCTGTTCAGACCACACTCATGGAGAACATTGGCTGGTTTTGGGAACAGATTGCCCTGTTCAGACTACAGCCAACCTGAGATGTGGTAGTTAGCTTAGTGGACACAGCGGTAAAGAGATCCTTTATAGAGCTTAACCATTTACCACTGGAGTAATAGCCTTTTCAACCTGTCTAGAGGTTGAAACTCAACTTCAGAGAGTCACTCACACAGAAACCGATGTTATGGCTTGAGAACAGGGGGAGCAAACTGGTGTGTGTGTGCGCGTGTGTGTGAGTCTCTGTGTGTGTGTATATATGTTTACATTTTGAGAGTATGCTGTCATTCTCATGATCAGTCTAGACACTTTGACAAGGGTATGGATCAGGGAGTGTTGCAACACAAGAGGTGCCCCTCCTCCTCCGTATGGGAACCCTTGACAAAATTGCTTTTTTTAAATCAACCCCCGTATTGCCTTGCCAGAGCAGAGGCAATTTTCGCAATGCTCACCTGGGCTCAGGGAGGTTTATATATAGTAGTATCATTAATGGGAGCTACGCTTCACCATTCCCCTCTCAACTGGTCGTGGAGATGGAGTGAGGGAAAGACAGCCTGTAATAAAGTCAGCGATGTGTCACAATCACATGGCTCTTGTCTTCCCCCCCCCTCTCTCTCCCTCCCCCCTCTCCCCTCTCTCTCCTCTCCTCTCTCTCTTTCCCCCTCTCTCCTCTTCGTCTCCCCTTCCCCCCTCTCTCTCTCTCTTTTCTCTCTCTCTCTCCCCCCTCTCTCTCTCTCTCTCTCCCCCTCTTCGCTCTTCTTTTCTCTCTCCCCCTCCTCAGTGTATGGCTCTGTCTGTTTTAGCCCCTCTATTCTTCTTCTTTGTCTCTCTCCTTTCCCTCCTCCTTGTCTTCCCTCTGTTCTCTCTCTGAAGTGAACATCTGCGCTACGTTCCAACAGCATGGCGAGCCTGTCCCCGAGTCCCGTCAGGCACCACCAGATGCTCCCTCTCCTCCAACGGTTCTGCCTTGGGCCCCCGGGGCCCCAGCTGGAATGTGTAACCCTAATTACCAGGGTTTTTATTCTAATCAGATTCATGCCATGGGTACAGAACAGCAGGCCATAGCGCTTTCCCAAATGACACCCTATTCCCTGTATAGTGCGCAATGTTTGACCAGAGCCCTATGGGGACTAATCAGGGGATAGTATTCAGTTTGGGATGCAGCACCTGTCTTTATGCTTAAGACTCAGTGAGAATAACAGGAGAGGGAAAAGTTATCTGCTTCTGTTGCCGTATGTTATGGTGGTATGTGTTTGTTTGTGTTTGTTGGTGTGTGTGTTGTTGTGTTGTGTGTTGTGTTGTTTGTGTGTTATGTGACCTTGTTTGGAATGATAGGTGTGGATGAAAGATGTCTTGTATTAGAACTGAGAATGTTCCTGATATTTGGCCTCTAATTCACAGATCAATGGTTTGGTTCTGAAGGACTGCACTTTAAGTGAATTTGGAGGACTGAAACACTGGCCGCCTGCATTGTGATGTCTTAGAGATCCAAACACTGAAGGCCCGCAAATATTGAGAACAAACTAAGGCCAGCGTAATGTAGAGATCAGAACCTGAAGGCCCACAGAATTTAGAGAACAACACTGAAGGCCCACAAGATTAGAGATCCAGAACACTGGAAGGCATCAGAAATTAGAGAACCATAACCTGAAGCCGCAATATTAGATCCAGAACGGAAGCCCAGCGAATATTAAGATCCGAACTGAGCCAAAATATTAAGAACAAACACTGAAGGCCGCAAATTTAGAGATCCTGAACACTGTAAGCCTCAGAATATTAGGATCCATGAACAGAAAGCCCAGCAAATTGAGATCCCAGAACACTGAGTCCGAGAATATTAGAGATCCAGAACACTGAAGGCCCAGCAGAATATTAGAGATCCAGAACACTGAAGGCCCAGCAGAATATTAGAGATCCAGAACACTGAAGGCCCAGCAGAATATTAGAGATCCAGAACACTGAAGGCCCAGCAGAATATTCAATTACATACTGAAAATAGTCTGAACAATAAAGAGAACCGAGCTGTTCAAAGCTTCTCTTTTCTTAAAGCTTTTCTTAACTCTCTCACACACACACGCACGCACGAATACACACGCACATACACACACACAAACACAACGGACCTAATAAGATTGCATTTTGTCTCATTGAAAGAGGCATTTCGATGTATATTCAAGCCGCTAAACCAGACACGCTCTGTCACTGTAGGAGAATAACTAGCCACGCCTAAACTAACCAATAGCTGAAGACAGGGGCACACAGATTCCCGCTACAACCCAAACAGATACGGAATGCTGAAGGAAACCCCACAAATGGGAGAAGTACTATTTTCATGGACAGTCACCTTGCAATGACTCCTCTCTCTCTCTCTCTCTCTCTCTCTCTCTCTCTCTCAATCTCAACCTTCTCATCTTCAATTCTCTAGCCTTCTCTCCTGCTTCCGACTCGTCTCTTCTACTCTCTCAATCATCTCGAGTCCACGTCCGCTACAATCTGAAATACAGCCTCTATCGTAACATAAACATTCCTCCCAGAATTCTTTCAAGAAAAGCATTTTCAAATGTCCATTGATTAGATCTACAATCGTCTAATCCAGACTCTCTCTCTCTCATCCTCTAGCCTCTCTCTCTCTTCCTTCCTCCTCGGACAGCTGCATTCCGCTCAACAAGACACGATTCACTGCGCGGTCAATATCTTTTTGCGATCTTCGCTGCTCTCATTGTTACATGCATTGATGAAATTCCTCGTCATCTACAGTTGGCGCGTTGGATGAACTGATCCTTCTTCGCTTAGGTAGCCAGCGCCAATTCAATGAAGCCACAAACTTTCTGTCGCACATAACGCGCTTATTACTTTGGAACAGACGGAGAGGGTCAGATATCTTTTTGGAGTTTTGAATCTTCTTCATGGTGCCGAACGAGGGCAAAAGTCAACCGTCAGATCTAAGCAGCTTTGAGCGGTTGGATATAGAGCTGTGTCGCTGATCTGTCCGTTCAGGTCGCTTACCTACTCAACCGCAAATCTGCTGAATAGCAACCCTTCTATACGAGCGGACAATGGATTTACTTTTTTAAAAAAAAAAAGGGGCCCCCCAAAACCCAAAATAAAGAAAAACCCCCCAAAAAAATTTTTTTCCCAAGCCCTTTCTTTTTTTTCCCCCCCCTTTCTTAACTTTTTCCCCCCAAACCCTTACCCCTTCCCCCCCCCCCCCCCAAAAAATTTTTTTCGGGGTTTTTTATTTTCCCCTCCCCCCTTTCCCTTGAATTTCCCCCCCCCTTTTCCCCCCTTTTTTTCCCCCCCCTTCCCCTCTCCCCCCCCTTTTCCCGTTTTAAAACCCCCGGGGGGGAAAAAGTTTCCCCCCTGGGGGCCCAAAATTTCTTTCTTCCTCTCTTTTTTAAATCCCCCACCCAATTCTTTCCCCCCCTTCCCTACGCCGGGTTTTCCCAACAAGCAATTCTGGGAAGGGAATCTTCTTGGGCCGCATGGGAAAATGTATTAAAAAATTCCTTTTTTATGTTGGGCTATTGGGGGCCCCCTTTAAAAAAAAAATTTCTTAAAAAACCCGTTTATACGGCAGACGGGGAAATTTTTTAAGGAACTTTTTAAATGGGCCATAACTGGGGCAAACAAGTGACAAAGTTTTGAGGGTTATTAGAGCGTTCGGATTTGAGCGTTAAAACCTTGGGCAAACTCAAAATGCCCCCTTTTTCGACGCGGCAAAGGGGTCTCCCGCCTTTGGGGGGAAAATTTTTAAATTTAAAAACGGGGTTTCAAAAATTTTTTGAAACAGTTTTGCTGAACTCTTTTGGGGGAAAAGGAAGGGGAGGGGGAAAAAAAAAGGGGGGGGGGAAAAAAGAAAAGGGGGGGGAAAAAAGAAACCCGAAGCCGCCCAGGAATGGACCACGGGGCCCCCCGACAAAATTTGTGAGAAACCCTCTCAGTAACGGGGAAAAAAGGGGAAGGGGTTT
This sequence comes from Coregonus sp. 'balchen', assembly GCA_902810595.1. Classification (NCBI taxonomy): domain Eukaryota; kingdom Metazoa; phylum Chordata; class Actinopteri; order Salmoniformes; family Salmonidae; genus Coregonus; species Coregonus sp. 'balchen'. Next base: position 6,885,401 of record LR778284.1, read on the forward strand.
GCCAAGGGTGGGGGGAAATGCACCTTCCCGATTTTCAATTTCCCAAAAAACCGAGGGGGGGCCCCGCGGTCCCCCCCCTTTTCCCGTTTTAAATTTCGGGTTTCTATATTGGTTTTCTAAATTGGGGGTTTTTAGGTTTCTTAAAAAGGAAAAAAAACTCCCAAAAACACTCTTTTTGGGGGGGCCTTCCGGGGCCCCCGGGGGGGTTTTTTTCGTGTGCAGAGAAATTTTTTAAGTTTTGCCCTTGCCTACCTGAGATATTTCGCTTGGTTAATTCATAATACCTGCTTGGCCTATTTCAGATATTTTGTTGTGTGGGCCCGGGTTGTAGCTAATTTTTTTATTTTTAATTAATATTTAAATAGTGGGGGACTAGGCTATTGGTTATGATTATCAATCATATTATATATTTTTTACCTTTAATTACCACGTTTAATCAGTATAATACCTGCCTAAAATTATTGCCCAAAATTTTAGCGGGTAAATAATAGCGGCTTAACCGTCTAATCATTCAAATCAGATCCATCAGACCAACCCTTTAAGTTCATTACCAAAGAGGGGGGAAGAACATCCCGTTCCACCTCTCCTCTTTCCCCTTTTTCCTTGTGTGCCACCTGTTCATTTTTCCCTTTTCCCCGAACCGGGAAGGCAGCCCCTTTTAACTAGGCCACTGCAAAATGCGTCTCTGAATGCATAGGCTATGGCCAATTCGTTTTATTAAACTCAACAACAACAGACTAAAAGTGGAAAAATCAAACAAGAGGTTAAATGAAGCTGGTTTAAAAAACAATACGAATATACTAACTTAATTGATAGGGGCATTGGAGAAAAGGTCGCCTGCCTACCCGTGTGTATGGTGGGTCTGCAGTTGTCGGGTTGCCTTCTGTTAGTCCTTTTTCCCCTCTTTGTGGGATAGAAAGTCTTTTCTTGGAATTAAGGGATACCCTTTGGGGACCAGACCTAACTTCCCAATTTTGGGGGGGGGGCCCATTTCCCCCGTTACAGGAGAGTTGTTACAGCCAGGTAATCATAGCCGGCCAGGCAAGTGTTAACTGTTTGGGATTTAAAATGGGGTTAGCCTTTTTCTCCAGTGGTTTTTGGGAACATTAAACCCCCCTTTGTTTTTGGCCCTTCACCCCTTTGGGGAAAAGGGGAGTCGAAAAAATCTTATCAGCTTTGATCAAAGAGATGTTGATCAATAGTATGGCCAATAGAATAAAGAGAGAGAGGGAGAGAGAGAGAGGGGGAGAAAGGGGGAGGGGGGGAAGGGGGGGGGAGCCCCCCCAGAAGGGGTTTTTTTAAGGAAAAAGGGGAAAGGAAAGAGGAGAGCCCCCTAGGAGGGGGGAGGGAGACAAAAGAAGGATTTAAGAGGAAAAAGAGGAGGAGAGGAGGGGGAGACGGAAGTTTAGGAGAGGAGAGAGAGTGAGAGAGAGAGGGGAGAGGGGAGGAAGAGAGAGGACGGGAGGGAGGGAGGGGGGGGGAGAGGGAGAGGAGAGAGAGAAGAGGGGGAGAGAGAAAAGATACAGGGAGACAGAGAGACAGAGGGGGAAAGGGGGTCGGGGAGAGAGAGAGAAGAATGAAAGGGGGGAGGAGAAAAGGGGAGGAAAGAGAGAGGGGGAGGAGAGAAAAAAGGGGACGGGGGGGAGGGGGAGAGAGAGGGAAAAGGGGGGGAAAAGGATTGAGAGAGAGAAAAAAGGGGGGGGGGGAGGAGGGGAGAGGGGAGAGGAGAGGGGAGAAGGGGGGGGAGAAAGGGGGAGAAAAGAGGGTTAGAGAGGAGAGAGAAAAGGGGGAGGGGGGAGAGAGAGAGAGAAGGGGAAGGCGGGGGAAGGGGGGGAGGAAAAGGGGGAGGGGGAGAGGAGAGAAGGAGAAGAGAAGAGGAGAGAAAGGGGGAGGGGGGAGGGAAAGGGGTGGGAAGGGGTGGGGGGGAGAGGGGAGAGATAGAGGGGAGAGGAGGGGAGAGAGAGCCGCCAGAGCTAAAGGGGGGAGAGAGAGAGCCCGGAGCGGAAAAGATTAAAAAGGGGGAGAAAAAAAAGAAAAAGGGGGAGAGGGAGGGGAAAAATAAGAGAAAGAGAGAAAGGGGGAGGGGAAAAAAGGGAAAAAGAGAAAGGGAGAAAGAGAGAGAGAAGGGGAGGGAGAAGGTGGGGAAGGGGGGGGGAGGCATGGAGAGAAAGGGGGGCGGGGGGAGAGGGGGAGAGAGAAGGGGGGGGGGAAGGGGGGAGAGGAAAAGGGGGGTAAGGGGAGAGGGGGAGGGGGAGAGAGAGAGAAAGAGAGAGAAAGGGGGGAAGAGGAGGGGAAAGGGACGGGGGGAGAGAGAGAGAGAGAGGGGGAAAAGGGGGAGGGGGGAGAGAGAGAGAAGGGGGGGAAAAAGGGGTTTAGGGGAAGAGAGAAGGGGGGGAGGGTGGAGAGAGGGGGGAGAGAAGGGGAGGAGGAAGGGGAGGGGGAAACGGGGAGGGGGGGAAAGAAGAGAAAAGGGGGGGGGGGAGAGGGGCGAGAGAAGGGGGAAGGCGGGGGGAGGAAAAAGGGGGGAGAGAGAGAGGAGAATTTTTTTTTTTGGGGGGACAGAGAAAAGAGAGAGGGAGAGAGGAAGAGGAGAGGGGAGAGAGAGAGAGAAAAGGGGGGGGGGAGGGGGAAAAAGGATGAGAAGAAGGGGGGGGGGGCGGGGGAGGGAGGGAAGGAGGGAAGAAGGGGTGGGGAGAGAAGAGAGAGGAGAGGAGAAGGAGAGAGAGGGAGAGAGAGAGGGGAAGGGGAGGAGAGAGGGGGGGAGGAGGAGAGAGGAAAAAGGAAAACAGGGCAGACCGATAGAGAGAGAGAAGAAGGGAGGAGAGGGGGAGAGGGAAGAGGAGAGAGAGATTTTAAGTATGTAAAAAATTTTTCTTGGCCCTGTCAATAAAGTCTATTGAATTGAATTGAATTGGGGGGGAGAGAGAGGGAGAGAGAGGGTTTGAGAAAAAGGGGAAAAAGAGAGGGACAGAGAGCAATAGGGCATGGTTTTTGGTATTAACCTTTTGAAGAGTACATAAACCCTACATGAGAAGGGCCCCACATTTTCCTAGGGAAAGAAACCGTGTGTTGTTTTCAGTTCCAGGGGGTGGGGGGTGGTTCCAGGCCGAGCCTTTTGTGTGGTTTTCAAACCTTTCCCAAAGGGGGGGTGGGGTCCCTACCCTTGGGGGTTTTTTGTGGCGGCTGAAAAAGGTTCCAAAGGGAACGGGGGTTGCCCCACCGCCCCATCCCCCTTCAAAACCTCTCGCCAAACCCCGAAAATTTTACCAAAGGCAGGTCCAACACACACCCGAACCCCCGGGCCTCTACCAATGGTTGAGGTTTAGGTTTAGACACAAAACCCCCGAAAACCCCCGGTCCCTTACCATTTTTGGTGAAGTCGTCAGGTTTAGACACACACACCGAACCCCAGGTCCCTCTACCATATAGGTTGAAGTCGTCAGGTCTAGACACACACACCGAACCCAGGTCCCTCTACCATATGTTGAAGTCGTCAGGTCTCAGACACACACACGAACCCCAGGTCCCTCTACCATTATGGTTGAAGTCGTCAGGTCTCAGACACACACACCGAACCCCAGGTCCCTCTACCATTATGGTTGAAGTCGTCAGGTCTCAGACACACACACACCGAACCCCAGGTCCCTCTACCATTATGGTTGAAGTCGTCAGGTCTCAGACACACACACCGAACCCCAGGTCCCTCTACCATTATGGTTGAAGTCGTCAGGTCTCAGACACACACACCGAACCCCAGGTCCCTCTACATATTTGTTTCAGGTCTCAGACAAGTTACTTATTAGGCGAGTGCAGTTCTTGGATCCAACTCTGTTTAAAATGATGGAAATGTGATGTTTATTTGGTGCTTTACTTTGAACTGTGTATTCCCTGCCCCAGACTTCCTAGCTGTGTTATTATCAAGGGTTCAACTGTTCACATAAGTGTGCAGTGATAGCAGTATCTGAAACATTAGCTATGAAATACTTCAAAACGTTGAGTTGAGTCCAACTAATGAACTGCTTCCTGAAACAGACAGACACACAACTGAAGTTTGATGTACTGAAAATGTTTAAATGGTGATTCATAGCTAGTCAGTATGTGTAGCATGAGTCTCCCTAACAGACAGACACATTCCCCATCTCTCCTTACTGAGTCTCTACTTCTAATGGTGTTGACCCCTCTACCTCCTGAGTCTCTACTTCTAATGGTGTTGACCTCTCTACCTCCTGAGTCTCTCTACTTCTAATGGTGTTGACCCCTATACCTCCTGAGTCTCTACTTCTAATGGTGTTGACCCCTCTACCTCCTGAGTCTCTACTTCTAATGGTGTTGACCTCTCTACTTCCTGAGTCTCTACTTCTAATGGTGTTGACCCCTATACCTCCTGAGTCTCTACTTCTAATGGTGTTGACCCCTCTACCTCCTGAGTCTCTACTTCTAATGGTGTTGACCCCTATACCTCCTGAGTCTCTACTTCTAATGGTGTTGACCCCTATACCTCCTGAGTCTCTACTTCTAATGGTGTTGACCTCTCTACCTCCTGAGTCTCTCTACTTCTAATGGTGTTGACCCCTATACCTCCTGAGTCTCTACTTCTAATGGTGTTGACCCCTCTACCTCCTGAGTCTCTACTTCTAATGGTGTTGACCCCTCTACCTCCTGAGTCTCTACTTCTAATGGTGTTGACCCCTATACCTCCTGAGTCTCTACTTCTAATGGTGTTGACCTCTCTACCTCCTGAGTCTCTACTTCTAATGGTGTTGACCCCTATACCTCCTGAGTCTCTACTTCTAATGGTGTTGACCCCTGTACCTCCTGAGTCTCTACTTCTAGGTGTTGACCCCTCTACTCCTGAGTCTCTCTACTTCTAATGGTGTTGACCCCTATACCTCTGAGTCTCTACTTCTAATGGTGACCCTCTACCTCCTGAGTCTCTCTACTTCTAATGGTGTTGACCCTCTCCCTCCTGAGTCTCTCTACTTCTAATGGTGTTGACCCCTCTACCTCCTGAGTCTCTCTACTTCTAATGGTGTTGACCCCTCTACTTCCTGAGTCTCTACTTCTAATGGTATTGACCCCTCTACCTCCTGAGTCTCTACTTCTAATGGTTTGACCCTCTACTCCTGAGTCTCTACTTCTAATGGTGTTGACCCTTACTCCTGAGTCTCTACTTCTAATGGTTTGACCCCTTACTCCTGAGTCCTCTACTTCTATGGTTACCTTACCTCTGAGTCTCTACTTCTAATGTGTGACCCTACTCTGAGTACTACTCTAATTTTATACCCTCCGAGTCTTCTACTTCTAATGGTGTTGACCCCTACCTCCTGAGTCTCTCTACTTCTAATGGTGTTGACCCTCTACCTCCTGAGTCTTCTACTTCTATGGTGTTGACCCCTATACCTCCTGAGTCTCTCTACTTAATGGTGTTGACCCTCTACCTCTGAGTCTCTTACTTTAATGGTGTTGACCCTATAACTCCTGAGTTCTTACTTCTAATGGTGTTGACCCCTCTACCTCTGAGTCTCTGACTTCTAATGGTGTTGACCCCTTACCTCCTGAGTCTCTACTTCTAATGGGGTGACCCTCTACCTCTGGCTCTACTTCTAAGGCGTTGACCCTCTACTCCTGGTCTTATTCTATGGTGTAGACTCTTCATCTCTCTCTCTTACTCTACGCTCTCTCTCTCTCTCTCTCTCTCTCTCTCTCTCTCTCTCTCTCTCTCTCTCTCTCTCTCTCTCTCTCTCTCTCTCTCTCTCTCTAGGTTCATTGCTGTGTCCATCCCTCTGAACTACAACAGGAAGCACGTTGACCAGCGTCAGATCATCCTGCTGTCAGGCACCTGGCTCATAGCCCTGGCCGTGGCCTCCCCCGTCATGCTGGGTATCAACAACATCCCGCACCGTGACCCCACTGAGTGTAAACTGGAAGATGACAACTACGTAGTGTACTCCTCTGTCTGCTCCTTCTTCATCCCCTGCCCCATCATGCTCCTCCTCTACTGCGGAATGTTCCGGGGCCTGAAGAGGTGGGAGGAGGCGCGCAAGGCCAAGCTGAGGAACAGCATCCAGGCCTGTAGGAAGCTTCAGCATGCAGCCGCCGCCGCCGTGCCTCCTCCGGGGACCATCCCCGGGCCGCTGCCCATGCCCCTGCCCAGGATCATCGAGAGGGATCTGGCTCAGGCCCGGCTGGGGCTGGAGGATAATGATGACTTTCGGCAGCCGGACTGCCCCCCGTTCCCCTCGGAGTACAGGGAGAGGATCAGCTCCGTGCCGTCTATCTCCTACCAGCAGCAGCCGCAGAAGAGGAAGCGAGCCAAGATCAACGGCAGGGAGAGGAAGGCAATGAGGGTTCTTCCTGTTGTGGTGGGTAAGTGCCGCAGATAAATGTTTGGAAGGGTCAAAAACTCACAAAGTTTCCCCTGACTTGTCAAAACTCATAAAGGTTCCCTTCAAACTTGTCAAAAACTCACAGAGGTTTCCCTCAAACTTCAAGTCTTAGAGTATGAATCATAGTGGTCCTCTGTAGCTCAATTGGTAGAGCATGGCGCTTGTAACGCCAGGGTAGTGGGTTCGATCCCCGGAACCACCCATACGTAAAAATGTATGCACACATGACTGTAAGTCGCTTTGTATAAAAGCGTCTGCTAAATGGCATATTATATATTATTATAGTCAAGTTTCAAGTCTTTGTGACTGACTCAAGTCCCCATCTCTGCTTCCCCCTTCTCTTTCTACTGAGAGCTCATAGGGTTGGTTCTGACTGGTCGTGATCAGACCTGGGTCAAATACGTGTTCTGGGCACATAGTGTATAAACCTCGTATGGCCGACCTCAAAGCACACATTGCTTTCTCCAAAGGCTTAACAAAATACTTTTTCAAATATGTCATAAAAAACTAACACCCATTGGAAGCCTTAAAGGCCAGGCTAGACGGTCACTATCAGATAGTCCTGGGAACCGGTTCTCCAGTTATAATGACAGGATACATTAAAAACAAAAGGATGAGTATTGTGTTCCAGCTTCTTATTCACTGACCTGCTTAATGGATGAACATGTTAATCAAACCCGGACCTGGAAATTGATAGAAAGGTTCAATCATGAAAGTCTGAATGAAAGTGATGAAAAGGATCAAATACCCAGCAGGCCAAACTGGTTGAAATGATGTCATTATGTCATTATGTCATTATGTTATTATGTCATTAAGTCATTTTAACCAGTTTGGCCCACTGGGAGAGTATTGTGTTTCAGCCTCTCCGGAGTCACTGACCTGGAAATTAATTATGGGCCCCAACGGTCTAAATGGAAATGATGCATTGATATACCTAGGGGGAATTCTCTATCTATCTCTCATTTCTGGAGATATTCACTTTTGGCCACAGCATCATCATTCATGAATAATTTGCGGTGGTTGAGTCATTTTCTCAGTGTCAGGCTGATGAGGTGCATTTTTTATGAAACATGCACTATGTTTGAGTGGTGGATGCTGGTGGCGCATCCTTCATCTTCATCGGTGGGAGAAAAAAAAACATCCTTATATAAAAAGGTGCTGTGTCCTGTTGTGCTCTCATGGCTTCCTGATCTGTCATAATGAACTGGTGCACGCTTAAAAAAGGGGTTCCAGAATAGGTTATTTGGCTGTCCTCATTGGAGAACCCTTTTGAAGAATCTTTTTGGGTTCCAGGTAGAACACTCTGTGGAAAGGGTTCTACATGGAACCCAAAGGGTTCTACTTGGGAAAAGGATAACCAAATAAGCTTTTTTTAAAGAGTGTGGTGTGTCCACTGCCGTGAGCTACTTTTATATTTAAATGATTAATGGGAAAAGATAACAATAAGCTTTTTTCAAAAGAGTGTAGGTGTGTCTACTGCCGTGAGCTACACAGCTGTTAGTAATTACATGATGTAAGGTGTTGACCAGCAGATAACAACCTTTCTAATACACAATTATGAGAATGCTACAGGTGTTGACAGCAGATACACAGCTTGTTAGTAAAATACAGAATGCTACAGGTGTTGACAGCAGATACACAGCTTGTTAGTAAAATACAGAATGCTACAGGTGTTGACAGCAGATACACAGCTTGTTAGTAAAATACAGAATGCTACAGGTGTTGACAGCAGATGCAAAATTATTATGCACTTATCATCAATAATGAAACGTTAATGATAAGCAACTATATGTTGTTGGCAAGCAACACAACTAAATAGTTAAACACGTTAAAAACACATACTAATCAAATCATGCCAAAGGTCATCAAACCCAGCCAATAGCTAGCACACCTTGGAGGCAATGGAATTTACTAAACCCAAAGAAGGAAAGCCCTTGGATATCAGTACCATCTTACCAGAGAAACTGATAAACGAGGGCCTACACTTTATCATGTGGGCTCCTGTAGAGTTCCCCAAGCAACACAGCTAAGGTAAAGGTCTGCAGTCATCAGATGCTAGGTCTAACAGAAGGTCTGCAGTCATCAGATGCTAGGTCTAACAGAAGGTCTGCAGTCATCAGATGCTAGGTCTAACAGAAGGTCTGCAGTCATCAGATGCTAGGTCTAACAGAAGGTCTGCAGTCATCAGATGCTAGGTCTAACAGAAGGTCTGCAGTCATCAGATGCTAGGTCTAACAGAAGGTCTGCAGTCATCAGATGCTAGGTCTAACAGAAGGTCTGCAGTCATCAGATGCTAGGTCTAACAGAAGGTCTGCAGTCATCAGATGCTAGGTCTAACAGAAGGTCTGCAGTCATCAGATGCTAGGTCTAACAGAAGGTCTGCAGTCATCAGATGCTAGGTCTAACAGAAGGTCTGCAGTCATCAGATGCTAGGTCTAACAGAAGGTCTGCAGTCATCAGATGCTAGGTCTAACAGAAGGTCTGCAGTCATCAGATGCTAGGTCTAACAGAAGGTCTGCAGTCATCAGATGCTAGGTCTAACAGAAGGTCTGTAGTCATTTTGTAAGTCGCTCTGGATAAGAGCGTCTGCTAAATGACGTAAATGTAAATGTAATCAGAAGCTAGGTCTAACAGAAGTTCTGCAGTCATCAGATGCTAGGCCTATTAGAAGTGTCACTTCAGTCTGCCATTCTCTACCTGACTAAGTATAGCTTAAAGCCTTCAATCCAATCATTATGTAACACTTTGGATCGTCGCTCCAGATCTTCTTACCCCCACAACACACATGACCACAGGTTTAAGTATAGAGGTGCCTAGTCATTCGTTCACGGCTTCAGCTAATGAGCAGAAAACAGATGGAAGTGTTGAGGAGAGTTTAATTTGTTCATTGGTCTCCAATTACACAGCCAGACTGACTGATGTTCCTATGTCTTTGGTAATCCATGTGGGAGACCGTATGGGTCATGACTCATTACACAGATAGTCATTTCACACTATCATGCCCAATCCAAACATAACTGGATATTTTCTTTTCACATTGTCCTGCCTAGCAGAGTAATCAGGTCAGCTCAGTACAGCTTGGTTCGGCTCAGCAGTGTGAAAAGCCCATCAGTGTTTTCTAACAAACAAACAGAGTTTAAAGTCAACAAAATGATCGCTGCTGTTCACAGATCAGGTTTTTCAGCGGACTTTCAAGTAATAATATTAATAATAATATGCCATTTAGCAGACGCTTTTATCCAAAGCGACTTACAGTCATGCGTGCATACAGGAGGCAGCTGGCTTCAGGGAACACTCCTAGCGTCACATCAATTAGTATTAGCAGGAAATACAGTTAACCATGCAGGGCCACGCCCACTGCTGTGGACACAACAGGCTCTCCGTCACAACAGCAGGCAGTCGGTGAGGGTGGTTCATGTTAACGACAACACAGACCAACAACAACAGTGGCCGTGTGCACTCAGTAGATCACCGGCTGGGTGGAGTGTGTGCGTACTACCCTCACTCAGTAGATCACCGGCTGGGTGGAGTGGTGTGTACTACCCTTACTCAGTAGATCACCGGCTGGGTGGAGTGTGTGCGTACTACCCTCACTCAGTAGATCACCGGCTGGGTGGAGTGTGTGTGTACTACCCTCACTCAGTAGATCACCGGCTGGGTGGAGTGTGTGCGTACTACCCTCACTCAGTAGATCACCGGCTGGGTGGAGTGTGCGTACTACCCTCACTCAGTAGATCACCGGCTGGGTGGAGTGTTGTGTGTACTACCCTTACTCAGTAGATCACCGGCTGGGTGGAGTGTGTGGTGTGCTACCCTTACTCAGTAGATCACCGGCTGGGTGGAGTGTGTGTGCTACCCTTACTCAGTAGATCACCGGCTGGGTGGAGTGTGGTGTGTACTACCCTTATCAGTAGATCACCGGCTGGGGTGGACCGTGTGTGTGTACTACCTCACTCAGTAGATCACCGGCTGGGTGGAGTGGTGTGTACTAACCCCTCCACTCAGGTCCAGATCACGCTGGGGGGTGGAGTGTGTGCTACCTACTCAGTAGATCACGGCTGGGTGGAGTGTGTACTCCTACTCAGTAGATCACGGCTGGGTGGAGTGTGTTGTGTACTACCCTACTCAGTAGATCACCGGCTGGGTGGAGTGTGTGTGCGTACTACCCTACTCAGTAGATCACCGGTTGGGTGTCGATGAACGGTGTGCGATTCAACATGTCAAATAGTTGGGAAATGAACAGAGAATTAGGGTGTTCTGTGGTCAGAGGCGAGGCTGTGCATGGCCGACGTCCGCGTTACATTGAGGGTAGATATTAAGTTACTGATGGTAGTGATTCCTACACGGACAGTTAGGAGTATAGGAGGGGAAAGGAAGGAGAAGCATTTAGCTCCTACTCAACGGACAGACAGACAGACATCAGCTCCTCTCCTACTCAACGACAGACGGACAGACAGACATCAGCTCCGCTCCTACTCAACGGACAGACAGACAGACAACACATCAGACCCTCTCCTACTCAAAAGACAGACAGACAACAGACGACATGACAATTGAGCCTCTTTTCCATTGACATCAAACTTAGGTTATCAGAAGGTTAAAGGACAGAAAATGTCCTATTTTCAATTTGTGAAAGGCCTTTGTTGACTGAAATTGTTTTCCACATTGGTCAGATTCTACACTCTGTTGTAGGTGAGCTAAAAGAAGCTGGACCAATGTTGATCCTTTGACTGCAGGGGAAGACGACAGTAAGGCGACACAGGAGGAGCAGACACAGTCAGAGGTCATTGTTCCGGGGTGGGCGCTCATGGCAAGCAAGTCAGATGGTATTGTTCAGGGTGAGTGCTCCTGAGAGAGCACAGCAGATGGTCATTGTTCAGGGTGTGTCATAGAAGAGCCAGTCAGATGAATGTTAGGTGGCTGCTCCAGGAGAGCATGTCAGATGGTCATTGTTCAGGGTGGCTGAACAGAGGGACACAGTATGATCTATGCTTTAGGGGCTCAGAGGCTGCTCCATGGAGGAGAGCACAGTCAGATGGTCATTGCTTCCAGGGGTGCAGTGATTAGTTAGGGACCGGTAAGCAGGGTTCAAATTACACCGTGGAAATTGGAAACATTCGTGAAGGTTAATCTAACTGACATTTTGGGACATTCTAGGGGGTGCTCAACATCTCTAGGTGGTGCCCAACATATCTTGGGGGTGCCTGACATCAAAGTCTTTGACTTGTGGGGGGGGGGGGGGGTCCGAATCAATATTAAAATTATAATTTCCCTGTTCAGGAGCTGGTATACCTAGTCTGTGTTCCAAATGGTACCCTATTCCCTATTTAGTGCACTACTTTAGTCCAGAGGCCTCTGACGGCTCTAGTCAAAAGTAGTGCACTACATAGGGAATAGGGTACCATTTGGGACCCGCCCGTAATCTGTATCGCAACTCCACCCGACCGCCAAGCCCTTGACTGAGTATTTATAGCAATCCCATCAAACACTCCTGCATTATTAACCTCACCAGAGAGGCAGGCAGGTTTCTAATCTACAAGCACATCAGCTTCCCTATTCCCTCCATAGTGCACTACTTTTGACCATGAATAGGGTGCTATTTGGGACTCCCCCCGTGGTAATTTTGACAGGGGTCTGGTCAGTGTAAATGAGTGTTACCCAGGTGTCGTTGTGAATCGGTTGCATCTGAAATAGTTTGGGTTGCTAACCCTGTGGCAACATTAAATTCTCAACCGCTACACACTTACCCTCTCCAGGTTGGAAAAGGATATTAACAATTATTTTCCACAGAATTAGTTTTTCTCTCTCGCATTAGCGTCGGTCTTTCTAAAATGTCAACATGCCCCTTCATAAAATGGAGTGTTTTCTGCTTCAGGGACAAAAGGAGAATATAAGCTAATTGTACAAATGTGTGAAGGTTAATCTAACTGAGATTTTGATCTGCTGGCCAAATGGTAATGCTCCTTGAGTTAAGACTGACATGGTAGATTGGCTGTGCTTTGCTTATCAGATCAAATGGGGTTGGCAGTGGTAATGGAAAGTGTGGTGGCTGTAGGGAGATTTTCCACGGCACTTTGATTCTGCTTCTGCTTGGTCTTTGATTGGATTTATATTTATAATATATATTAATATATTCTTTATTTGTGTTTTTTTTTTACCATACCAGTGTCCTCCCGAGTGGCGCAGTGGTCTAAGGCTGTCACGCCCTGACTCAGGGGACTCTTATATGTTGAGTCAGGGTGTGTATGTTCTGTTGTATGGTTCTATGTTGGCCGGTGTGGTTCCCAATCAGAGGCAGCTGTCGTTCGTTGTCTCTGATTGGGGACCATACTTAGGCAGCCTATTGGCACTAGTGGGTTGTGGGATCTTGTTCCGTGTGAGGTTTGTTGTGTGTTACCTTAGGACTTCACGTGTCGTTGGTTTATTGTTTTGTCGAGTGTTTATTAAGTTTAAATAAACATGTATGCATGTCACGCTGCGCCTTGGTCCGTCCCGTCCTACAACGAACGTGACAGAAGATCCCACCAGACCTGGACCAAGCAGTGGGCCGAGGAGGAGCAGAGAGGATGGACTTGGTGGGAGATAAGAGAGGATCTGGCAAGAAAGATGGAGGCCCTGAAGGGGATCAGGGTGGAGAGGCAACCCCAATCATTTTTGGGGGGGCACACGGTGTGGACGACGAGGCAGCAGGAGGCCGCGACAGGGCGGATCTGCTGGTTAGGAGAGGAGGCCACCAGATTACGGGGGCTATTGGTTCAGAGGGAGCAGGAGGTATTCGGTCAGAGGGAGGCGCTACAGGAGGCTGGAAGGGAGAAGGAAGGTGTAGAGGCACGGCGAGAGGAGCTGGTTAGGCAGCAGAAGGAGCGGGGGTTAAGTAAGTGGTGCGTGTCGCCAGTCCGGTCCGGCCCGTTCCTGCTCCCCGCACCAAGCCAGTGGTGTGCGTCGCCAGCCCGGCCCGGCCTGTTCCTGCTACTCGCACCAAGCCAGTGGTGCACGTCGCCCGGCCCGGCCTGTTCCTGCTCCTCGCACCAAGCCAGTGGTGCGCGTCGCCAGCCCGGCCCGGCCTGTTCCTGCTCCTCGCACCAAGCCAGTGGTGCACGTCGCCAGTCCGGCCCGGCCCGTTCCTGCCCCTCGCACCAAGCCAGTGGTGCGTGTTCCTAGTCAGGTCCGGCCCGTGCCTGCTCCTCGCACCAGACCAGTGGTGCATTTGTCCAGTCCGGCACGGCCCGTGCCCGTTCCACCGGTGCCTGGTCCGGCACCGGTCAGCTGCACCACTCCGGAGCCAGAGCAGTCCGCTCCACCAGTGCCTTATCCAGCTCCGGTCAGCGGCTCCACTCCGGAGCCAGAGCAGTCCGCTCCACCGGTGCCCAGTCCAGCTCCGGTCAGCGGCTCCAGTCCAGACCCAGACGTCAGCCCCTCTCCAGGTTCGGGGTCTCCCACACCAGGGTCCAGACAGGGCCTGGCGTATCGTGGGAGGAAGGAGAGGGGAAGCAACGCGTCGAGGTCTAGACCAGACCAGGGGCGCAACAGGGAGGCGGAGAGTGAGAGGTCGTCACGCCCTGAGCCGGATCCGCCTCCGAGGCGGAATGCCCACCCGGCCCCTACCCTGTTATGTTTATGTTGTGCGGTCGGAGTCCACACCTTTGGGGGGGGGGGGGGGTACTGTCAAGCCCTGTCAAATGGTAATGCTCCTTGAGTTAAGACTGACATGGTAGATTGGCTGTGCTTTGCTTATCAGATCAAATGGGGTTGGCAGTGGTAATGGAAAGTGTGGTGGCTGTAGGGAGATTTTCCACGGCACTTTGATTCTGCCTCTGCTTGGTCTTTGTGACAACAGTTGTTGTTCATAAAGGGCTATATAGATACAAGTTGATTGATTGATAATTATTATAATTGATTGAATTTATATTTATAATATATATTTATATATTCTTTATTTGTGTTTTTTTTTTACCATACCAGTGTCCTCCCGAGTGGCGCAGTGGTCTAAGGCTGTCACGCCCTGACTCAGGGGACTCTTATATGTTGAGTCAGGGTGTGTATGTTCTATGTTGTATGGTTCTATGTTGGCCGGTGTGGTTCCCAATCAGAGGCAGCTGTCGTTCGTTGTCTCTGATTGGGGACCATACTTAGGCAGCCTATTGGCACTAGTGGGTTGTGGGATTTTGTTCCGTGTAAGGTATGTTGTGAGTTACCTTAGGACTTCACGTGTCGTTGGTTTATTGTTTTGTCGAGTGTTTATTAAGTTTAAATAAACATGTATGCATGTCACACTGCGCCTTGGTCCGTCCCGTCCTACAACGAACGTGACAGAAGATCCCACCAGACCTGGACCAAGCAGTGGGCCGAGGAGGAGCAGAGAGGATGGACTTGGCGGGAGATAAGAGAGGATCTGGCAAGAAAGATGGAGGCCCTGAAGGGGATCAGGGTGGAGAGGCAACCCCAATCATTTTTGGGGGGGCACACGGTGTGGACGACGAGGCAGCAGGAGGCCGCGACAGGGCGGATCTGCTGGTTAGGAGAGGAGGCCACCAGATTACGGGGGCTATTGGTTCAGAGGGAGCAGGAGGTATTCGGTCAGAGGGAGGCGCTACAGGAGGCTGGAAGGGAGAAGGAAGGTGTAGAGGCACGGCGAGAGGAGCTGGTTAGGCAGCAGAAGGAGCGGGGGTTAAGCAAGTGGTGCGTGTCGCCAGTCCGGTCCGGCCCGTTCCTGCTCCCCGCACCAAGCCAGTGGTGCGCGTCGCCAGCCCGGCCCGGCCTGTTCCTGCTACTCGCACCAAGCCAGTGGTGCACGTCGCCAGCCCGGCCTGTTCCTGCTCCTCGCACCAAGCCAGTGGTGCGCGTCGCCAGCCCGGCCCGGCCTGTTCCTGCTCCTCGCACCAAGCCAGTGGTGCGCGTCGCCAGTCCGGCCCGGCCCGTTCCTGCCCCTCGCACCAAGCCAGTGGTGCGTGTTCCTAGTCAGGTCCGGCCCATGCCTGCTCCTCGCACCAGACCAGTGGTGCATTTGTCCAGTCCGGCACGGCCCGTGCCCGTTCCACCGGTGCCTGGTCCGGCACCGGTCAGCTGCACCACTCCGGAGCCAGAGCAGTCCGCTCCACCGGTGCCTGATCCAGCTCCGGTCAGCGGCTCCACTCCGGAGCCAGAGCAGTCCGCTCCACCGGTGCCCAGTCCAGCTCCGGTCAGCGGCTCCAGTCCAGACCATGACGTCAGCCCCTCTCCAGGTTCGGGGTCTCCCACACCAGGGTCCAGACAGGGCTTGGAGTATAGTGGGAGGAAGGAGAGGGGAAGCAACGCGCCGAGGTCCAGACCAGACCAGGGGCGCAACAGGGAGGCAGAGAGTGAGAGGTCGTCACGCCCCGAGCTGGATCTGCCTCCGAGACGGAATGCCCACCCGGCCCCTACCCTGTTATGTTTATGTTGTGCGGTCGGAGTCCGCACCTTTGGGGGGGGGGGGGGGTACTGTCACGCCCTGACTCAGGGGACTCTTATATGTTGAGTCAGGGTGTGTATGTTCTATGTTGTATGGTTCTATGTTGGCCGGTGTGGTTCCCAATCAGAGGCAGCTGTCGTTCGTTGTCTCTGATTGGGGACCATACTTAGGCAGCCTATTGGCACTAGTGGGTTGTGGGATCTTGTTCCGTGTAAGGTTTGTTGTGTGTTACCTTAGAACTTCACGTGTCATTGGTTTATTGTTTTGTTGAGTGTTTATTAAGTTTAAATAAACATGTATGCATGTCACGCTGCGCCTTGGTCCGTCCCGTCCTACAACGAACATGACAAAGGTACTGCGTCGCAGTGCTAGCTGTGCCACTAGAGATCCGGGAGACCCATGGGGCGGCGCACAATTTGCCCAGCGTTGTCCAGGGTAGGGGAGGGAATGGCCGGCAGGGATGTAGCTCAGTTGGTAGAGCATGGCGTTTGTAACGCCAGGGTTGTGGGTTCGTTTCCCACGGGGGGCCAGTATGAAAAATAAAAAAATAATGTATGCACTCACTAACTGTAAGTCGCTCTGGATAAGAGCGTCTGCTAAATGACTAAAAATAAAAAATAAATAGCGCTTTTCCAGATTCTCAAAGCGCTTACATAGTAAGGGGGGGAAAGTCACCTCATCCGATCAATCAATCATCCAAAAATTAATCAATTGATCAGAACAGTTCCCTAACCTCTCCTCCTCCTCTTCCTCAGGTTGCTTCCTGTTCTGCTGGACCCCGTTCTTCATAGTCCACACCACGCGGGCCCTGTGTGTTACCTGCTACATACCCCAGGCCCTGATGAGCACCGTCACCTGGCTGGGCTACGTCAACAGCGCCCTCAACCCCATTATCTACACTGTCTTCAACACAGAGTTCAGGAAGTTCTTCAAGAAGTCCCTCCACTCATTCAGCTGCTGCTGACATCAGCCCCGCACCGGATGGACAATGGTAGCGCTAACCGTGCTCTCACAGAAGGGGTATACTACTGCACAGGCATGTCAGGGGTCAGGGGTCAGGGTTGGGGTTGGGGTCAATGGTAGCGCTAACCGTGCTCTCACAGAAGGGGTATAACTACTGCACAGGGGTCAGGGTTGGGGTTGGGGTCAATGGTAGCGCTAACCGTGCTCTCACAGAAGGGGTATACTACTGCACAGGCATGTCAGGGGTCAGGGGTCAGGGTTGGGGTTGGGGTCAATGGTAGCGCTAACCGTGCTCTCACAGAAGGGGTATAACTACTGCACAGGGGTCAGGGTTGGGGTTGGGGTCAATGGTAGCGCTAACCGTGCTCTCACAGAAGGGGTATAACTACTGCACAGGGGTCAGGGTTGGGGTTGGGGTCAATGGTAGCTCTAACTGTGCTCTCACAGAAGGGGTATAACTACTGCACAGGGGTCAGGGTTGGGGTTGGGGTCAATGGTAGCTCTAACCGTGCTCTCACAGAAGGGGTATAACTACTGCACAGGGGTCAGGGTTGGGGTTGGGGTCAATGGTAGCTCTAACCGTGTTCTCACAGAAGGGGTATAACTACTGCACAGGGGTCAGGGGTCAGGGGTCAATGGTAGCTCTAACCGTGCTCTCACAGAAGGGGTATAACTACTGCACAGGGGTCAGGGGTCAGGGGTCAATGGTAGCTCTAACCGTGCTCTCACAGAAGGGGTATAACTACTGCACAGGGGTCAGGGTTGGGGTCAATTCCATGTCAATTCAGGAGGTACACTAAAATGTCCAATTATCTTCAATGCTTTTCAGTGAGGAAAATGTGGAACTGGAATTTTGGTTTACTTTCTTCATTGTCTAGGGATGGCCCAGGGCTAAATCTGTATGTATCGCTCTCGAGTGGCCAACCCTCATCCTGGACAGCTACTTAGTGAACAAGGTTTTTGCTACAACCCTACCCTAAACAGATGACCTCGATTAGCTGATTCAGATGTGCTCCAGCAGGGATGGAGTAAAACCCAGCACACCCTGTAGGTCTCCAGGAGGAGGTTACAAGGGCTGGGCTATGTCACCGGCCATCTCAACCCCATAGTTATGCCACTGGGATATGGGTTATATGAGTGGGCACGTGTTTATCTGCCGGGTGGGCGGAGCTTGCACATTCTAGACCATTCCAAGTGTTCTAAAGTGACATCTCCAACCATCCTGGGCACCGGGCGATGCAAAACGAGCATGCCTCAGGTGTTCCTTAATATTGTTTATTACAGGTGTGATATGAGGCTTAATACTATCATTATAACAGTAGTAAGATAGTGTTATTACAGCCCCGTGAATACACCTTAATCGGAAGTTATGAAGAACAGAAGCTAATATATAAATGCATTCATACAGTATGTATAAAATTACAAGCTATAGCCTCTAACCTCCATTACAAATGTTTTTTGTATTTTTTTGAAGTTTGTTGTAATATTTTTTTTTTTTGCCATTTTACTTAAGCCAAATACTTTGACTGTATCTGCCTGTAACAGCAGTGTGTTTGTCGGGTCGTTGACATCGCCTACTGTCCACGTTTTATGTGGAAAATAAAGAATGAATAACAATAAAGAGACGCCTCTTTGTAAAGCAGTTACCTGTTCTCATCGGTATCGGCAATAACACTAGTATTTCAGCTAAAACTCCTTGCAGAAACAACTTAGGCGGTCAATTTTACAAAATCCACACAAAAAAATAACTAGGTCTGTAAATCAGCACATCAGCCGTCCCAGCAAATAAACTATCGATCTAGCAAAACTTGGGATGATGAATTTTAAATTTAAATGACTTTCAGTCAGTCAGACAAAGTGGCTGAGGAAAATGAGGAGAATTCTAAAGTGCCTTTTCTCCCAGTTCAGTGGCTAGTAGTTCAGAGAGCAATTTAAACACGCAGGCAGAGAGAAAGACATAGAGGTGGCAACAAGGACAGATGAAACCACGAGGCACTCTAGGAACATCAGAGATCCAGCTGCAGTTCACTCTCTCTGGTGACATGATTTACTGGAAGAGAGAGAGAGAGAGAGAGAGAGAGAGAGAGAGAGAGAGAGAGAGAGAGAGAGAGAGAGAGAGAGAGAGAGAGAGAGAGAGAGCAATAGCAAATGTGAGCATTTTGATGACGTGATGACACCGAATCATGACCCGGCTGTCACCCAGCACCACCAGCCACCTAACCATGCTGAGTGGTGTGGAGGCGCTCTCTGCTCTCTCATGTACGTTCACACTGGGTCATTTCCTGGATGTGATTCAATCAGAGTTCCCCCAGGGCTCTGATAACAGTGTATCCCTCTGTTCCAGGTTCTCTCCCTAACCAGGTGTCTTGGTCCAGGTCTGTCCCAGGTTCTCTCCCTATAACCAGGTGTCTTGGTCCAGGTCTGTCCAGGTTCTCCCCTAACCAGGTGTCTTGGCGGTCTGTCCCAGGTCTTTCCCATAACCAGGTGTCTTGGGCCAGGTCTGTCCCCCCAACCAGGGGAAATTCTCTCCCTAACCAGGTGTCTTGGTCCAGGTCTTTCAGGTTCTCTATAACCATTTGGTCCAGACACAACCCTAATAACAAAAAAAAAAACTGGTATTAGTTCTCTCCTAACCAGTGTCCTTGGTCCAGGGGTCTGTCAGGTTTTCTCCTATAACCAGGTGTTGGTCAGGTGTCCAGCTCATAACCAGGTCTTGGAGTCTGTCCCAGGTTCTCTCCCCTTATAACCAGGTGTCTGTCCAGGCAGTCAGGTCTTTCCCCATAACCAGGTCTTGGCAGTGTCATCTCTATAACTCTGGTGGTCTGAGTTTACTATAAGAGGAGGCCAGAGTGTCAGGTCTCTCCTAAACCTGTTTTGGTCCAGGTTCTGTCAGTTTCTGCCCAACCAGGTGCTTGGGAGGCTGTCCCAGGCTTCAACAGTGTGTTTGTCAGCTGTCATTTCCCTTATAACCCGGTGTCTTGGATCAGTTGTCCAAGTTCTCTCCATAACCATGTTGTCCACTGTCCCGGCCTCCCTATAACAGGTGTCTTGTCCAGGTTGTCCCAGGTCTTTTCTTACCAGTGGGTCAGTCGGTCCCAGGTTCCTCCCATACAGGTGTCTGGGTCAGGTCTGTCCCGGTTTTCTCCCAACCCGGTTCTGGTTCACTGGTCCATGTCTGTCCCAGGTTCTCTCCCTAACCAGGTGTCTTGGTCCAGGTCTGTCCCAGGTTCTCTCCCTACCCATGGTGTCTTGGTCCAGGTCTGTCCCAGGTTCTCTCCCTAACCAGGTGTCTTGGTCCAGGTCTGTCCCAGGTTCTCTCCCTAACCAGGTGTCTTGGTCCAGGTCTGTCCCAGGTTCTCTCCCTAACCAGGTGTCCTGGTCAAGGTCTGTCCCAGGTTCTCTCCCTAACCAGGTGTCCTGGTCCAGGTCTTTAGATCCAGTAAGGAGATAAAACAAAAAAACTAATAAAACAAAAAACGTCAGAGCTGGTGATGTTGCATAGCCTGGTGGAACCAGCCTGGTCACTGTGTTTGTTGCACATGGAGATGTGTGAAACTTACTCCTCAGCCTGAGGTGTACCCACTTGCGCCAGCGATAAGCTAGCTCTCCGCGTGGCACCGACGGGTAAGACGCTTCAGAAGGGCGGTCACGTGTGCTGCTAGCAAGGCAGAGGTCACGAGTTCGCACCAGGTTTGGGCTGAATCGGGAGAAAGTGGTACTCGCTTAGCAAACATCCTTTACACGTTCGCCATTCTGTTTTACTGCACGTATAGAATCGTGAACACATTGATCGGGCTGGTTCTACCAGGCTAGATGTAACGTGTTTTGTTTAGCTTTCGCTTTGACCTGCAGGTTCAGAGTATACATTTTGAAATAAAATTAAATATTTAAAAAACATGTTGACCCTTGGGAACTTTTATTTATTCACTTTATCTTTACGTTACCAGATGGAAGACAGTCGGTTGAGGTTGAGAGGGCCTTTAAGCGTGGACGGGAAAGATGGTTGTCGATCATTTTACACGGTTAGATTAACATACGGTTGGAGCGTGATGGTCATCCAACAGAAGCTAATCAAGATTAAATGAGCAAGGATGAATGGGCTTCCCTCTGGACCCGGAGTGCTGAGTGTCACTCGTCTGTGATTGACAGGTGAGTGATCGTGACGATGGTTGTCAATGAAGTTGTGACTTGGAAATGGAATGTTGCATTATTCATCTGGGTGAAAGGATTCCTTTTAGTTCCACTTCGTTAGGATGTTTGTGTGCGTCCCAAAATGGCACCTATTTATAGTGCATTCCATTTGACCAGAACCTTATGGGCCCTGGACAAAAGTAGTGCACTATCAAATAAAATAAAATAAAAAAAGTGATTTGTCACGTGCTGAATACAACAGGTTTTACAGTGAAATGCTTGCTTAAGAGACCTCCCTAACAACGCAAAGTAAAAATTAAAAAAAGGGAAAGGTTGGTGTCCTGGCACCACACTGTTAACTCCTCCCTATAGGCTGTCTCATCGCCGTCGGTGATCAGGCCTACCACCGTTGTGTTGTCAGCAAACTTGATGATGGTGTTGGAGTTGGACATGCAGTCGTGGGTGAACAGGGAGTACAGCAGGGGGTTAAGTACACACCCTTGTGGGACCCCCGTGTTGAGGGTCAGTGTGGCGGAGGTAATGTTACCTACCCTTACCACCTGGGGGTCGGCCCGTCAGGAAGTGTTCAGTCCCAGGGTCCTGAGCTTAGTGATGAGCTTGGAGGGCACTATGGTGTTGAACGTTGAGCTGTAGTCAATGAACAGCATTCTCACATAGTTATTTCCCCACTTGTCCAGGTGGGAGAGGGCAGTGTGAAGTACAATTGAGATTGAGACATTGTGTGGATCTGTTGGGACGGTATGCGAATTAGAGTGGGTCCAGGGTGTCTGGGATGATGGTGTTGGGCCCAAAGGGTTCTGCAGCGATACGCCATCCCATCTGGTTTGCGCTTAGTGGGACTATCATTCGTTTTTCAACAGGACAATTACCCAAAACACACCTCCAGGCTGTGTAAGGGCTATTTGACCAAGGAGAGTGATGGAGTGCTGCATCAGATGACCTGGCCTCCACAATCACCCAACCTCAACCCAATTGAGATGGTTTGGGATGAGTTGGACCGCAGAGTGAAGGAAAAGCAGCCAACAAGTGCTCAGCCTATGTGGGAACTCCTTCAAGACTGTTGGAAAAGCATTCCTCATGAAGCTGGTTGAGAGAATGCCAAGAGTGTGTAAAGCTGTCATCAAGGCAAAGGGTGGCTACCTTTGAAGAATCTAAAATATACTTTGATTTGTTTAACACTTTTTTGGCTACTACATGATTCCATATGTGTTATTTTCATAGTTTTGATGTCTTCACTATTATTCTACAATGTAGAAAATAGTACAAATAAAGAAAAACCCCTTGAATGAGTAGGTGTGTCCAAACTTTTGACTGGTACTGTATATATATATATATACACACACACACTACATGACCAAAAGTATGTGGACACCTGCTTGTCGAACATCTCATTCCAAAATCATGGACATTAATATGGAGTTTGGTCCCCCTTTGCTGCTTCAACAGCCTCCACTCTTCTGGGAAGGCTTTCCGCTAGATGTTGGAACATTACTGTGGGGACTTGCTTCCATTCAACCACAAGAGCATTAGTGAGGTCGGGCACTGATGTTGGGCGATTAGGCCTGGCTCGCAGTCGGCGTTCCAATTCATCCCAAAGGTGTTCGATGGGGTTGAGGTCAGGGCTCTGTGCAGGCCAGTCAAGTTCTTCCACACCGATCTCGACAAACCATTTCTGTATAGACCTCGCTTTGTGCACTGTATTGTCATGCTGAAACAGGAAAGAGCCTTCCCCAAACTGTTGCCACAAAATTGGAAGCACAGAATAATCTAGAACGTCATTGTATGCTGTAGCGTTAAGATTTCCCTTCACTGGAACTAAGGAGCCTGAACCATGAAAAACAGCCCCAGACCATTATTCCTCCTCCACCAAACTTTACAGTTGGCACTATGCATTCGGCTTGGTAGGGTTCTCCTGGCATCCGCCAAACCCAGATTTGTCTGTCAGACTGCCAGACGGTGAATTCATCACTCCAGAAAACTCATTTCCACTGCTCCCCTTTGGCCTGAATGCCAAGCGTCACATATGGAGAAAACCTGGCACCATCCCTACGGTGAAGCATGGTGGTGGCAGCATCATGCTGTGGGGATGTTTTTCAGTGGCAGGTACTGGGAGACTAGTCAGGATCGAGGGAAAGATGAATGGAGCAAAGTACAGAGAGATCCTTGATGAAAACCTGCTGCAGAGCACTCAGGACCTCAGACTGGGGTGAAGGTTCACCTTCCAACAGGACAACAACCCTAAGCACACAGCCAAGACAACGCAGGAGTGGCTTCGGGACAAGTCTCTGAATGTCCTTGAGTGGCCCAGCCAGATCCCGGAATTGAACCTGATCTAACATATCTGGAGAAACCTGAAAATAGCTGTGCAGCGATGCTCCCCATCCAACCTGTAGCACAGAAGAATGGGAGAAACTCCCCAAATACAGGTGTGCCAAGCTTGTAGCGTCATACCAAAGAAGACTCGAGGCTGTAATCACTGCCAAAGGTGCTTCAACAAAGTACTGAGTAAAGGGTATGAATACTTATGTAAATGTGATATTTAGGTTTTTTATTTTTAATACATTTGCAAAAATTACTAAAAACCTGTTTTTGCTTTGTCATTATGGGGTATTGTGTGTAGATTGATCAGTGGGGGAAAACGATTTAATCAATTTTAGAATAAGGCTGTAACGTAACAAAATGTGGAAAAGGTCAAGGGGTCTGAATATGTTCCGAACGAACTGTATAAAAAAACGTTTATGAAACCATTTTCCCTTCTTCCAGCTGAATGACACAAAGTTACAGCAGGTGTTGAACTTATTTCACACCAAAAAAATGAATCATCAGAGAGAAAGTGTGGGTTTTCAAAAACGTCAGAGAAGAGAAGGTGTAAATTGGAGAGAGAGAGGTGGGGAAAGAAGGAGTGAAGAGGGATGGATCTACTTATAAAACATTTGTGGATGAAAAGTGTTCCTAACTGTTTATTCCCATCTTCCACTGGGTTCAGTGAGGAGAACAAAACACAAAGAACAGAAAAGACTGGAGAGTAAAGATGTACAATTCCATAAGCAGTGGGAAATGCATTATGGCTGTGAAACCCTCCCGTCTGTACTGAGTCCTGTTCCTGTGTGTATGGAGATGTGGGTATGTTCAGTTACTGTATGGAGATGTGGGTATGTTCCTGTATGGAGATGTGGGTATGTTCAGTTCCTGTATGGAGATGTGGGTATGTTCAGTTCCTGTATGGAGATGTGGGTATGTTCAGTTACTGTATGGAGATGTGGGTATGTTCAGTTCCTGTATGGAGATGTGGGTATGTTCAGTTACTGTATGGAGATGTGGGTATGTTCAGTTCCTGTATGGAGATGTGGGTATGTTCAGTTACTGTATGGAGATGTGGGTATGTTCAGTTACTGTATGGAGATGTGGGTATGTTCAGTTACTGTATGGAGATGTGGGTATGTTCAGTTCCTGTATGGAGATGTGGGTATGTTCAGTTACTGTATGGAGATGTGGGTATGAGGAGCCCTCCCGGTCCTATGATGATCCTTTTTGTCATCTTCTAATGCCTCTTAAAGGGAAAGTAATCCAAAAGTAACAGAAAGTAATCAGATTATGTTACTGAGTTTGGGTAATCCAAAAATTACGTTACTGATTACAATTTTGGACAGGTAACTAGTAACAGTAACAGATTACATTTAGAAAGCAACCTAGCCAACCTGCAAAGGTAACCAGCACATTGGTATAATAAGACATCTATGGTACATGATGTCAGTTACCCAACCAGCACATTGGTATAATAAGACATCTATGGTACATGATGTCAGTTACCCAACCAGCACATTGGTATTAATAAGACATCTATGGTACATGATGTCAGTTACCCAACCAGCACATTGGTATAATAAGACATCTATGGTACATGATGTCAGTTACCCAACCAGCACATTGGTATAATAAGACATCTATGGTACATGATGTCAGTTACCCAACCAGCACATTGGTATAATAAGACATCTATGGTACATGATGTCAGTTACCCAACCAGCACATTGGTATAATAAGACATCTATGGTACATGATGTCAGTTACCCAACCAGCACATTGGTATAATAAGACATCTATGGCACATGATGTCAGTTACCCAACCAGCACATTGGTATAATAAGACATCTATGGTACATGATGTCAGTTACCCAACCAGCACATTGGTATAATAAGACATCTATGGTACATGATGTCAGTTACCCAACCAGCACATTGGTATAATGAGACATCTATGGTACATGATGTCAGTTACCCAACCAGCACATTGGTATAATAAGACATCTATGGTACATGATGTCAGTTACCCAACCAGCACATTGGTATAATAAGACATCTATGGTACATGATGTCAGTTACCCAACCAGCACATTGGTATAATAAGACATCTATGGTACATACAGTGTCTGACCCTCCCCTGTCACCAGGGTTGACATCATAGGTCACGCATGACATAATCACATTACACGCAGAACAGAGCAGAACATAAATATTCCATTGAGCCCTTCAATGGTTCTTTACAGTTCACAAAAGGGTTCTTTGCTCTTTTAGTGATAATTAAAGGCAGTTAATTAGCATATTTTGGGGCGTGGTTTTGTGAAACTGTGCATGAGAGTGTCATTCCAGTTTGTCTAATGTGTTGTGTTATGCCATTACAGAGCAGAACAGAGTAGAGTAGAGTAGAGCAGAGCAGAGCAGAGCAGAGTAGAGTAGAGCAGAACAGAGCAGAGCAGAGCAGAACAGAACAGAACAGAACAGAGTAGAGTAGAGTAGAGTAGAGCAGAACAGAACAGAACAGAGCAGAGCAGAGTAGAGCAGAACAGAGCAGAACAGAACAGAACAGAGCAGAGCAGAACAGAGCAGAGTAGAGCAGAACAGAGTAGAGTAGAGCAGAACAGAACAGAACAGAGCAGAGCAGAGTAGAACAGAGCAGAACAGAGCAGAGCAGAACAGAACAGAGCAGAACAGAGCAGAGTAGAGTAGAGCAGAACAGAGTAGAGCAAAACAGAGTAGAGCAGAGTAGAGCAGAGCAGAACAGAGTAGAGTAGAGTAGAGCAGAACAGAGCAGAACAGAATAGAACAGAGCAGAGTAGAGCAGAACAGAGCAGAACAGAGCAGAACAGAACAGAACAGAGCAGAGCAGAACAGAGCAGAGTAGAGTAGAGCAGAACAGAGTAGAGCAAAACAGAGTAGAACAGAACAGAGTAGAGCAGAGCAGAACAGAGCAGAACAGAACAGAGTAGAGCAGAACAGAGTAGAGTAGAGTAGAGCAGAACAGAGCAGAACAGAACAGAGTAGAGTAGAGTAGAGCAGAACAGAACAGAGCAGAACAGAGTAGAGTAGAGTAGAGCAGAACAGAGCAGAACAGAACAGAGTAGAGTAGAGTAGAGCAGAACAGAGCAGAACAGAACAGAACAGAACAGAGTAGAGCAGAACAGAGCGGAACAGAACAGAACAGAACAGAGTAGAGCATGATGTTCCCTGACCTGACTGATCAATGACTGATCAACCATTTCCATCATCAATACTGATCAACAACATCCAACAACCACCCCTATAATGAACAGGCTGAATAAGCTCTTCTCCTGTGTGTTAAGCTTTTTTCCTCTGCTGCTGCAAGAACAAAATACATCCAAAATGCCAAAAGGAGGATATTGGAGTCTGTCTACTTTGCATGCAAGCCTATACCCTCTCGTTCATTGAAACTGAATGGTCATTCACTGAGGCTGTCCTAATATGGACACCATACGTCAAACTACAATATATGGCTTTAACAAAGTCCAAACCTCCTCATACAGTATATACTGTCTGTATAATGTGGTATTGTCTCTCTCTAATGGGCATTTACTTTGTTCTATGCATATGCAGCAAACAATTATCAAAGTAGCAGAGACAAAGTGTGTTTGGTCCTTTTTGATTCTATGGGTTTTAAGATTCATTATAAACTGGGTGGGTCGAGCCCTGAATGCTGATTGGCTGACAGCCGTGGTATATCACGGGTATGACAAAAAATGTATTCCGCGTTGCGTCGTGCTTAAGAACAGCCCTTACCCGTGGTACATTGGCCATATACTGTACCACGCCTTATTGTTTAAATATACCATCTGAAGCATAGAACCAATCTGTCTGACAGGAAAACGAACACATTCACTCTTCCAGTATATTTGTTTTGACCACTGGCCTCTCATCCTTCTGGTCCAGATGAAGAGGAGTTTTGACCACTGGCTTTTCATCCTTCTGGTCCAGATGAAGAGGAGTTTTGACCACTGGCCTCTCATCCTTCTGGTCCAGATGAAGATGAGTTTTGACCACTGGCTTTTCATCCTTCTGACCCAGATGAAGAGGAGTTTTGACCACTGGCCTCTCATCCTTCTGGTCCAGATGAAGAGGAGTTTTGACCACTGGCTTTTCATCCTTCTGGTCCAGATGAAGAGGAGTTTTGACCACTGGCCTCTCTTCATTCTGGTCCAGATGAAGAGGAGTTTTGACCACTGGCCTCTCATCCTTCTGGTCCAGATGAAGATGAGTTTTGACCACTGGCCTCTCATCCTTCTGGTCCAGATGAAGAGGAGTTTTGACCACTGGCCTTTCATCCTTCTGGTCCGGATGAAGAGGAGTTTTGACCACTGGCCTCTCATCCTTCTGGTCCAGATGAAGAGGAGTTTTGACCACTGGCCTCTCATCCTTCTGGTCCAGATGAAGAGGAGTTTTGACCACTGGCCTCTCATCCTTCTGGTCCAGATGAAGAGGAGTTTTGACCACTGGCCTCTCATCCTTTTGGTCCAGATGAAGAGGAGTTTTGACCACTGGCCTCTCATCCTTCTGGTCCAGATGAAGAGGAGTTTTGACCACTGGCCTTTCATCCTTCTGACCCAGATGAAGAGGAGTTTTTGCAGTTTCACTTTCCTACACATGTATGAACAAGGCACCATTTTGTAATTCAAGTCTATAATTCAATGCTTGAAAGAACTCTGGAAGAATAGACGTTTGCCCTGATAAAGTATTTCAGTATCTTCAACAACAGATAGACAAATAGATGCTATTCTATCATATTTTGGTAGTAGTTTACATCAGGATGATACTCCTTTACGGTAATTTACTACTTATTCTATCATATTGGGGTAAGTTTACATCAGGATGATACTCCTTAGAGCCCTTACTACATTATTCTATCATATTGGTAGTAGTTTACATCAGGATTATACTCCTTTACTGAGTCATTTACTACATTATTCTATCATATTGGTAGTAGTTTACATCAGGATGATACTCCTTTACTGAGTCATTTATTACATTATTCTATCATATTGGTAGTAGTTTACATCAGGATGATACTCCTTTACTGAGTCATTTATTACATTATTCTATCATATTGGTAGTAGTTTACATCAGGATGATACTCCTTTACTGAATCATTTACTACATTATTCTATCATTTGGTGTAGTTTACATCAGGATGATCTCCTTACTGAGTCATTTTACTTATCTATCATATGGTAGTAGTTTACATCAGGATGATACTCCTTTACTAAGTCATTTATTACATTATTCTATCATATGGTAGTAGTTACATCAGGATGATACTCCTTACTAGTCATTTATTACATTATCATCATATTGGTAGTAGTTTACATCAGGATGATACTCCTTTACTGAGTCATTTATTACATTATTCTATCATATTGGTAGTAGTTTACATCAGGATGATACTCCTTTACTGAGTCATTTATTACATTATTCTATCATATTGGTAGTAGTTTACATCAGGATGATACTCCTTTACTGAGTCATTTACTACATTATTCCCTATTATTCTTGGTGTTTACCACTCTAGCTCTGTCTCTCTATGGCCTCTGTGCCCATTTAACACCATCAAAGATGGTGGACCTCAACCAGAATAATAAACTCATTCTAAATGGACTACACAATCCAGATTGAATCATTGTCCTTAGGCTGTGGTCAACAGATAACTCATTTAATGTGTGACTCAACAATACTGATTTATGGTCGTTGGACTACTACACAGATTAAACTAATTCTAATGGCTGTGGACTACAACACAGATAAACTCATTCAATGGCTGTGGACTACACACAGATAAACTAATTCTAATGGCTGTGGACTACAACACAGATTAAACTCATTCTAATGGCTGTGGACTACAACACAGATTAAACTAATTCTAATGGCTGTGGACTACAACACAGATTAAACTCATTCTAATGGCTGTGGACTACAACACAGAATAAAACTAATTCTAATGGCTGTGGACTACAACACAGATTAAACTATTCTAATGGCTGTGGACTACAACACAGATTAAACTAATTCTAATGGCTGTGGACTACAACACAGAATAAACTAATTCTAATGGCTGTGGACTACAACACAGATTAAACTAATTCTAATGGCTGTGGACTACAACACAGATTAAACTAATTCTAATGGCTGTGGACTACAACACAGAATAAAACTAATTCTAATGGCTGTGGACTACAACACAGATTAAACTCATTCTAATGGCTGTGGACTACAACACAGATTAAACTCATTCTAATGGCTGTGGACTACAACACAGATTAAACTCATTCTAATGGCTGTGGAGTACAACACAGATTAAACTCATTCTAATGGCTGTGGACTACAACACAGATTAAAATCATTCTAATGGCTGTGGACTACAACACAGAATAAAGTAATTATAATGGCTGTGGCATGGGACTCACAGTAGAGGAAGAGAGAGGCCAGTCAGACTTCCCTTTCTAACAACTGATCAAGCCCTTTCAAGGTCACCAGAGACAGACCTACAACTTCTGTCAGTGAAATGAATGGGGGGTGAGGGTAGCAATAGCCCTGGAAGGTCTCCCATTGCCCTCATCTTGTGGCTTTCAGCAGAATTGTCCATTATGAAGTTCACAGGTCAATGGAATTGACCTCAAACAAAGTCTAACTGCATTGATTTAATTCCATTTAATGAATCCATGACCTATTTGAGTTCAGGAGGGTTAAATGGAGTTCCCAATATTGTACTTTAGCTCCATCTGGTGGTCAAATGTGCACATGGCCACACACACTTCATGCTAAGAATTCCAATTGTTGCTCAGCTTTATTAGCAACATAATCTCGTGACTGCCAAAACAGAGTAGCTGATTTGTTTTCGAAGTGCCAAGATTATTAGCAACATCATGGTCTGCAGGTCTGGTCGATGACATTGACAACAAAACCAGCTCTGTGCAAGTCTTTATGATAATTATTTACCACAAAAACTGTACATGAGAGATAATCAAAAGCATAAAATAATATCTCAAGATATTGACACATTTCACAGCAGACTAATAAATAAAACCCAATACATTCCCAATGTGTCCGAAATGTCTTCCGCCAAAAGCCAGACAGGCAACCATTGCTGCCTCTTGTGTTGTGCTGTTTGTGCGGTGTGTGGCTCAAAGTCTGTTGAAGAGAGTTCATTTAATTGTAGATTCTCTGCTGAGTAGACACGCTGCTGTAGTCCTGAGCTATGAGGCAGGTGGACTGAGGTGGACTGAGGTGGATTGAGGTGGACTGAGGTGGACTGAGGTGGACTGAGGTGGTGAGGCATTCTGAATGGAATGTTAAGACACTGACCGTCTCATTCCTCCTTCTCTGTAGCCTGCAGATTCAAAAAGAAACAGAAGATCCACATCATCAATTTATATTTTGCGGTCCTTTGTAGCTCAGTTGGTAGAGCATGGCAAGTGCAACGCCAGGATAGTGGGTTCGATTCCTAGGACCACCCGTATGTAAGATGTATGCATGCATGACTGTAAGTCGCTTTGGATAAAAGCGTCTGCTAAATGGCATATATTATATTATAATATAATACATCAGGGATGCTTGAAAGATGGGAAAATCAACTTTTTTTTTCAACAAATATTTTTCTTAATATTACAAACATTTTAAATATATATTTTCATAGACAAAAGTATCAGCTATCACACAATGTAATGGAACAACCTCATTCTAATTTTTTTTTTTATAAAACACAACTCACTGGATTCATGTCAACACCGTCAGACACCTTAAAAGGCATTTCATTTTTAAGTTTATTGTTCAACAAGTGTTTAAATTGTTTAATTCTAACATTCGATAATATAAGGGCTGTTCTTACCACACCTCCTCGGGCCTTACTGCTTCAATAAACTGGTTACCAACGTCATTAGAGCAGCAAAAATAAAATGTTTTGTCATACCCGTGGTATACGGTCTGATATACAACAGCTGTCAGCCAATCAGCATTCAGGGCTCGAACCACCCAGTTTATAATCAAATGTATACAACGGGTGTGTCTAATCCTGAATGCTGATTGGTTAAAAGAGCATTCCAGCCGGTGTCTATTCCACAAGTTACCACCGGCTAAATCTATTACGTTAAAATGCCTATTTACTCTGTTCCATCTGACTGCCCAATCCGCTGTCTCATCAGCCCAGCCAGGCAATTTATAAACTTGATCTCCACTATAAAAAGCATCTAGACATTATCTCCCATTTCTTTTAGACTAACATTTAGTTTTCAACAGCGGAGATTTGTATAAACCTTGCTGTCTGTCTCTCCGACATTTGCAACATTGTTTCACTATTGAAATTCGATCTCCAGCTGTCCCATAGTAATGAACGTGTCAGGAGTCGGGATTCGGGATGAGACAGCTTTTCTCAGCCAGTCGAAATCATGAATCAGCATCATTTTTATGGATACATACAAAGACCTATCAATAGAAAACAGGTCAAACGAAACGAAGTGCAGCTAGTTTGCTGTCTTTCCAGCTTCAGTTTGAAGTGATTGTGTTAGCTGTGTTGTTGGCTAGCTCCTCTGAACAAGTGTCCTGACGAGAGAGCACATTTTCTACGCCAGTCGAAATCGCGCATCATTAGCTCATTGTTATGGATGTATCCAAATAAATGTCACTAGAAAACAGCTTAAACAAACGCAAATGCAGCTACTTTGCTGTTATTCTGGCTGCACTGTTCGACGTGACTAAGTTAGCCGTAGTTGGCTAGCTAGCAAGCAAGGGATAAAAACATTGCCAGTCATTATGACAATGGAACATTTAGAACGAACGACTGGGTCGCGTCCATAGATACAGAACAAAAAGACTGAACGACTGGGTCGCGTCTCCGGCAACCGAACCAATAGAATGAACGACCAGCCGGCTTGGGTAGCAACCCTAGATTTGTGTCGGGGCTATATCTAGTTGAAGGATGAAATAATATAAATTAATTAATCAAAATAATGTTTTTAATGAAAATATGTCAATCATTATTTGAATATGCTGATAACCCGTTGTACTTCGTCTCGGTTTCTGATTGGCTTTAAGGATATTCTAGAGCATGCATTATTTCCCTATAACGCACGGTATATTTGCATGATAGAATTCAAATGACTATAGTTAATTCTTACATGTTCTATGTTTGAGCTGCTTTTGAAAGCAATAGTCGAATTGAAAACATTATTGGCATTGAATTGAATTCGATTTTCATAATGGCAAGCTAGGACTGATGGTTTAGTTAGCTAAACTAGCAAGTCTGTTTGTTTGGTTACCACGGCAACTACTGTAGCTATTTAGTAAACTTGCTAGCTACTTCAGTGGATGTTGAACACATTTCTACCGGAAAATGAACACATTTCTAGTGGCAAATATGTTAAATTATAGCCTTGGTATAAAAGGAATAATCAACGAGGGGCTATGTGTTCTCTGGAAAATAATGCAACTCCGTGGAAGGTCAGTTCTACTCCACTAGCGTTTCGTTTAACACACCTTCCACGTTGTTCATTATTTTCCATAGAACGCATAGCGTCCCTTACATTAAATACAAATCTCCAAACTTATTTTTGTTTTATTTTATAGCGCTATATAATGCTCCAGGGCTAATTTCGTTAGCATTTTGGTATGTTTTTCTACATTCAGAACATAAAACAACATTTATTAAGCAAACATTATCCCTTAGGTCTAGCATAGCAAGTACTTTAATAGTTGAAGCATATGTTGCAGAACAGTGATTCAAATATTTTTTCTGAATATTGACAAAGATAATCTATCTTAAGGGGGTTAGCCATCTGTGACGGAGTTGACAACAAATACTGAAAACAGACATATTTTTTGCCTCTAAAAATAGAAGTTCAACACAAACATTTTGTGAAATATAGAAAATAATTCATTTGAAAATCCCCAATAAAAACATAACCAATCTATCAGATCTTTCAGCGCTCTGACGGAATTGACGTTACATGAAGATTTGACGGAGTTTGTTTACGGAGTTGACAAAAATGTAATGTTTATTCTTCATTCAAGTGGTAATACAAAGTAGCAATTTCGTTTTTTTCCTCAGTTGCTTTATGACTCTAAAACCTAATTAAAATAAATACATATTTGAACCAAAATTCATATCCTATCAGGCAGATGGAGTTGACAGTTTATGGTTGTGACCATAGTGATTTCAATATGTTTAATTCTATCAAAAGTAGAGAACCTTCCAGACGATGAGTGGTCTTGTTGCACCACGTAATGAGGACATGAAGAAGGGGTCCTTATGGTATAGCTGACCCTGCTCATTCCTGATTCATTTAGGATTTCAGACAAATCTGACGGAGTTGACCAAATCTCCGGACACATTTTTTAGGAATCACAGTTTTGAGAGGAATATAAGTCAGAGAAAGCTATTGCAAGAAACTACATAAGATCCTTTTTCAGTTCATATTATTATTATATTTACACTTTTTTGGAGATATTGAAATTGGGATCCTTTGCTCCGGACAAGGGCATTTCCGGGCATAGAGCCGACATGGAAATAAATATTGAACATATTTTGAAAATTCCAAAAGCAAATCTTTTCCCTTATAAAAAAATCCCCTAAATGTAATTTTTAAGTTCAAATAACGCAAAACATTTCTTTAAACTTTAAAAAAATATATATAAATACTTTTTCCTGCCGGACAAGGATTGTCCAGACTTTCAAGAATCCCTGATATATATTAAGTCTCTGAATGCTCTGAAAATCAGTGAATGCAAAGAACCCAGGGTTTGGGTTTGTTTGTGTGTTAAATGCGTACGTGACACGTGTGTAAATCATATGATCTCCCATAACCAACCTTCTCAGCATTGGCAGCCATGAGAGCCTCCAGCTGGTGGTTCCAGCCCAGGGCATCAGCCAGCATCTGTACCCCACCGACCACATCCCCTAGCTGGGCCACATCGTTGTGTCGCGGGGTCCCCCATGCGAAGGGCCCCACCAGGTCTCTGTTGATAAGCAGGCGAGGGACAGAGTCCCTCACAGCTCCGGCCAGACTGGCAAAGGGCTCCACCTAGTGTATTGACATGGAACAACATGCTTTTATAAGTCTCCAGTAAAAATATATATATTACATTTTAGTTATTTAGCAGACGCTCTTATCCAGAGCGACTTACAGTTAGTGAGTGCATACACTTTCATACTGGCCCCCCGTGGGAAACGAACTCACAACCCTGCCGTTGCAAGCACCATGCTCTACCAACTGAGCTACAGGGGACTATACCTCAGATATCTTTGATATGCTCTCTATAGGACCCCTGGACTGCTGAGTGAAACCCTGTCCTGCCTGAGTGATAGGTGAATAACATATCAATAATAGGAGAATAGCGTGTTAATAATATGTTTATAACCGCTTAATATGTGAATAACAGCTTAATATCAGGTCTATAACAGGCTAATAACAGTTGAAGAATAGGTTATAAATGCTGAATAACACGTGTATAACATCTTAATAACGGTGTTCCTCACCTCCAGAGAGGTACCCATGATAATGAGGAGGTCTGCCAGGGGGAAGTCCTTTAGGTAGCTGAAGAAGTGAGGCGGTAGCTCCTCCCCAAAGAAGACGATGTCAGGCTTCACCACGCCCTTGCAAGCGGCACACTTAGGGACTGTCCCCTTCATAATATCAGGCTAAACCAGAGGAGCAGGCAAACGCACAGGAGAAATACAGGAAATCAAAACCAGATATATTTTAACAACAACTATTCTCTTTCAAACTTAAGAAACGTTCACAAATGACAGTATCAGTGCTAGATCGATTGAAGTTCTCAATAATATGAATAAGTTGTAACAGGGAAATGCTCTGAGAATGGTGTGACAGTTAACCAACTCACACGTAGCTCCTCCCCCTGGTAGTCTCTCCGACACACAGTACAGGTAGCAGTAGCAAAAGTTCCGTGTGCCTCCACCAGTTTCTCAGGGGGGATTCCTGCCACTAGAGTCACACACACAGAGAGACAGAGAGAGAGACAGACAGAGAGAGACAGAGAGAGACAGAGAGAGAGACAGACAGAGAGAGAGACACAGAGAGAGAGACACAGAGAGAGAGAGAGAGACAGAGAGAGACAGAGAGACAGAGAGAGACAGAGAGAGAGACAGAGAGAGAGAGAGACAGAGAGAGAGACAGAGAGAGAGACAGACAGACAGACAGACAGACAGACAGACAGACAGACAGACAGACAGACAGACAGACAGACAGACAGACAGACAGACAGACAGACAGAGAGAGAGAGAGAGATGACAGGCTCCTGTGTGTATTATATGGACTGTTTTTCATATATGGTCATAATAGTGGATCAACTCACATCTCTCCAGACCATCGATATTTTGCGTGTACATTCTGAGGAGCTGGCCCTTGTCATGAAGGAGCCGTACAAAGTAGTGTGTGAGGTTGGGTTGGTAGTTGCCTGGGTACAGCTCTTTGGCCAGGGCAAAGAAAGGATTGGGGTTGTGATGGAAGAAGTTGATCTCGAAGATGGCTTCTGCGTAAGGAAGATTATACTGCTGGAGGTTGTCATAGAGACCACTGCCAGGGGACCTGTCCAAGGAAATTAAGGAGAAAAAGGTTTCCTACAAAGTCTGTGCATTCATTGTATTCCTGACATGTGTTGACCGCAAACACTTTCCAAATAATGCAACATCCCAAAAGTGCAAAACAGCACCCTGCCCACTGGTCAAGTGCACCTCTGCACCTCAAGCATTTGAAAATATTTGACATATCTCGTCACCTGAAGTCTGGGATGCCACTAGGTGTGCTGATCCCAGCCCCGGCCATCACTATGACCCTCTTGTACTGTCTGCCTCTGATGTTCTTAGTGAGGTCCTCTAGGGTCTGCTGCTTGGAGCTCTCCCCTCCTCCTCTACAGAACAGTCCTCGAGACCCAGACCACCAGACTGTCCTGTCTTGGCTTGGGCGTAGACCATGAACACCCCTTTGCCTTGGAGCAAGGCATAATGTTCTTTGCTGTTGATCTGAGAAGGTAATGCATGTGGTGAAGTTACTGAGCAACTAGCTACTATCCTCATCCATCGTATTACCTGTAGGTCTATGCAATGTTCACATCAATCATCAAAAGCATCTTTCATAATTACAATTCGTTTCAATTAGCTATTTACGCTCTTACTTACGATTCAGTGTGACGAATCCAGCTGTCCTCGATGTAATAGTGTGATACAGACACAACCTGCACTTGTGGACCAGTGGGGAGGTCATGAAATAAGTCATAGCTAGCTGCAAGAAATACACAGTATATTTGTAGCTTTTCTAGAGCCACGTCTTCATTTTGGAAGCAGGCAGTTTGAGCGCATGTTTCTACACAATAATAGCCATTTCAATAGCATAACTCTCCTAACCTTTAGCTACATTTCATAGTGCACAACATTTGCTCAAAACAAATGTAAGCCGCTGCAGTAGTTTGTTGTTGCTCTGATTACCTTAACTCGTGACGACAACTGATTATACCGTAAAATATGTGAAATTATATTACTGCTTAGAATTAACCGTTGAAATAGAAGTGCTCACTGTCATTATTTTATCAATTGTAAATATCAGTTTGGTTCACTAATATCGATTAATTTAACTACTTATCGTGATTACATCTCAAACTACATGGCGTAATAAAAAACCCTCATCTGCAGCGTATTTGTTATAAAACTTACGGTAGATATTCCTAGCTCAGCTCCCATGATTCTTTGCGTCTAGCTTTGC
Source organism: Coregonus sp. 'balchen' (assembly GCA_902810595.1). Taxonomy (NCBI): domain Eukaryota; kingdom Metazoa; phylum Chordata; class Actinopteri; order Salmoniformes; family Salmonidae; genus Coregonus; species Coregonus sp. 'balchen'. The sequence goes on from LR778284.1 coordinate 6,922,384, forward strand.
TTTTGGTGCTAGCTGGACAGTTAGCTAGCTAGCCAAAGAAATTCTAGATTAAAGTTATCAACACGTTTCTCATTCGGTATCTAAATCAAACCTACCGCCAAAATGAAAGATGTTACCGGGTACCTCAAAACGCAACAGAGCATGAGCTCCACTCCAGAGATGGCATCGGAATGGCACACACTAGAGGAGTTTTACAACAAAAAGTAAGGATAGCGTCTGTCTACGTTAGCTAGCTTTGTATGTCATTCATGCGCTGAGTCATGGAGTTAGCTTGCTAATGCTACAGTAGTAGCTAGCTAAACATCAACCGTCAATGAATGACACAAGAAATCCACCAAATGTGAATTGTGTAGAGTGGAATAAAAAATATGAAATGTGTTTTATTCGTAACGTGACTAACGTTACCGAAAATGTATTGTTATGATAGTCGTCATGTCCACAATCCTCCTTGATGCTATGTGGCTAACGGTGGCTAAAATGCTTCACTAGACAGGGAGGCTAGCTAATTTGCCAACATTAGTTAGCTAGTTAGTTAACGTTAGCTAGTTTGTTTGCGTGTAGGGACTTGTGACTTTGCAATCTTGCTAGCCCATAGGTGTTCATAGTCTTCGTCTTCCCTTCATCTGACAGCTTGCCGCCTAACCCCATTCAATTCAGGATTGTTTCTTATTCATCAGATAATGCCCATATGACTGTTACATACCGCATCTTTCCATTGACAGGTTGTGGCATCAGCTGACCCTAAAGCTCACAGACTTTGTAAAAGACCCTTGCTTCGCCAAAGGAGATGGCCTCATACAGCTGTACGAAAACTTCCTCAGTGACTTTGACCACAGGTAAGACCAATACCAACCTACAGTAGTAACTGTCTCTCTGACAATTGGAATAGTAGCTAGAATTACAACACGGTTTTAGTAGTTGTCTAATCTCTGGGTGTTCAGTCATAACCTTTCTTTCTCTCTCTCTCTCTCTCCCTCTCCATCTTTTCTAGAATCAACCCACTGTCTCTGGTGGAGATCATCCTGTATGTTACCAGACAGATGACAGGTAAGAACAGAGTCCTGACATGCAGTCTGTAGTCCTACCACCTTCTTCGCTGATGCTAAAGTAATTCAACATGAATCCACTCAGATACAGCATGTATCCACTCGTGGGATTTCCACCAGCTCAACCAAGTTCTCCTTTTTCAGATCCTAAAGATGCTATCACCTTCCTCGAGAAGACTAAGGAGAAGGTGAAGAGCAACGATGAGTCAGTCATTCTGTGCAAGACATCCATTGGAGCCCTTAAACTGGAGATAAATGACCTTCCAGCCACAAAGGTAACACACACACTGCCTGGGCATACAGTAACTTGTAGGTGAAAACAAACATCTCAATGGAGACCTGTCCCAAGAAGGCAGTAATCAAAACAAACAAAAGCATACAATAACTTATTGTAGCCAGATGTACAGTGGGGGAAAAAAGTATTTAGTCAGCCACCAATTGTGCAAGTTCTCCCACTTAAAAAGATGAGAGAGGCCTGTAATTTTCATCATAGGTACACGTCAACTATGACAGACAAAATGAGAAAAAAAAATCCAGAAAATCACATTGTATGATTTTTAATGAATTTATTTGCAAATTATGGTGGAAAATAAGTATTTGGTCAATAACAAAAGTTTCTCAATACTTTGTTGGCAATGACACAGGTCAAACGTTTTCTGTAAGTCTTCACAAGGTTTTCACACACTGTTGCTGGTATTTTGGCCCATTCCTCCATGCAGATCTCCTCTAGAGCAGTGATGTTTTGGGGCTGTCGCTGGGCAACACGGACTTTCAACTCCCTCCAAAGATTTTCTATGGGGTTGAGATCTGGAGACTGGCTAGGCCACTCCAGGACCTTGAAATGCTTCTTACGAAGCCACTCCTTCGTTGCCCGGGCGGTGTGTTTGGGATCATTGTCATGCTGAAAGACCCAGCCACGTTTCATCTTCAATGCCCTTGCTGATGGAAGGAGGTTTTCACTCAAAATCTCACGATACATGGCCCCATTCATTCTTTCCTTTACACGGATCAGTCGTCCTGGTCCCTTTGCAGAAAAACAGCCCCAAAGCATGATGTTTCCACCCCCATGCTTCACAGTAGGTATGGTGTTCTTTGGATGCAACTCAGCATTCTTTGTCCTCCAAACACGACGAGTTGAGTTTTTAACCAAAAAGTTCTATTTTGGTTTCATCTGACCACATGACATTCTCCCAATCCTCTTCTGGATCATCCAAATGCACTCTAGCAAACTTCAGACGGGCCTGGACATGTACTGGCTTAAGCAGGGGGACACGTCTGGCACTGTAGGATTTGAGTCCCTGGCGGCGTAGTGTGTTACTGATGGTAGGCTTTGTTACTTTGGTCCCAGCTCTCTGCAGGTCATTCACTAGGTCCCCCCGTGTGGTTCTGGGATTTTTGCTCACCGTTCTTGTGATCATTTTGACCCCACGGGGTGAGATCTTGCGTGGAGCCCCAGATCGAGGGAGATTATCAGTGGTCTTGTATGTCTTCCATTTCCTAATAATTGCTCCCACAGTTGATTTCTTCAGACCAAGCTGCTTACCTATTGCAGATTCAGTCTTCCCAGCCTGGTGCAGGTCTACAATTTTGTTTCTGGTGTCCTTTGACAGCTCTTTGGTCTTGGCCATAGTGAAGTTTGGAGTGTGACTGTTTGAGGTTGTGGACAGGTGTCTTTTATACTGATAACAAGTTCAAACAGGTGCCATTAATACAGGTAACGAGTGGAGGACAGAGGAGCCTCTTAAAGAAGAAGTTACAGGTCTGTGAGAGCTAGAAATCTTGCTTGTTTGTAGGTGACCAAATACTTATTTTCCACCATAATTTGCAAATAAATTCATTAAAAATCCTACAATGTGATTTTCTGGAGAGAAAAAAATCTCAATTTGTCTGTCATAGTTGACGGGTACCTATGATGATAATACAGGCCTCTCATCTTTTTAAGTGGGAGAACTTGCATAATTGGTGGCTGACTAAATACTTTTTTCCCCCACTGTATATGTGTGTACATTTCAATCCAGTGTATATGTATGTAAACCCTGCCTTCCGTCCGGCAGATATTAATTGAGGAGGTGGAGGAGACGCTGAATAACTTGCCCGGGGTGACGTCAGTCCACGGGCGATTCTACGACCTGTCCAGCAAATACTACCGCATCGTGGGGAACCATGCCTCTTACTACAAGGACGCTCTGCGCTACCTCGGCTGTGTCGACATCAAAGACCTGCCAGGTAACATCCATTTACAATGTATAAAGGCAGTATGTAGCACTGAAATCAAATATGCATGGTTTGGCCATAGAGCAGAACTTAATTTTGGTAAAATCACAAAAGCATCATTAGAAAAAACATTTAGTATGCTAGTACTCACTAGCTGTCATAACTGATGATGTCTGTATGCTAGTACTCACTAGCGGTCATAACTGATGATGTCTGTATGCTAGTACTCACTAGCTTTCATAACTGATGATGTCTGTATGCTAGTACTCACTAGCTTTCATAACTGATGATGTCTGTATGCTAGTACTCACTAGCGGTCATAACTGATGATGTCTGTATGCTAGTACTCACTAGCGGTCATAACTGATGATGTCTGTATGCTAGTACTCACTAGCGGTCATAACTGATGATGTCTGTATGCTAGTACTCACTAGCGGTCATAACTGATGATGTCTGTATGCTAGTACTCACTAGCGGTCATAACTGATGATATCTGTATGCTAGTACTCACTAGCGGTCATAACTGATGATGTCTGTATGCTAGTACTCACTAGCGGTCATAACTGATGATGTCTGTATGCTAGTACTCACTAGCGGTCATAACTGATGATGTCTGTATGCTAGTACTCACTAGCGGTCATAACTGATGATGTCTGTATGCTAGTACTCACTAGCGGTCATAACTGATGATGTCTGTATGCTAGTACTCACTAGCGGTCATAACTGATGATGTCTGTATATCCGTCAGAGACAGAGAAGCAGGAGAGGGCTTTCACTCTGGGTCTGGCTGGACTCTTAGGAGAGGGAGTTTACAACTTCGGAGAGCTGGTAAGTACCCATCACCACCCTCATGATTGTTGTGTTTTTGTGGTATCCTCCCATTTGGTGAAGATATTAGCCTGTCCTATAATAAGCATCAAGCAGCCATTTAAAGCAAGTTTTGGCTGAGCTACAACCACACAAGTTTGGGCTCAAGTTTCGCCATTGAAGCACTAGATGGCTTTGACAGCCTGTGTTTGACAGCCTGCCTACCTGCCTGTGTTTGACAGCCTGCCTACCTGCCTGTGTTTGACAGCCTGCCTACCTGCCTGTGTTTGACAGCCTGCCTACCTGCCTGTGTTTGACAGCCTGCCTACCTGCCTGTGTTTGACAGCCTGCCTACCTGCCTGTGTTTGACAGCCTGCCTACCTGCCTGTGTTTGACAGCCTGCCTACCTGCCTGTGTTTGACTGTCTGCCTGCCTGCCTGTGTTTGACTGCCTGCCTGCCTGTGTTTGACTGCCTGCCTGCCTGCGTTTGCCTGCCTGCCTGCCTGCCTGTGTTTGGCAGCTTGCCTGCCTGCCTGTGTTTGACTGCCTGCCTGTGTTTGACTGCCTGCCTCTGCTTGTGTTTTTAGCTGATGCACCCAGTACTGGAGTCCCTAAGGAGCACAGACAAGCAGTGGCTGATAGACACCCTGTACGCCTTCAACGGAGGCAACGTGGAGAAGTTCCAGGCCTACAAGTCTGCCTGGGGAGCGCAGGTAACCAGGGCCTTGGACCGTTGGTTGAATGTACTCTATGGAAACTATCACGGCAAGAAATAAAGAACGAAAACTATTGTAGCTCCCATTCTCTCTTTCCAGAATATGTTATTGTTTACACACATGGACATGGTTTTGTTGAGGTGCTATGATAATGCAAGTTAATAATGTTACAATACTCACAGAAGATTAGAGATCACCTGTCATTAACCAACCAAACAGAACTAATTTCAACATGTGTGTCTGTGTTCCAGCCTGACCTGGCAGCCAATGAAGCCAAACTGATGCAGAAGATTCAGCTGCTTTGTGTGATGGAGGTGGGTTCTCTTCTCTCCCAGACACAACCAATGCTCTCTCTTCCTCAATGGTTTTATATGTTGAGGAGTGCTGACGGTTGACTACGGAAAGGTTTTACTTGCAATTTAATGTGAAATGTAGTTGTTTTTCCCCAAGGGTTGGCACCAAAAACTCAAAAAAATAACGAACTTTTTAGGGGAACATAATCTGAACCGGGAACGAAAGTGATCTATAATGTTCCGGGCATTTCTTTCCAGTCCCACAAAAAAAAACACAACAAAACGCCTATGCAAAGCCCTCCCTCTTGTCACTCAGAAATGTATTCCAGTGTCTGCCTGACAGATGAAAATCTTTGCCAGTGTTGGTGCGTGTGTAGGCTACCTGCCCCTCCCCTTCCGAAGCACAGGCTACTGTAGCCTGCTGACGTTACAAGAGCGATTCAGAAATTAGGGAGAGAGATTTTTAATGACAGAAGAATGGATTAACGTTTTCAATGCTAATTAAGGATACCATAGTTATCACGTTTCACACTGGATGTATTAACTACAAAAAAGGTAAGACGTGTTTTTAAATTTTAATTCTGGTGCCGCTCTGCACACAGAAGCTCGTTAGCTAGTTAGCTCTGGTCCAACGTTAAACCAACTCTCTCTGAAGTTCAAAGACATTCAACGTTCCTCCGTAGCTATAATTCTGTGGGCCTAATTCAGGTAATGCATGTCATAACGACAAGATGCCAAGCCGCCTCCTCCACCGTCTCTCGCTCTCTCCCCACCTGCCAAATTTCAGTGGCATCTCGCGCCCTACACTTGTCTGTCCAATGGATGTAAACAATAGCTTGCCCGCTCCATAGCAAGCTGCTCTATTCACACTGATCGGTGAAGTAATTCAATGTCAAGCTTAATGTATATATATATATATATATATATAAGAATGGTTCTGTTCAGAAGGAAACGATTGGAAAAATAAATTTGGTTCCAACCCCTGGTTCTACCTACTTTTACCAACTTACTGTTGAATGCACTGATTGGTCAGTCGCTCTGGGTTAGAGCTCCTGTTTAATGAGGAGGTTGGAAATGGAGTGAGGTGCTCTACCAGCCCTAACATGTCCTCCTCTAACTGCCCTAACGTCCTCCTCTACCTGCCCTAACATGTCCTCCTCTCCTCCTCCAACAGTCCTAACATGTCCTCCTCTCCTCCTCCAACTGCCCTAACATGTCCTCCTCTCCTCCTCCAACAGTCCTAACATGTCCTCCTCTCCTCCTCCAACTGCCCTAACATGTCCTCCTCTCCTCCTCCAACAGTCCTAACATGTCCTCCTCTCCTCCTCCAACTGCCCTAACATGTCCTCCTCTCCTCCTCCAACAGTCCTAACATGTCCTCCTCTCCTCCTCCAACAGTCCTAACATGTCCTCCTCTCCTCCTCCAACAGTCCTAACATGTCCTCCTCTCCTCCTCCAACAGTCCTAACATGTCCTCCTCTCCTCCTCCAACAGTCCTAACATGTCCTCCTCTAACTGTCCTAACATGTCCTCCTCTCCTCCTCCAACAGTCCTAACATGTCCTCCTCTCCTCCTCCAACAGTCCTAACATGTCCTCCTCTCCTCCTCCAACAGTCCTAACATGTCCTCCTCTCCTCCTCCAACAGTCCTAACATGTCCTCCTCCAACAGTCCTAACATGTCCTCCTCCAACAGTCCTAACATGTCCTCCTCTCCTCCTCCGTCTAGATGACGTTCACCCGTCCCGCTAACAACAGACAGCTGAGCTTCCATGAGATTGGACAGAGTGCCAAGATCCCCGTCAACGAGGTCAGTTGAGTAATCAATCCACCAATCGTATGTCACTTATACCAAATCGTTAGTATGTGGAGGCTTCTAATGAACATTGGTCTGTATCCGTGGTCACCTGGTCCATAGGCTTTTGTCCCAGCACAATAACCGGCCAATTTAAAATAACATTGAGTTGAGTCACGTGCTTTAACTGTCTGGAACCGCAGGCCAGCACATCCTGTAGCTCTGCCTCCAGGGTTGTTGACAACTATCGCCCCATTTCAAGACTACCTTGTTTAGCTAAGATTCTTCAATCCTTGGTTAATGTACCACTTTGTAACTTTTGTATCTGATAGTTGTATTTTTAATATAAACCAATCAGGGTTTAGGCCTGGGCGTAGTGCTACCACGGCAACCACGGTGATGCCTTGGATGCTAAAAAGATCCCTGCTGCTTTTGTTTATTGACCTGTCAAAGGCGTTCGACACTGTTGGATCATTCTGTTTTGCTGAAGACGTTATCTAGAATAGGCCTGGGATACACAGCCTGTTTATGGTTTCAGAATGATCTTAGCGACACAACTCAGGCCATCTTGACAGACGGGGTTCAATCTGAATTTCTTGAGATTCAAAAAGGTGTTCCTCAGGGTTCGATTTTGGGTCCATTTATTGTTCATGTTGTATATTAATGACAGAGGAAACACTGTTAATACTTGTAACATTCTATTCATGTGCCACCTCGGTGCAGCACGGCCATTCGTGAACTTCAGCATGACTTTGATTCAATTCAGAAATCACTTACAAGATCTTGAATTAGTGTTAAATACAAGTAAAACCAAGCTCATGCTGTTCTCTAGGGCACGAAATGTTGACCCCCGAGGACCTGCATATTTGAGCTACAAATGGAGCCCAAATTGAGCTTGTTTCTCAATATAAGTACCTGGGTGTCTGGATTGATGACAAGTTGTCCTTCATAACACATAGAAAATCTGACTTAAGAAGCTAAGATCCAAGATAGTTAAAAAAAATATATATATCAAAATAAAGCATGCCTCAGTATTGAAAATAGGAGAAAGATTGTTCAAACATCGCTTCTCCCTGTTTTGGATTTTGGTGATTTTGTTTACATGCATGCAGGCAACCTCTGTTATGAAACCTTTGGATGCAGTTTACGATTCCGCAATACGTTTTATCACAGCGGACAACTTTAGGACTCATCATTGTAGTCTGTATATGCGGATGTTCTGGTGCCACTCAGGCAGTTAAAATGATTGATTGAAGACCTCTATGTAGTTGAATGTGATTGCTTTTATTAAATATGTTTATTTTGTTATTGTATGCTGAATGATATTGTTTTATACACGTGTATGTTTTATTCTGTTTTTATTGTATAGAAGGCTCTCTTGTAAAATAGATTTTTAATCTCAATGTGACTCCCTGTTTTAAATAAAGGTTAAATAAAAATAAATATATGGAGACCAGGGTTGGTGACAACTGGTGTTTATAAGGAGAGTTGATTGTAAACTGTCTGAGCTCCCTGACTGGGTCTGATTGCGGTTCTTGGTTGTCCCCTGCAGGTGGAGCTGCTAGTGATGAAGGCTCTGTCTGTGGGTCTGATCAAAGGAAACATTGATGAGGTGGACCAGAAGGTTCAGATGACCTGGGTGCAGCCCCGAGTACTGGACCTGCAGCAGGTAAATACATACACCTCAACATATTCAGCCCCGAGTACTGGACCTGCAGCAGGTAAATACATACACCTCAACATATTCATATTCACGGGCCAAGGAATAATAATCAGTCAATGAGAAACACCGGTTCTCAGGGGCCAGACGTGACTCCTGGTTTTCACCAGAAATAGGGAATATTCTGTTGTTTTACTGTAACACCCTCTGTAACACAAGACATTGAGACCAATCCTAGTTGTAGTTTAAAAAAAAAGAAGTGGCTTTGGAATCATCCTCAATGAGCTATAGAAAAGCTTGTTACTCCTCTCTGACCGTTAACCTTTGACCCTCCCTCTCATCCCCGCCCCTCTTCAGATCAAGGGCATGAAGGACCGGTTGGACCTGTGGTGTGGAGATGTGAAGAACATGGCTGTGTTGGTGGAACAGCAGGCCCACGATATCCTCACCTAGACATGCCTCCTCCCCCTGGTCTCTCTGGCCCTGTCCAGAACAACCCCCTAACCTCTAGACACTTGTAGAGATCAGAGAGGATTTGATTGGTTTAAGCAATATGATGATAGTACCTTGCCCTCTGATAGGCTAGATGGAGTTTTGGCCATGTTGCTTACACCAGTCCAATCCTCTCTGATCTTCACAAGGGTCTAAGGTGTAGGTGCAAGGAATGTTCTTCTGGACAGGGCCCTTCTCCCAGCCTGTTCACCCCTAGAACGGCCACCTTCAGCAGGCATACCACCACCACAGGAGTCCCCTCTCTTTATTCCTCTACCTACCTATCTCCCAGGAGGACTGATGCATCCAGCTTTTTCAGTTTTTGTAATTTGTATTTTTTGTTGGGGTGCCATGTATGTTCTTCATGTTTTACTGTAACCATTTATATCCTAATGGTAGTAAATAAATAAAATATAACACTGTTGAATTTTGAGAAAAGGGGAAAAAAAAGATGCTGGTTTGTGAAACATTACCCTCCAAGCATGGATTGTGGATGTGACTGTGTTTTAGATAGACCTTATATGGTTATATTGAACCTAATAGAATGACACGGTTTCCCCAACCCTGGATCCCGAGGAATGTTTGACCAGAAGGTTATATTGTGTTTAGGAGAGGTCCAACCACACAAGCCTCTGGGTTGACTGCTGCTGATATTGTGTGTGACCCCAGGGGTTGATGAGGTGTGACCCCAGGGGTTGATGAGGTCCAGGACTAGAGGGGTGAGGTGTGACCCCAGGGGTTCATGAGGTGTGACCCCAGGGGTTCATGAGGTGTGACCCCAGGGGTTCATGAGGTGTGACCCCAGGGGTTCATGAGGTGTGACCCCAGGGGTTCATGAGGTGTGACCCCAGGGGTTGATGAGGTGTGACCCCAGGGGTTGATGAGGTGTGACCCCAGGGGTTCATGAGGTGTGACCCCAGGGGTTGAATATTCATTCATATTCCATCTTTTCAGTTATTTTCCATTCTCAATTCATCTCTTCAACTACTGTGCTTAATATTGAGTTGCACCCACTTTTGCCCTCAGAACAGCCTCAATTCATTGGTGCGTGGACTCTACAAGGTGTCGAAAGCGTTCCACAGGGATGCTGGCCCATGTTGACTCCAATGCTTCCTACAGTTGGCAGGATGTCCTTTGGATGGTTGGACCATTATTGATACACAAGGGAAACTGTTTGAGCATGGAAAAACCCAGCAGTGTTGCAGTTCTTGACACACTCTTAAATTGATTGAAGTGGATTTAACAAGTGACATCAAAAAAGGGATCATAGCTTTCACTTGGTCAGTCTATGTCATGGAAAGAGCAGGTGTTCGTAATGTTTTGTCCACTCAGTGTAAATGTAGGCGGAGTTATAACCCACTGATTTACCATACAACAAATAATTCAATCGATGCATGGCATTTATAGATACAGCATTATGAATATCTATTCTACAGCAAAATTCTTAATACAGGATCTTACTTAAATCTTAATGAAGGGTTTTCAGAAATTGTCTATAGGCAATCTATTGAGCTAAATCAGTCTTAGATTGTCCCTGAAGTAAAGGAACAGCATCCAACGGCGAGAGGAGATCGTGACGAACACCCACCAGCTCACTACTCTGTTCCAAGGTGATTCATTAAAGTCTTCCATTTAATCAATACATTTTATGAGGCCAGACTGAATCCCTGAATGTGTGCTGGCTTCACGCTCATTTGGATTAGAACCATCAACTACATACAGTACATAGCCTGGTTAAACAATGGTGAAACACAGCGAAATCAGTGTGGGTGTCATGCTATGAACTACATAACCACATTATCAGGCTATGAACTACATAACCACATTATCAAAATGGAAATCAGTGTTGGTGCCAGGCTACGAACTACATAACCACATTATCAGGCTGTGAACTACATAACCACATTATCAAAATGGAAATCAGTGTTGGTGCCAGGCTACGAACTACGTAACCACATTATCAGGCTATGAACTACATGACCACATTATCAGGCTATGAACTACATAACCACATTATCAGGCTATGAACTACATAACCACATTATCAGGCTATGAACTACATAACCACATTATCAAAATGCCACCTTGATCATCAAAGGGAAAATGTTGGGGTGTAATCGAACACCTGAAACTGTTATGAATTGTTGTATTACAGCCTGAATTCAAAATGGATTCAATATATTTTTTCCCATCTACTCAAAATAGCCCATAATGACAAAGTATTAAAACACCCCCTACATTTTTTGGTGTGAAAATTAAATACAAAATATCTCATTTACGTAATGATTCACAATCCTTTTCTATGGCACTCCAAATTGAGCTCAGGTGCATCCAATTTACTTTGATCATCCTTGATATGATTTAACTGATTTAATGAGCCTTTCGCAGTTTCACTGTACCGGCCGTGTGTACTTAGACTTGCGTGGCTTAATCTTTGAGACAAGCATATGCTACTGGCAGGATCAACCATAACTTGATTGGATTCCACCTGTGGCCAATTCAATTGTTTGGACATGATTTAGAAAGAAACACACCTGTCTATATAAGGTCCCACAGTTGCCAGTGCATGTCAGAGCAGAAACTATACCATGAAGACCAAGGAACTGGCCGTAGATCTCCCAGATACAATTGTGATGAGGCATATATCTTGGGAAGGGTATAAAACTATTTCTAGAGTGTTGATCGTTTCCAAGAGCATAATGGTCTCCATCATTGGGAAATAGAAAAAATATGGAACTACCCAGACTGCCTAGAGCTGGCCGTCCGACCAAACTGAGCAACCGGGCAAGAAGGACCTTGGTCAGGGAGGTGACCAAGAACCCAATGACCACTCTGACAGAACTACAGAGTTCCTTGGCTGAGATGGGAGAACCTGCCAGAAGGACAACAGTCTCTACAGCACTTCACCAATCTGGGCTTTCTCCAGACATAGCAAAGTGCTATGTCTGGAGAAGACCAGGCACAGCTCATCACCCATCTAACACCATCCCTACTGTGAAGCATGGTGGTGGCAGCATCATGCTATGGGGATGCTTTTCAGCGGCAGGGACTGGTTGACTGGTAAGGATAGAGGGAACAATGAATGGAGCCAAATACAGGCAAATCCTTGTGAGAACCTGCTTCAGAGTGCAAACAACCTTAGACTGGGGCAAATATCTTTGTTCCAACAGTTTCAGCAGCCTCCTGTGCCCCAAGCATTTAGCCAAAGCAACGCTGGAATAGCTTCAGAACAAGAAAGTCCTTGAGTGGCCCAGGCAAAGCCCAGACTTGAATCCCATTGAAAATTTGTGGAAAGACTTGAAGATTGCTGTTCACTGCCACTCCCCAACTAACTTAACAGAGCTTGAGAAAAAAATCTGCAAGGAAGAATGGGGGGAAAATCCTCAAATCCAGATGTGCAAAGCTGAAACAGACATACCCAAGACGACTCAACGCTGTAATCGCTGCCAAAGGCGCTTCTACAAAGTATTGACTCTGGGGTGTGAATACTTACGTAAATTTGATATTTCTGTATTTCAATTTCAATACATTTGCTAAAAATTTAAAAAAAAACATGCTTTCACTTCGTCATTATGGGGCATTATGTGTAGATAGGTGAGGGATTTTTAAAATCAATTTTGAATTCAGGCTGTAACACAACAAGATGTGGAATAAGGCAAGGGGTATGAATACTTTCTGAATGTACTGTATTTTATGGTGCACAAAAATGTCCTTTTGGCGACAGTATTGAGCTATTGACTCTCTGAAATGTAAATGGCCAGGGAAGACCATTTACATGAGAATGCTATTCATTGACCACAGCTCAGCGTTCAACACCATAGTGCCCTCAAAGCTCATCACTAAGCTAAGGATCCTGGGACTAAACACTAACCTCTGCAACTGGATCCTGGACTTCCTGACGGGCCGCCCCCAGGTGGTAAGGGTAGGTAACAACACATCTGCCACGCTGATCCTCAACACGGGGGGCCCCTCAGGGGTGCGTGCTCAGTCCCCTCCTGTACTCCCTGTTCACCCATGACTGCATGGCCAGGCACGACTCCAACACCATCATTAAGTTTTCTGACGACACAACAGTGGTAGGCCTGATCACCGACAATGATGAGACAGCCTATAGGGAGGAGGTCAGAGACCTGGCCGTGTGGTGCCAGGATAACAACCACTCCCTCAACGTGACAAAGACAAATGAGATGATTGTGGACTACAGGAAAAAAAAGAGGACTGAGCACGCCCCCATTCTCATCAACGGGGCTGTAGTGGAACAGGTTGAGAGCTTCAAGTACCTTGGTGTCCACATCACCAACGAACTATCATGGTCCAAACACACCAAGACAGTCGTGAAGAGGGCACGACAAAGCCTATTCCCCCTCAGGAGACTGAAAAGATTTGGCATGGGTCCTCAGATCCTCAAAAGGTTCTACAGCTGCACCATCGAGAGCATCCTGACTGGTTGCATCACCACCCCATCTGCACCCACACCCCATCTTTTTACTCTGCTGCTACTCTGTTAATTATTTATGCATAGTCACTTTAACTTTACCCACATGTACATATTACCTCAACTACCCGGTGCCCCCGCACATTGACTCTGCACCGGTTCCCCCCTGTATATAGCCTCCCTACTGTTATTTTATTTTACTTCTGCTCTTTTTTTCTCAACACTTTTTTGTTGTTGTTTTATTTTACTTTTTTATTAAAAAATAAATGCATTGTTGGTTAAGGGCTGTAAGTAAGCATTTCACTGTAATGTCTACACCTGTTGTATTCGGCATGTGGCAAATAAAATTTGATTTGATTTGAAAAGCAGGAGAACTCCAACTAAAGGTCATGTCAGTCTGAAGTAATCTCATCAGTTTGTCAGCTTTGTTTTTATTAAAATGATATAAATACAGAAATTAAGTCCAAAGTACACTTTTGGAATCAGAGAATTATAGAGCAGCCACTAGTGTACAACAAAATACATGGCTGACTTTCCAGTTGATTGTCTTGGAGAGGGGAGAGAGAGAGAGAGAGGCGGGAGGGCGGCGGGGGGGGGGGGGGGGGGGGGGGGGGGGGGGGGGGGGTGGTGCGGGGGGAGAGAGAGACAGAGACATTTGAAATATCTATATAAAGATAGAGTATAAAAAAAAAGATGTATTCACTAACTGTAAGTCGCTAAATGACTAAAATGTAAATGTAAATGTAAAATGTAAATTTTACAACTTTTGTGAGTGTAATGTTTACTGTTAATTTCTGATTGTTTATTTCCCTTTCATTGTCTGTCACTTGCTCTGGCAATGTAAACATACAATGAGTGGACAGAACATTAGGAACACCTGCTCTTTCCATGACACAGACTGACGAGGTGAATCCAGGTGAAATATATGATCCCTTATTGATGTCACCTGTTAAATCCACTTCAATCAGTGTAGGAGACAGGTTAAAGAAGGATTTTTAAGCTTTGAGACAATTAAAACATGGATTGTGTGTGTGTGCCATTCAGAGGGTGAATGGGCAAGACAAAAGATTGAAGTGTCTTTGAATGGGGTATGGTAGTAGGTGCCAGGCGCACCGGTTTGAGTGTGTCAAGAACTGCAATGCTGCCAGGGTTTTCACGCTCAACAGTTTTCCGTGTGTATCAAGAATTGTCCACCACCCAAAGGACATCCAGCCAACTTGACACAACTGTGGGAAGCATTGGAGTCAACATGGGCCAGCATCCCTGTGGAATTCTTTCGACACCTTGTAGAGTCCACGCCTCGACGAATTGAGGCTGTTCTGAGGGCAAAAGGGGGTGGAACTCAATATTAGGAAGATGTTGCTAATGTTTTGTACACTCAGTGTATGTTTCCCATGCCAATATAGCCCTTTGAGTTGAATTGAGAGAGACAGAGACAGAGAAAGATAGAGGAGAGAGAGAGAGAGAGAGAGAGGAGAGAGAGAGAGAGAGAGAGAGAGAGAGAGAGAGAGAGAGTGAGAGGCAGATCATTAGATTGCTAGGTAATTAGGGAAAGCGGGCTATATCCCCAAAGGGCCAGCGCAGTGAACCAAACACACACTGCTCTTCCCCTGTCCCAGGGTCTCTATCTCTTTAAGAGCCTACAGAAGGAGGGAGGGGAGGGAGGGAGGGAGAGAGGGAGCGTGTGGGGGAGGGGTATTGGATGGGGTGGAACAGTCCTTCAGTAATGAGCCGATTTTAGAGAGAGAGAGAGAGAGAGAGAGAGCGAAGCGACCGAGAAACCACCACAATATGACTTGGGGGAAACTGGATATATTAACGATCCAGAGATAGGTTGAGCGCTAAAATACAGAAGATAAAGCAGAAAGGAAGAAAATAATTGTATAATTTTTTTGTTGTTGTTTGCATCAGCCCTCCTCGCATGTTGTTCAGGAGAGACTGCAGCTCCATCTCTACAGCGCAGCAGGAGCAGAGTGAGGAGGAGGAGGAGGAGGAGGAGGAGGAGGAGGAGGGAGAGGAGGAGAGAAGCAACAGGGAATACTCCGTCAGTTAGGTCGTCTGAGGTGTGTGTGTGTGTTCAGTGTGTGTGTGTGTGTTTATGGATGTGTGTGTTTGGATGTTTCCAGCCCATGCTATAGCTCTAGCCCATCTCTTCCTCTCCTACTCTGTTTATTTGGGGCGTACTGGTGCGCTGCGATCCCATCTCCCGTCTCTATCCTCTCTCCGTTGTCTGTGTGCCGGTGTAGCACAGCTAGAGGGCGTGGTGGTGTAATGTCTGATTGAGCTCGCTGTGTCGCTGCTGCCGTGAGGGCCTCCGGTACTATTAGGAAAAGCCTGGGCCTAGCCTGTCTGGAGCGCCCCAGCCAAACGAAGAGGTGAGTGGGTTAGTGCCATCCCAGCTGGCGAGGCTGTGTGGAGGAGGGTGGAGGAGGAGCGCATACAGCCTGCACGCCCATGGGAAGCAGAATGCCCGGCCGGCAGTAGCATCTAGCATCCTTAACGTCACGCCAGACCCAGCTCCCGAACCTGCCACCTCCACTGACAGACAGACGAGACCTCTCTCTCTCTCTCTCTCTCTCTCTCTCCATCCCAGGTGATGCTCTCTGGACCAAGCCCTGCTCTGTACAAGACTGGGAACCTGTTTTTGATGACATTATCATAAAAAACCCAACAACAAAAAGAAAAGGGGAAATACTCTGAGATCTAAACCTCCATGATACTACCTCCATCCTCGCCTCCCTGCCCTGATCGCTCTGTGTACACCTCATTCTCTCTTCTGGACGTTCTGAGG
This sequence comes from Coregonus sp. 'balchen', assembly GCA_902810595.1. Lineage (NCBI taxonomy): Eukaryota > Metazoa > Chordata > Actinopteri > Salmoniformes > Salmonidae > Coregonus > Coregonus sp. 'balchen'. The sequence goes on from LR778284.1 coordinate 6,938,631, forward strand.
ATTTTGCCTAAACCTGTTTCATGCATGTCCACTGGAGGCAGGTTTGACTTTGATGACGGGGGGTCGTACTGCGGGGGGTGGGAGCAGGGCAAGGCCCACGGCCGGGGGGTCTGCACGGGGCCACAGGGCCAGGGGGAGTACGCTGGGGCCTGGAGCCACGGCTTCGAGGTCCTTGGAGTCTACACCTGGCCCAGCGGGAACAGCTACCAGGGCACCTGGGCACAGGGGAAGCGCCACGGTGTGGGCGTGGAGAGTAAGGGCCGCTGGGACTACAGGGGGGAGTGGACGCAGGGCTTCAAGGGACGCTACGGCCAGCTGGAGAGCACGGTTAGCGGGGCCCGTTACGAGGGGACCTGGAGCAACGGCCTGCAGGATGGATACGGGACTGAGACGTACTCCGATGGAGGTAAGGAAGGAAGGGACACACCAGGCCTCCAAGCTGAGCAGCATCTGACCCCCTATAAATGACCCCCTATTCTCTAAATAGTGTACTTATTTAGATCAGAGCAGCCCTGAGCAACATCTTCATCAACTAATCACTCTTACTATGCAGTGCACTTGTATTCATTCTATTTTGGTTTTAAGACACTAAAAGGGTCACTCTTCCCTCTCCTTCTCCTGTACCGCTCATCCTCCTTTCAACCCTCATCCTTTACTAAAATCCATTCATTCTCGCCATCTCTCTTCATACAGTATCTCCACCTGCCTCCCCTTGTATCTGAAAGGGGTTATCCATATCTGAGACCTATTTCAGCTGGGATTGATAAGGCAATACAGGTCACCTCCCCAGTCAGCAGTAATAGGTCTGAAACATGCAGTGAATCAGAGAGGGGCCCCTGCAGACTGGCACTAGATCCTAAAGCACATTTAGGACTACGTCTGGATCTGGGCGAGGCCCTGCGTGTGCGTTCACGCTTTACAGAGAAAGAGGATGTAGGGCTATATTGCTATTTCCAGTTCCGGTAATAAAGTGGGGTGAAAGCATGACACTTACTGTGGGCTACCGGTATAGTACATGTTACCACGCAAAGACAAACACTGATGCTGCCAGTAATGGCAGGTAACTGAAATGCATCAGCGTTTATACATGCCGCCATCTAATTTGAGGCCTGTTGAATCTTTATATCCTCTCAGATTCCATCTGTATTCCCACTCTCCTCTATTCCCCCTCCTCTATTCCTCTATTCCCCTCTCCTCTATTCCCCCTCCTCTATACCCCTCTCTCTATCCCCCTCCTTTATTCCTCTATCCCCCTCCTCTATTCCCCCTCCTCTATTCCTCTATTCCCCCTCCTCTATTCCCTCTCCTCTATTCCCCCTCCTCTATTCCCCCTCCTCTATTCCTCTATTCCCCCTCCTCTATTCCCCCGTCCTCTATTCCCCCTCCACTATTCCTCTTTTCCCCCCTCTCCTCTACCCCCTCCTCTATTCCTCTATTCCCCTCTCCTCTATTCCCCCTTTCCCTTCCCCCCGCTCCCGTTTAAAATTTTTTCGACACCTTGTAGGGTTTCCCCGCCTCACGAATTTAGGCTTTTTGAGGGCAAAAAGGGGGGGGAATCAAAAATTTTTAAAATGGGAATGTTTTGTACACTCAGTTGGTTTTTTCCCCCTGCCAATATACCCTTTGAGTTGAATTGAGAGAGCCCGAGACAGAGAAAAATAGAGGGGGAGAGAGAGAAGAGAAGAGGAGAGAGAGAGAGAAGGGGAGAGACAGAGAGAAAAGAGAGAGTGAGAGGGGAGATTTATTAGATTGCTAGGGATTTGGGGGGAAAACGGGGTATTCCCCCCGGGGCCCGCAGTGAACCAAACCCCACACTGCTCTTTCCCCCGTCCCAGGGGTTTTATTCTTTAAGAAGGCCACAGAAGGGGGGAGGGAGGGGGGGAGGGAGAAGGGAGCGTGTGGGGGAGGGTAATTTGGGGGGGTTGGGAAAAGTTTCCTTTAGTAAAAGAGCCGATTTTAAGAGAGAGAGAGAGAAGAGAGAGCGAAAACGCCGAGAAACCCCAAAAAAATTTGGGGGGTTGGGGAAAATGGGTATATTTAACGATCCAGAGATAGGTTGAGCGCTAAAATACAGAAGATAAAGCGGAAAGGGGGAAAAAAATAAAATTTTATAATTTTTTTTTTGTTGTTTGCATCACCCCCCCCCGCATGTTGTTCCGGGGAGACGCAGCCCATTTTTAAAGCGCAAGGGGGCAAGTGGGGGAGGAGGAGGAGGAGGGGGGAGGAGGAGGAGGGGGGGAGAGGAGGAAGGGAAAACAACAGGGGAAAAACTCCGTCAGTTTGGTCGTCCCGGGGTGGGGTGTGTGTGTTCAGGGTGTGTGTGTGTGTTTAGGGGTGTGTGTGTTTGGATGTTTTTCCCGCCCATGCTTATAGCCCATGCCCATCTCTTTTCCCCTCCCTCCTGTTTTTTTTGGGGCTTTTGGTGCCTGGATCCCCTCCCCCCGTCTCTTCCCCTCTCCGTTTTCTGTGTGCCGGTTGGGAGCCCCCGCTGAGGCTGGTGGTGTAATGTCTGATTGACCGCTTTGTCGCGCTCCGTGAGGCCTTTGGGACTATTAGAAAAGCCGGGCCTAGCCCGTCTGGACGGCCCCCCCCCGCCAAACGAAAAAGGTGATTTGGGTTTGTTTCCCCTCCCCGCTGGCGAGGTGTGTGGAGGAGGGTGGAGGAAAGGGGGCATTCCCGCACGCCCCTGGGAACAGAATGCCCCGGGCCCGGGAAAAAAACATCTAGATTTCCCTTTAAAGTCACGCCAGACCCAGTTTCCCCCAAACCCGCCACCCCCTGGGCAAACCAAAGAGACCCCCCCCTCTCTCCCCCTTCCCATTCCCCTCTCTCCATCCCCGGTGATGCTTTCTGGGGCCAAAACCCTGCTTGTCAAAAACTGGGAACCGTTTTGATGGGCTTTTCAAAAAAACCCCCAAAAACAAAAAAAAAAGGGGAAATTTTCTTGAAAATTTTAAACCTCCATGATTTAAACCCCCCACCTGCCTCCCCCCCCTGGAAACGCTCTGTGTACCCCCTCTTCTCTCTTCTTTGGACGTTTTGAAGGGGTTTTTCCTAAACCTGTTTTATGCATGTCCACTTGGAAAGGGAGGGTTTTACTTTGATGACGGGGGGTGTACTCGGGGGGTGGGAGCAAAGGGCCCAAAGGGCCCCGGCCGGGGGGTTTTGCACGGGGCCCCAGGGCCCGGGGGAGTTAAACTGGGGCCTGGACCCCGGGGTTCGCGGTCCTTGGAGTCTACACCTGGCCAGCGGGAAACAGCTAACCCGGGGACCCACAGGGGAAGCGCCCGGTGTTGCGTGGAAAAGAAGGGCCGCCCGGGGCTTTTCAGGGGGGAGTGGAGGGAGGGCCCTTTAAGGGGACCCTACGGCCCCGGGGAGAGCAGGTTAGCGGGGCCCGTTTTCAGGGACAAAGGGGGCAAAGGCCTGAGGTGGGGTACGGGGGCTGAGACGTCTCCATGGAGGTAAGGAAGGAAAAGGGGAAAAACCAGGCCTCCAAAAAAAATGGCACAAATTACCCCCTATAAAAGCCCCCTATTTAAATAGTGTATTATTTAGATCCCGAGCACCCTGAGCAAAAAACTTAAACAAATTTAAACAATTTTTACAAGCGTTCACTTGTTTTTTCCCTTTAAATTTTGGGGGTTTTTAAAACCTAAAGGGCATCTTCCCCCCCTTTCCTGTACCGCCCATCCCCTTTTAAACCCTCCAAACCTTTTTCTAAAATCCCCCATTTCTCCCCCCATCTTCTTCATCCCGTATTCCACCTGCCTCCCCCTTTTTTGAAAGGGGGTTTTCCAATTGAGCCCCATTTTTAGGGTGGGGTTGAAAGGCAAACAGGTCCCCAACCCCCCCAGTTTAGCAGTAAAAGGCTGAAACCCTGCTGGAAAAGAGGGGGCCCCTTTCAACTGGCCCTAGATCCTAAAGCACATTTAGGAATACGTTGGATTGGGCGAGGCCCCGCGTGTGCTTTTTACCGCTTTAAAAAGAAAGAGGATTTTAGGGTATATTGCTATTTCCGTTCCTAATAAAATGGGTTAAAGAAGGGCACTTATGTGGGGGTTTTAAGGGATAGGGACATTTACCCCCCGAAAAAACAAACACTGAGCGGGCCAAATAAGGGGAGGTACCCAAATGCTCAAAAGGTTTTTTAACCCTGCCGCCACTAATTTTAGGGGGCCGGGTTTAATCCCAAACCCCAAAAACCGGGGGGGCCCCCCCCCAACCCCCCCCCCTTAAAAAATTTTTAAAAAAAAAACCCCCAAAACCCCCATTTCTACCCCCCCTTTTCCCCCTTATTGGGAAAAAAAACCCCCCAAATTTTTGGGTTTCCCCCCTTTTACCCCCCCTTTTTTATTTTTTAAAACCCCCGGGGGGCCAACCCCCCAAAATTTTTCCCCCTTCCAAAAAACCCCCAAAAACCCCCCCGGGGGGGAAAAAAAGGGGGGGAAAAAAACCCCTTCCCCCCCCCCACCCCCCTCATCCCCACCCCGGGGCCAAAACCCCCCCCAAACCCCCCCCCCCCCCCCCTAACCTCTTTCCCCCTCCCATTTCCCCCCCTTAAACCTCAAAAACCCATTCCCCTATTTTTCCCCCCCCTTTTTCCAAAAACCCCCGCCTCCACCCCCCCCCAGGCCCCGGGTTTTAATTCCCCCTTTTTTCCCCCAAATTCCCTTTTTCCCCCTTCCCCCCCTTACTTTTCCCCCTTTTTTCTTTTTTCCTTTTTCCCCCCTTCCCCTTCCCCCCCTTTTATTCCCTTTTCTGCCCCCCTTCCCCATCCCCCCCCTTTCTTTCCCCCCCCTTTTTTTAAATTCCCCCCCCCTTTTTTTCCCCCCTTTTTTTTGTTTCTATTTTTCCCTTTTCTTCCCCCGGTTTAAATTTTTTTCCCTTTATTCCCAAGCCCCCCCTTTTCCCATTCCCCCCCTTTCCCCCAATTTCCCCCCCTTTCCCCTTTTCCCCCCGGGTTTTACCCCCCCCCATTTCTTCCTTTCCCCCCCCCTCTTTTTCCCTTTCCTCTTTCCCCCCCCCCCACCCCCCCACCCCCCCCCCCCCCCCCCCCCCTACCCCCCCCCCCACCCCCCCCCCACCCCCCCCCCCCACCCCCCCCCCTCCCAGGGCCCCCCCCACCGCAACCCCCCCCGACCCCCCCCCCCACCCAACCCCGGGGGGCCACCCCCCCCACCCAAACCCCCCCCATTTCCCCCCCCAACCCAACCCCCCACAACCCCCCCCACCCCCCCAACCCCCCCCCCCCACCCACCCCTTTCCCCACCCCCCCTACCCACCCCCCCCCCCCCCAACCACCCAAACCCCCCCACCCCCCTCCCCCCCCACCCCACCCCCCCCACCCCCCCCGGGCCCACCCCGCCCCCCCCCCCCCCACCCCCCCACCCCCCCCCCACCCCCCGCACCCCCCCCCCCCCCCCACCCCCCCCCCACCCCCCCCCAACCCCCCCCCCCCCCCCAACCCCCCTACCCCCCCCCCACCCCCCCCGGGGCCCAACCCCCCCCCCCCCCCCCCCCCCCCCCCCCCTACCCATTCCCCCCCCCCCCCACCCCCCCCCACCCCCCCCCCCCACCCCCCCCCCCCCCCCCCCCCCCCCCCCTTTTTCCCCCCCCCCCCCCCCCCCCCCGCCCCGGGCCCCCAATTTCCCCCCCCCCCCCCAACCCCCCCCCTATTTCCCACCCCCCCCACCCCCCCTTCCCCCTTCCCCCCTTCCCTCCCCCCGGCCCTGTTCCCCTCCCTCTATTTCCCCTTCCCCCGGCAAAAACCCCGAGGCCCCCCCGGCATGGCCCCCGTGAACCCCATTCCCCCGGTGCCCCCCCCCACCTCGATCCCTCCCGCGAGGCCCCTCGGCCCCGGGCCCCCCCACCCCAACCCCACCCCCCCCGTCTATTCCGGGGGCCCCCCCCCTTTCCTTTTCATCCCCCTGCCCTCTTAATTCCCCCCCCGCCCCCCCCTACCCCTATTCCCTCCCTTGTTCCCCATTCCCCTTTCCCGCCTTTCCCCCCCTTATTTCCCCCTTTTCCCCTCACCCCCCCCTTTTCCTCTTTTTTCCCCCCCCTCTATTTTTTTATTCCCCCTTTCCCCTTTTTCCCCCATTTCCCCTATTTTCCCCTATTCCCCTTCCTCTTATTTCCCCTTCCCACCCCCTCCCCATTTCCCCCCTTAATTTCCCCGGGCCCCAAACCCACCCCCCGCCAACCCCCCCAAGGGGCCCCCCCCGGGGGGCCCCCCCCCCAACCTTCCCCCCCAAAACCCACCCCCGCCCAACCGCCCCCCCCCCCCCCCTCCGGCCCCCCTCTCATCCCCCTCTCTCTCCCTGCATTAAAACCACAACGGGGTCTGTACTGTTTAAAACGCCATGGTAAAAGCCCGAGGGCAGCAGGGCACGTGTCCCCTGGAGACTATTGGTTTTTCTGCCCCTGGTTTTGGGTTTTGGGATTGTCACGGGGTTTTCTGCTTGGACCAAAGGGACAATTTAATGGGGTGGGTGGTCCCAAAAAAGGGGAGGGTGCTAACCTTTTTTTTGTTGCTTTTGGGAGGGGGTGGTTTATATATTTCACTACCCTTCAAAAGTTTGGGGCCCCTTGAAATTTTCCCTTTTTTTCGAAGAAACGCCTTTTTTTTTGTCCATTAAAATAACATCAAATTTTATCCCGAAAATAAAGGGAGACAAAGGGTTTTGGGTTGTAAATGGTATTTGTAGCTGGAAACGGCCCGATTTTTTAAAGGAAATCTACATAGGCCCTACGAGGGCCCTATTTTCAGACGCCCAAACTTTTTATTTTTATTTGGCCCATCTGAGATAGGCTTTTTCTTGCAAACTTGCCTAGAAGGTCGCCCCTTCCCCGGGGGGGCCCGCCCTTTCACTGTTGATGTTGGACGGTGTTTTAAAGGGGAAATTTTAATTAAGCTGCCAAAATTTAGGACCGTGGAGGGGGGCCTGGTTTTTCAAATAGACGCCCTCTAAGGGATTTTTTCCTCTTTTGGGGGCATTTGTGCACCGGGCCTCCCACCCCCCCTCGTTCCCCCATTTGGGGAAGGGGCCAGTTTGGGTCGTTCTTTTGAAGGGATTTGTAACAACGTTTGTACGGGGATCTTCAGTTTCCCTTTGGCAATTTTTTGCATTGGGAAAAGCCTACTTTTTTCTCAAAACAGAATAGAACCCGACGAATTTTCGAAGAAAGTTTTTTTGTATTTTTAGCGTTAACGAACCCCCAATTGGGTGTGCCCCCAGGTACTCAAATAGTCTCAAAGGCCAGTTTTATTGCTTTTTAATCAGCCCCAAAGTTTTCACCTTTTGCTTTAAACCTAATTTGGGAAAAAAGGGGTTTTTTAATGATCAATTTGCCCTTTTTAAAAAAATAACTTGGATTGCAAACACAAGGGCCAAATTTTTGGGAAAACAGGAATTTAGGTTTTTGATAAAAGGGGCCCCTTAGATATTTCCAATTTACCCCAAAAGGCCTTTTTTGTAGACATACCCTCTACAATAGCCCCCTTTAAAAAACAAAAATTACAATGTTTTTTACCCCTGTTTTTTTGAAAACAATTTGAAATTGTTAAATTTTTTTAAAAAAATTGACAAATTTTTAAAAGGCCTTTTTCCTTTTCGGAAAAAGGGAAAATTTTCAATTTCCTTAAATGGAACCCCAAACTTTTTTGAAAAAGGTTTGTGTTTTTTTTTATTTTTTTTTATTGGGCCCAGGGGAGGATAGTTTCATTTTTCTTTCCGGGTTTTTTTCATTCCCCCCCCAAATGGGTCCCCTTTCCCCAACCCAGGGCCCAAACACACCCCAATACAATGATTCCTCCCTGACAGCCTTTTCAACAACCCCCCAAAAAATGATTTCCCCCCTAGACTAGCCTACAACACCAAATGATCCTCCCTAAAAACTAGCCTACAACACCACCCTAAAAATTTAAACCCCCCCTAGAATAGCCCACAACACCCCCAATGACCCCCTAGACTAGCCTACCAAAAACCACAATGATCCTCCCCAAAACTTACCTCCCAAAAACCCCAATGATCCCCTAACTAGGGCCCACAAAAACCACAAACAATATCCTACCTAGATACCCCACAACAAAACCCCAAAGATCCTCCCCCGAAATAGCCCAAACCCCCCCCCCACCCCAAAAAAACCCCCCTAACTAGCCTCCCAAAACCACAATACAAGATCCCCCCTAGACTAGGGCCCCAACACCACCAAAGATCCCCCCCTAGATGCCTACAAAAACCACAATGATCCTCCCTAGGGCTAGGCCCCTAAACACCACAATGTCTCCCTTTGAAATAGCCTACAACACCAAAAATACAAGGGTCCTCCCCAGACTGCCCTACAACACACAATGATTCCCCAGGGCTAGCCTACAACAACCACAATGATCCTCCCCCCAGGGGTAGCCTACAAAAACCACAAAAGATCCTCCCCTTTGACTAGCCCTACAACCCCCCACAATACCCAAAGATCCTCCCTAACTTTTGCCTACAAAAAAACCAAACAATACAAAAGATCCTCCCTAGACTTTTGCCTCAAACCCCCACAAAGATCCTACCTAGGCCCAGCCTCAAACCACAAGATCCTCCCTTAGGGAAAAAAACTTTTTGAGCTACAACACCACAATACAATGATCCTCCCTAGACTAGCCTACAACACCACAATACAATGGATACTGCATTATTGTCTTCAAGTGAGTAAAATTAAATTCATTTCTACTCTGGGCTGTGAAGTGAAGTGAATATGTCATTGACTAAAAGTCCTGTTTATTAGAATGTTTAATTCCATTTGGATCAGTTGTGGGTCTACTCTTGACAGATTATAAGGTCTAGAAAGGGCACAGTACAGGACAGTCTGGCTGTATTTTTACCTCTGATACTGATGTGCTGTCTGTTGCCCATCATCATTCTCCCAAGTCGTCCTATATAATGTAGGCACATAGGCCTATGCTCCGGGCACGCCCAGTTATTCAGGGAAGCTTAACGCGCGTTCTGCCTCCTTTCCAATCCGTGGCGGCTATTCCTCAACCTCGAACCTAACGCTTCAATATAGTCTAAATATTGGTCATTTAACTTTTAATAATAATATTATGCCATTTAGCAGACGCTTTTATCCAAAGCGACTTACAGTCATGCGTGCATAACAATTTTTTTTTGTGTATGGGTGGTCCCGGGGATCGAACCCACTACCTTGGCGTTACAAGCGCCGTGCTCTACCAGCTGAGCTACGGGGGACCACATTTGAAAATGTATTAATCTGATTAGGCTACTTTAAAAGTATCCTGTAGGCGACCTGCGCATGTTCATCCACTCCACTCTGATATAATTCCAGCATCCAAACTGTGCACTGGCCTTTCAAAGAAGGGAAAGGGACATCTGTTTCAAAACCCCCCAAAAAGTTGAAGGACATTCTGAGATTTTCAAGCCAAGCCTTCGATACTGATTAGGGAAAGATGTATTTTTTGCTTATCAGAGAGACATACACTCTATTTGATTCTGTTGTTGAAAATGCAAACCGTGATGAAGCGCTTGAAGTCTGTAATCGGTATGCAGTTATGCATTGCTTATAGGTTGTGTGTGGTGCATTGGCACAAAAACCTGTTGGTGGAAAATTCGTTGCATATATTTTATATAATTATATATATAGCATCAAAATGTTTAAAATCTGATTTCCCCCTACAGTGAGGGAAAAAAGTATTTGATCCCCTGCTGATTTTGTACGTTTGCCCACTGACAAAGATATGATCAGTCTATAATTTTAATGGTAGGTTTATTTGAACAGTGAGAGACAGAATAACAACAAAAATATCCAGAAAAACGCATGTCAAAAATGTTTTAAATTGATTTGCATTTTAATGAGGGAAATAAGTATTTGCCCCTCTGCAAAACATGACTTAGTACTTGGTGGCAAAACCTTTGTTGGCAATCACAGAGGTCAGACGTTTCTTGTAGTTGGCCACCAGGTTTGCACACATCTCAGGAGGGATTTTGTCCCACTCCTCTTTTTTTTTTTTTTTTTTTTTTTTTTTTTTTTTTTTTTTGGGGGGAAGGATCAGCTTAATATTGCAGATAGATTGTATCTTCTATCAATGTAATTGTCTGCATCACTTCCAATCCCCCATATTTTATTTTTATTTTTTATATATATATATATTCCCCTTTATTACTTTTCAACCCCACCATCCTTTCCCTACTTGGAGTAAATTAGTGAACAACAACGCCCAGGCCTCTACTTCCGGTCCATACTCACTATCTACACCTTATGGACAGAGTTAATTTTACAATAATTCTATATCTATATATATATATATATATATATATATATATACATACACACACACACACACACATATACATATATATATATATATATACATATATACATATATATATATATATATATATATACATACATACATACATATACATATACACATCTATTTATTTTTTTTCTCCTGAACTTCTTCTACTCTCAACCTCTCCGATCATCTTCATGATGTCCATCCGGTTTGCCTCTAAATGCCATATCTTTCTAACTGTGCTCCTTCCCAAAAGCTCCCAACATACAACCTATATACTTATTATGGACACAGTATGCTTACATTATTAGCTATCTTTGTTATTATTTGTTGTTATTTGTTATTAGTCCCATCCTTCAACTCTATTCAATACCTCCCATCTATCTCTTAACACCATCCATATAGGATTTCTATTTGCCATATATATTTCAACCATACTGTGATGTTTTACAAAAGCTCTGAACCTTTCCATTCTCATTGCTTCTACAGATTGTGAATTAAAAATAAACATTTTTGCTAAAAGTATTATTATATTATTGATTGATTGACTATGACTTTTCAGATCACCCAGTAATGCTATCTGCAAGGTTAGTTCCAGGTAAATATTGCAATCCTTTAGCCATTCCTGGACCTGTGTCCAAAAACAAGCTACAAATGGACAGAACCAAAACAAATGATCTAATGATTCTATCTCTTCACAGCAAAATCTGCAGAGCTGGGAAGATTGTATCCCCCATATAAATAACATTCTATTGGTAGCAAGAATTTTATATAATAATTTAAATTGAAAGATTCTAATTTTTGAATCCGGTGTCGTTTTGCGTGTCAGTTCATAAACACTATGCCATGGGATCGGTACGTCAAAGATCTCTTCCCAACTATTTTGCAATCTATATGGGACTGCTGTCAATCCTTTGGTCCTTAAGTGAAACTGATATACTTTTTTATTTATCACAGTTTTCCTTAACCAATTATGTTCTTTAATGCAAGGCCGACAGACAAGTTCCTTACTTTCTCCCCCTTCAACTTTCCTCTTCCACTTTTGCGGTATGGCTGCAATTATTTGGTTGTAATTTTGGGTAGAGCAGACATTTCCATATGTTTTTATTAGCTGCATGTGCGACATAACTCCACCAGTCCTACCGATGATATCATTTACGAAGATTATACCTTTTTTAAACATTCTGTCAATAAATATAGGTTTTTTGTCAATTAGTATATTTGAATTTAACCACAATATTTGTTGCATTATTTGTTCTGTCGTTTCTGGAGGATTAAATTGAAATTGTAACCAACTTTCTATGGCTTGTTTTAGAAATAGTGACATTTGGGAGATTATTTCCTTTTCAAATAACTGAATGTGAGAGGTTGTAATCTGAATAAAGGGAAAAAGGCCTTTCTTGAACAGTGGGTGAGACAATCTTACTAATTTGCTTGAGAACCAGTTCGGATTTAAGTATAACTTTTGGATGACTGAAGATTTTAGTGATAGGTCTAATGCTTTAATATTTAATAATTTCTGTCCTCCGAATTCATATTCATTATATAAATATGCTCTTTTAATTTTGTCTGGCTTGCCGTTCCAAATAAAATTGAATATTTTTTTCTCATATAATTTAAAAAACTGTTTGCTAGGCGTAGGCAAGACCATAAGCAAATAGGTAAACTGGGATAATACTAAAGAGTTAATCAGGGTGATTTTTCCACAAATTGACAGGTATTTTCCTTTCCATGGTAGTAAGATCTTATCTATTTTTGCTAACTTTCTATTAAAATTTATTGAAGTGAGATCATTTATTTCCTTTGGGATATGTATTCCGAGTATATCCACATCACCATCAGACCATTTTATTGGTAAACTACATGGTAATGTAAAAATTGTATTTTTTAGTGATCCAATACGTAATATAGTACATTTGTCATAATTTGGTTTTAATCCAGAGAGGTTAGAAAATGTATCTAGATCCTCTATGAGGCTGTGGAGGGATTCTAGTTGTGGATCTAAAAGAAAACATGAATCATCTGCGTACAATGACACCTTTGTTTTTAAGCCCTGTATTTCTAATCCTCTGATATTATTATTGGATCTGATTTTAATAGCTAACATCTCGATGGCCACAATAAATAGATATGCCGATAGTGGACAACCTTGTTTCACTCCTCTTGACAGTTTGAAACTTTCTGAGAAATAGCCATTATTTACTATTTTACACCTAGGGTTACTATACATGATTTTGACCCATTTTATAAGAGATTCTCCAAAATTGAAATGCTCCAGGCATTTATATATGAATTCCAGTCGAACTTTATCAAATGCCTTTTCGAAGTCTGCTATGAATAGCAGGCCTGGTTTCCCATATTTTCCATAGTGTTCTATTGTTTCCAATACTTGCCTTATATTGTCTCCAATGTATCTTCCATGTAAAAAACCTGTCTGATTAGAATGAATAATATCCGACAATACCTTTTTAATTCTATGCGCTATACATTTTGCTAGGATTTTTGCATCACAACACTGAAGTGTAAGGGGCCTCCAATTTTGTAAATGGACTGGATCTTTATATTTTCCACTTGTATCCTGTTTCAGTAATAATGAGATCAGACCTTCTTCTTGAGTGTCAGATAATCTACCATTTACATAGGAGTGGTTAAAACATGCTAATAACGGTCCTCTTAGTATTTCAAAAAAGGTTTGGTATACCTCGATTGGTATGCCATCCAACCCTGGAGTTTTCCCGGACTTAAAGTCTTTAATTGCATCCAGAAGTTCCTCCTCTGTAATTTCACCTTCACATGAGTCTTTCTGTGTGGCTGTTAATTTGACATTATCAATAGGAAAAAAATCTCTACAATTAGCTTCAGTTAGAGGAGATGGAGGCGACTGAAAAGAAAACATATGCTTAAAATACTTTGTTTCTTCCTTCAAAATATCATTAGGTGAATTATGGGTGACTCCGTCAATTGTAACCAGTTTCATTAAGTTCTTTTTGGTAGCATTCCTATGTTGAAGATTAAAAAAGAATTTTGTGCATTTTTCCCCATATTCCATCCAGTTTGCTTTATTTTTATAATATATTACACTTGATCTTTCTTGAATAAGTTTTTCCATTTCTTTTTGTTTTTCCTCTAATTTATTCTGAGCCTCTATGTTACAGTTTTTATTGCCATCTATCTGTTCTGTTAGACTTTCTATTTCCTTTCTTAGTATAAACTCTTTTGACCTAAATTGCTTTTGTTTTCGAGATGAGTACTGAATTGCATGGCCTCTAAAGGCACATTTAAAGGTGTCCCATACAATAAGGGGATTCGCTGTACCTAAGTTATGTTGGAAAAAGTCAGTTATAAATTCCTTTGTTCTAATTATAAATAAATTATCATCTAATAGGCTTTGATTAAATTTCCAATATCCTCGCCCACGTGGAAATTCAGTCAGAGTAATGTATATGCCTATTATATGATGGTCCGACCGCATTCTGTCCCACTCCTCTTTGCAGATCTTCTCCAAGTCATTAAGGTTTCGAGGCTGACGTTTGGCAACTCGAACCTTCAGCTCCCTCCACAGATTTTCTATGGGATTAAGGTCTGGAGACTGGCTAGGCCACTCCAGGACCTTAATGTGCTTATTCTTGAGCCACTCCTTTGTTGCCTTGGCCGTGTGTTTTGGGTCATTGTCATGCTGGAATACCCATCCACGACCCATTTTCAATGCCCTGGCTGAGGGAATGAGGTTCTCACCCAAGATTTGACGGTACATGGCCCCGTCCATCATCCCTTTGATGCGGTGAAGTTGTCCTGTCCCCTTAGCAGAAAAACACCCCCAAAGCATAATGTTTCCACCTCCATGTTTGACGGTGGAGATGGTGTTCTTGGGGTCATAGGCAGCATTCCTCCTCCTCCAAACACGGCGAGTTGAGTTGATGCCAAAGAGCTCGATTTTGGTCTCACCTGACCACAACACTTTCACCCAGTTCTCCTCTGAATCATTCAGATGTTCATTGGCAAACTTCAGACGGGCCTGTATATGTGCTTTCTTGAGCAGGGGGACCTTGCGGGCGCTGCAGGATTTCAGTCCTTCACGGCGTAGTGTGTTACCAATTGTTTTCTTGGTGACTATGGTCCCAGCTGCCTTGAGATCATTGAGAAGATCCTCCCGTGTAGTTCTGGGCGGATTCCTCACCGTTCTCATGATCATTGCAACTCCACGAGGTGAGATCTTGCATGGAGCCCCAGGCCGAGGGAGATTGACAGTTATTTTGTGTTTCTTCCATTTGCGAATAATCGCACCAACTGTTGTCACCTTCTCACCAAGCTGCTCGGCGATAGTCTTGTAGCCCATTCCAGCCTTGTGTAGGTCTACAATCTTGTCCCTGACATCCTTAGAGAGCTCTTTGGTCTTGGCCATGGTGGAGAATTTGGAATCTGATTGATTGATTGCTTCTGTGGACAGGTGTCTTTTATACCGGTAACAAGCTGAGATTAGGAGCAGTCCCTTTAAGAATGTGCTCCTAATCTCAGCTCGTTACCTGTATAAAAGACACCTGGGAGCCAGAAATCTTTCTGATTGAGAGGGGGTCAAATACTTATTTCCCTCATTAAAATGCAAATCAATATATAACATTTTTAACATGCGTTTTTCTGGATTTTTGTTGTTGTTATTCTGTCTCTCACTGTTAAAATAAACCTACCATTAAAATTATAGACTGATCATTTCTTTGTCAGTGGGCAAACGTACAAAATCAGCAGGGGATCAAATACTTTTTTCCCTCACTGTAGCTGATCATTGTCTGCAGCCGGGAGAGTGAGCTTGTCTGTAGTGGTCTGCGAACCCTCAACCTTCTGGCCTGTAGCCATGCTTGGCATTGACTATACCACAAAACCATGGTCAAGTCAATTTCCACATTTAAAAACACAGGGTTGCTACAGTTATTGTTATTTGTGGTGGTAATCATTATTATAGAGTTAATTTTATGAGGGGGGAGGGTGTCCAATTTTTTACAGTACAAGGGAAGGATCATGTGAGGTGGGTGCATTTTTTTAAATGACACTGGACCATTCGTCGTCGTCGTCATCCCCACAGTAAATGTCGAACTGTCCCTAATCTAGGCCGTTTGTACATGCACTCCATTGACTGAACCCATGACCGGGGAGGAGGAGGGGGGG